>JASEVX010000011.1:52504945-52689945 GCA_031761405.1 Serripes groenlandicus | reverse complement strand
TACTCAACGCAACATTAGCTATCTTGATCATTCTAGAATTGGCTATGGACTCTTGCAAATGCGAGGTTTAACGGGTCATTATTTAAAAAAAAAAATAGAACTGAAAGTGGTAAATGTCGATTCTAAATTATAATATGTGATACAATATCAGTGCACCGTCTCAACATCATATCGACCGCCTCGTTGGTGTAGTGGTAAGAGCGTCACACGCGAGTGCGGGGAACCAAGTTTCGATCCCTGGTCGTCTTAGAGCAAATGCTGTAAACAATTCTCGTGAAGCGTCGTGATTTAACATAAATACCGTTGAATTATCCGTGAAGCGACGTGATTTAACATAAATACCGTTGAATTACCCGTGAAGCGTCGTGTTTTAACATAAATACCGTTGAATTATCCGTGAAGCGTCGTGTTTTAACATAAATACCGTTGAATTACCCGTGAAGCGTCGTGATTTAACATAAATACCGTTGAATTACCCGTGAAGCGTCGTGATTTAACATAAATACCGTTGAAAACAGGGTAAAACACAATCCCAACAATCACGATTAATTGCGTGATATAAACAATATTACACAATATCATTTTACCGTATTAAGATAAAGTCGCACTCAATTTTTGAGACCATGATTTTCTCGGTCACAACATAATAAAATAAACCATGAAGTAATTAAATCATTCAAAAATCAATAAAATAAACCTTAAACAGACCAAATGTTTCGTCATTTCAAGTATAATTTGATCAAAATAAATTAGATTTGTTAATCCAGCAGTTTTAAACCAGTCATTACTGCTGAATGAGAGATTGTCGGTCCAATAAATGTGATTACTTGTTTTATTTTATTTTTTAAACGGTAAATATAATTCCGCAACGAAATCCCGTCAACATTGAGCAAAATTTCCGTATTCAATCTTCATCTATACATCCCATCTCTGTAAGCACATGTATAACCTCGGTTGATTCATTTATCTCTAGGTAAAAGGCTTTTGCCATTGACCGACTTTTCTGATATGCAATGTTGTTGTATATGCCATAACAACACATCACAAGGTAGTTTTCCACACACACCAACATGTACATTTTCCCATGGACGGGCTCATATATAGAAGCGCCGTGAAGACTTTAATCAGATAGTCCAAGTGCACAGGCCTAATATTCGCAATGGCGAAAATCCAAACATATCTTGCCGATGCTTATTTTATTGTCGAACAACTGTTCAATCTACAACGGTTGAACGGTTTAGAAATCATGTTGTAGATTGATTACAGTGCGATATTTCGAAACTACAGCAGCCAACTTTTGAAACATTATGAGCAGTAAAAAAAATTTCATTAACATAAAACTACATACAAAAATGTTTGACTAAATGTTTTCAAAGTCGTCTGCAGCATATTTGTTGTGTATGTTGGAAAGGGTTAACAAATACGCTAATTGTTGTTTACAATAGGTTCACGGCATATTTTTATCTGAGGTAAAGTCACTGGAGACCTACAAATGTCGTACCTAATTTTAAACACACTCATCGAATGAAATGTCCTGAGGCTTGGTAATTCACTGAAGTCAACTTTCAACAATGAAATATGACCGTTATACATTTCAGCGCCTTGGAATTAGTTAGTGTGGCAGTTGATTGGGGTTTAACGCCGTTTTCAACCCTTGGTCAGTCATATCACGGCGGCCAGTGCACCTACTCATGGGTGGGAGATTGGAATTGTACCGCTCTCGGTTTAATTTGGTTACTTATGCATACAAAAATAACTCTTACCGAGCGCGCATTTCACGGATCAACTGTACAGTATCTTTAAAATACCTGCCTTGTTCGTAACTTTTGCTGTTTCTCTTTGATGTCTGGTGCTACTGCGCACGTGTTGGGTTAGGTTGAACACATATTTAAGTAACCCTTTCCCTCATATAGACACTTTCTAGCGCCACTGCAGCAGTCGGATTTTTAAAAACATGGCGACAAAAGAAGAAATTGCTCAAAACAAGCAATTTCTCCTATTGTCCCCATGTTTTCACCTCTATTAAATTTTGGTAATTTCATTTGAAAGGGAGTTTCAAATTTGTTTCGGGTACGATTTCAAAGTCGTCTGCTGCAGGTTGTTGTTTGTGGGAAAGGGTTTATATACTTCCCGTGACCTTCAACCAGTACTTGTGTCGAATGTGTTCGATGTTACCATATTTCGTTTCAGTCTCAAGGGATTAGAACCGTATTCCAGTTAATGGCTTAACGTTTTCACACGTGGAAATTCGATCTTGATGTAAAATTGTTGTCAGTTTGTATTGTTCTCCTTTCGACAGATGTATGCCTTTTTAAGAATTGAGCATTACATACATGTAAATCTATACATGTTTATACATTTGTCTGTAATTACCATCAGGTCTTTAAACCTTTTTCAAAATAAATACATTTATTTTAGTATTTAAGATACATTATCTCATTGCTGTGAGTAGCCATGAACAGACTACAATTTAGTACGGTGGTGTTTTCATAACATGAGTCGAATTAAGAGAGAAAACCAACATTGTCGACTCTGCGTAAAGTATCGACCCGGATCAGCCTAAGCATGCCACGCAGGCTAACCCGGACAGACACGTTTCGCCTCCAGTGGATTTCCTGTTTCAGGAATCATTACTCTATACCTCTATTCCCCCTGAGACAGAATAGGTCGGTCCGGATTAGCCTGCGTGATCTGGGTCGATACATTACGCAGAGTTCATAATGTTGGTTTTCTATTGGAAGACCTCGTCGGTCTTTTAATACACATTGTACTGTCTTTATATCGGGAGGCATTACTTATGACAGAAAGAGAGAACCAGGGGGGCTCCCTTTAGGCACTGTAGGCACGTGCCTACACATTTTATCTCAAAGTCCCCCAAAATGCAGCTGCGGCGATAGACATCTGCGTAATGTATCGACCAGATCAGCTTGCGCTGTCCGCGCAGACTGATCCGGCCGACTCATCCCGTCTTAGGGGGATAGATGTATAGAGTAGTGATTCCTCAAACAGAAAATCCACAGGAGGCGAAAAGTGTCTATCCGGGTAGGCCTGTGTGGCATGCTTAGGCTCATCCGGGTCGATACTTTACGCAGATTCCACAATGTTGACTTTCTCACGAGACGACCTACACATTGATTATTGCCAAGCTACGCCCCTGAGAACAACTTGATGGTGAAGTAATACTGTGTATCCAAACATCACCTTAACCCTTTCCCTCATACGACAATTCTGCAGCAGACGACTTTGAACGTATTTTGTCAAAACATAGAAAATCTCCATAATTTAATGGACAACCTATGACAAAAAGTGGAAAACATTGTGGCAAAAGGAGAAATTGAGTCGTCCCGCGAGAAAACCAACATTATGGCCTCTGCGTAATGTATCGGCCCAGATCACCCTGCGCAGTCCGCACAGACTGATCCGGTCCGACACATTCCGTCTCAGGGGGATACAGGTATAAAGTAATGATTCCTGAAACGGAAAATCCACAGGAGACGAAAAGTTTCTATCGGGTAAACCTGCGCGGCATTCTTAGACTGATTCGGGTCGATACTTTACGCAGAGTCCACCATGTTGGTTTTCTCGTGGGACGGCTCATATATAGTTGTACAACATGAGGCAATGTTATAGTACAAAACAAGAAACCTATTGAATCATTGTATCGTCGAAACTTGTTTCTTTGCTTAATCCTAAGTATCAATTCGTCTGAGACTTATTGTGGAGATAATATTTCAAATGTTATAAAAAACATCTTTAAGAACCAAAAACACGTTCGTGAGTTTATAATTATCATGCAAATTCAGTGTGCCCCCACTGTTTGCTAATTACCAATTCAGCAATTGTTGAGTACTTCTGTTCATGTTGTGTAGTCGTTAAAACACGAATGACAATGACACGTGTCAACGGCCTTAGACAGAAATTGTTATTCGGAATACCGCAGGGGTAGGTAGACCTGTATCGTTCTTTTATTTGGCGTTAATTTGTACGGCGTGACGGTATTGCACATCGCTTTTCATTCTTGTTATTATTATCTATATATCTATATTGAATGGTAAACGTTTGATTTGTTTGTATATTTCAAGTTTAATGTAATAGATACATGTAGTACATTTTTGTATTTCATATATTTCATATATTTCTATGATGTGTTGCTTGACTAGAAACTATGTCGTTTATGTCATTGTAATTATACTTTCTATTCAAATATACCAGTATAGTGGGAATAATGATACGATAACATTAAACTTTCGCATATATGAGGACATCATCACAATACATTGAAAAGCTTCTATTAGTGTATAGTTGAGACATACACAGTTAACAATAGTTATTTTCTATAAACTTACGGTGTGGCCCGCCTACGCCTTAACTTGCTTCTATGACAATGCTGTATAACTACCCATTTACAGTATTAACGCCGCTACAGCAGACGGCTTCTTGAAAAGATAGTGACAAAAGAAGAAATTGCTCAAAACGAGCAATTTCTCCTTTTGCCACAATATTTACCTCTTTTAGTCATAGGTTATCAATTATCCATTTTCTAGTTTTTGACAAAATATGTTCAAAGTCGTCTGCTGCCGAATTGTCGTATGAGGGAAAGGGTTATACAAATATAGGTCATCAAAAAGTAGAACATAAAGAAACATACATTTAGGATAGATTTAATCAATGTGTATCAACCAACTAGTACAAATATCATAACAGTCCTTTTACTATTGTATCACCAATCGTATAGTGTCTATATAGCATCTTCTTACCAACATCAAGTCGCTGGCGCTTTGTTATAAACATTCAGAGAAAATGAAAGCCTTTGAATTTTAATAGCATGTATTATCAGTTCAACTTCAGTCCTTGACCTTTTACCACATACAGAACCTATCTCCATGCATCTACAGCGACGACTTTTAGAAACACTATGGCGTAAGGAGAGTTTTCTCCTTTTGCCATTATGTGTTGAAATATATTCAATAATTTTACTTTCAATTATAGAAAAGTTCCACGGTTTTGCTTTATGGTTTCGAAGTCGTCTGCTGCCGATTTGTTGTATATGGGTAATGGTGAAACACACACATTAGCTGACATAGTCTCTCACATAAAACCGTTAAGATTGGGACCGACACTTTAGTAAAACTGCTTTTTTTCAAATAAAATTACCTCATTTTCTTTAGATTTTAAGTTTACATTATTGGAACAAAAAATTAAAAACCTGCTTAATATCATTATTATTATCATTATCATTATCATTATTATTGTTAATATTGTATTTATTATTATTATCACCATTAACATTATTATTATTATTATTATCATCATTATCATTATCATTATTAGTTTCATTAACGTTAGTAGCAGCAGCAGCAGCAGCAGTAGCAGCAGCAGCAGAAGTAGCAGCATCAGGAGGAGTAATAAAAGTAGTAGTAGTAGTAGTAGTAGTAGTAGTAGTAGTAGTAGTAGTACTAGCAGCAGCAGTAGCAGCAGCAGCAGAAGTAGCAGCAGCAGGAGGAGTAATAAAAGTAGTAGTAGTAGTAGTAGTAGTAGTAGTACTAGTAGTAGTAGTAGTAGTAGTAGTAGTAGTAGTAGTAGTAGTAGTATCAGCAGCCGGAGTAGTAATAGTAGTAGTAGTAGTATGGGTAGTAGTAGTAGTAGTAGTAGTAGTAGTAGTAGTTGTGGTTCCATAAGTCACCGTTCTCAGAAACGACAGGATCCCAAATCGCCAGACATGGCCCATAATATTATGTTATCAGAAATCCCGATGACCAATGTCTGTTGGGTATACAGTTAACCAAGACGTGAAATAGATTTCTGATGATCGTTGCCCAATGCGTTTCTCGTGCTTGTAATCATGACACATTTGAGAGAATGATATAGTAAACAAATTGCTGCTATGACAGAACGATGAAATATGTATTCGTTTCGATAGTTTCCCGAAGAACTGGACATGCGCTTCGATAACAATGTATCATAAACCGACCGTTGTGATTTCCCGTGGTACCACGGGGGCAATGTAATAAAATGGAGACGCATGAATTGGTCCGTCGTAGGAGCTGCGTCCTTGAGGTAACGTTTCGTTTGACAATCTGCGTTCAGGGCGGGAAACGAGGTTTCGATTCCGTGTCAGGTCATACCAAATACTTTAAACTGGTACATATAGCTTCCCGCCTTGGTGTTCCGTGTTGCATCGATATCAATACAACGTTTGCATCGGTGACAGGAAAGATAATACCGATAGGTCTGGTCAATTACCCAGGACACATCGTGGTAAGCCATACCACCGTTCAAAGGGAGGATACAATTAGCTGTCCTAGAGCTTTAGTCAAGGGACGAATTTCATTTGAATGCTTATTTGACACATACACCAACAGAACTGCGGGGATTCGTTGGGCTACCAATATCAAAGGATGTCGAACAGTAATTAGCGTGATATTTGTGCTAAAATACCTAATTGCTGGCCCTAGTCTAGACATGTGATTGGATGCATACATAATATCAAATCTCTTTAAAACCAGACATAATCTTCGCCTCCTCCATATACAGATCGGATGACTGCCTCAACCAGGTCGTATCAGATTGCTATTTCCGTCAGCCAATCATATTGTCGCCTACACTTTTTTCTAGGAGAGATAACACCTATACAAACGAGATGGAGAAGCGGTGATTATCGAGTGTTCCGAGTGTATAGAAACGAGCGTTGGTTGTATCACGCGCTTTCAATTGACAACATATCGGGCACTTGCTCATGAATATTTAAGTGTGTATGGTCAATTTTAGATGACCTTTTATGAGGTGTTATAGATTTAATATACGTACATCGAGGTAGTTGGTCTGACTTTAATGAGATTGAAACAATATCGTAAAACAAATGCACTCAATTCGGACAGTCATACACTACGTAGATGTGTAGTAGACACCCGAACTGTATATTATGTGTTGCCTTCGAGACATATTGCGTTGGCATATATAAACCTTTGCCCAATAACGTTTTTTGGCTTAGACTTACTGAAAGCAATAATTTCGGCATAAGTATGTTCATATGGTGTGGTACATGAGGCGTGTTCGATGAAAACGAACTATCATTGCAACACGTGTAGATCTATATCAACATGTACATTCGCACTGAATTAGCTCGCTGTGCGTTGTTGCTCATAATTAAGTCACAGACGGTTTCAAGAAACTTCCAACAATTGATGTCCAATTATACCTTACTTTATGACTATAGGGGCATATAAGGGAGTGCTGTCTTGCGATTTGGGCTTTTGTTAAGTAGCCTGTCTGGCATCAGTGAACGTCACATTAGGGAATAACTAGTGGGTTTTACACCTCTATGTGTTTTGTGACTTTTCTATAGGTTACTTTGGATCCATAAACATATAAACGGCTCGTGACAAGTCGGATGAAATGTCGAATAAGAATACATTGGTTCACTTAGGTGTTCACTGTACACAGAGAAGATACGTTTCGGGTTCATATCGAGGGCTTGGCGTGAAACGGTTGTAACTAAAATTGGTATTTTTTGTACTAAGGTTAATCACCTCACCATAGAGTCTTTATAAGCTTTAAATCATTTTTCTTGGTAAACAATGGAAATTTAGGCGCCATTGCTCGTTCTGAGCAATGCCACCTAAATTTGTATTGTTTAAAAATGGGTTAAAATTGCCCCTAAACCAGGGTTTTCAAAATAGGATTTTAGTTACAACCGTTTCACGCCAAGCCCTCGATATGTTTTGTTTTATAAATATTACAAGTTATTAAAACATAATTGGTATAACCTCATGTAGCTTTGTTTGTATCACAACTTTCAACAATTCTTCGATTGTATCACGACGTTTCCTAGGAACATTACCGGTCAATTTATCTTGACACTAGTGATTCAGTAAATACGCTGAACCCGCAATCTTTAACGACAAGAAAGGGAATTCACTACTACCATTTTAAAGTATTCAGCACGATTCGGTCGGGTATCGAACCAGCGAGCTCCCTACCTCTACACAGTTTAGACGGTGATCGTATATAGATTACTTTTAGTTATATAAATAGTTTAATCCAATACATGTTGATCAAGATGTCAAAGCTTTGCCAGCGCCACACTATATCAAAAGTTATAATAAAGTGGAACAACCAGGCTCCAATTTTACTTAGCGCTGAATAATACTTAAAATCTTGAATAAGGATGGAACACATTTCACCATCCATGTTTTACAGTGAATGACTAAGTTGAAATAAGTAGTTACTTTGCTTACGAACAATACGTATTAAAAAATGAAATACTAAGCAGCACTTTCGGGAAACATAAAGATGCAATATGTGTTAAACTAAGTTTGGTGGAAATTTGGCCTGGCTGTTTTGTGACATGTGTAGATACCGATCTGCATGTACACCAATTTTGAAATATTCTGTGATATGTTGGCAAGAACTTAGATTTAAATCAGTTTGTTTTGTATTGTTAGGGTTTAACGCCGTTTTCAATATTATTTTAGTAATATCACGGCGACAGTTTATTCATTTATGATCCCTAGGCAGGACATGCGCCTTGCCAAAGGGTTCTCTACCATGTCCACAGCGCCGCGATTAGGAATCGTCCCCGAGGCTAACCACTAGGCCAAGGTGGATTCCAGATTTAAATCAGAATGCGTCTTCACTGGTTGAAAACACCTAATGGTGAGTCTTTCGCTATTACACAACCCGTTTATACAATTATGGCCATAAAAGGTTGTAAGATACATAGATGAACACTTGTTTATACTGTTTTCTCCAGATCATATTGATCCTAAATTAGAGCCGGCCGATGAGAAAATGTACAGTTTGCCATTTCTTAACAGTGCAGGCTCTTGACCACCTGCTCAGTGTTATCAGAATCTACACAAGTTGGCATAATCTTCTAAGATGTGTGTGTTAGTAATATGTGAACAGTGTAGATATTGATAAGACTTTGCGGATGCACAGGCTAATCGGGATATATGCTGTGCACTTTGTGTATCTTTTCCCATGCACAGGCTCATTTATAGTGTATACAACGTTCAAAACATTTACGTAGGGCATCGTCTGAGCTTCTATTCACATAGTAAGAGGATAAATTAATTGTGTCCAACGAAGTCTGGCAAATTAGATCTTAGCCTTTGTAGTGTACACATTGACCCGTGGCCAGGACAAATATACGGGGCCGATTCAGGGACGAATAGGTCTTCATTTCTTTGGAGTTTAGGATCACTTTCTGGTAAATCTATACAAACCTCGCTGCCCTACATATGATGAAGTTTATTCCTAATGTGCATCAATGACCTGTCTATATATGAAGATACTCAAGGCGCTGACAAAATATATTTGTTTTTGTTTGTTTCTGTTTAATTCCTCTATATGTAAGTCATGCGACATTTTTACCCGGCTTGTCAACTCGAAAGAAATAGGAGAACTTATTGGAGGGAGACCAATTGAATTTGGACAGTGTACGTTTTACGAAATTAAAGATAAAGCCAACACATCTATCATTCATTCCCTTTCGGTTGATTAATTGGAGTTTGTTTTCAGTTTGCAACATAATTTCATTTATATCACGGCGACCGGCTCATCTAAATTTTCTCCTTACAATATTTGTCACAGGATAGAAAGATAGATAGATATTTTAATGACGTAAACTACATATATGTGGCTAGACCTCCTTGGTGTAAAGGGAGTATAATACTTAATCTTATCTTACAGTATCAATGCGTTACATACTATGTACCTACCCACTTTATATCATTTTTGTACGGACTTATTATATGACACATGATCTGAGAAAAGCAGCCTCATTTGTTACACGTTTGAAACACGACTCGCAAGCGCCTTATTGCTAATGGGTTCAAATACATATGTGTTTAGTAAAGTATCTTGAAACCTCATGTTATTAATTAGAGAAAGATACAGAGCCAGATCAGTCTACAGGTTTATCCGGGTCTACACCGCTCACAAATGCCCTACGGTTGCTGTTCGCAGAGAACAGAAAATCTCATTTAAACAAAGAAATGAAGCTGAAACATAAGCAAATTCTGAATGTAGTGACTTTTTCTAATTTCATATATCAAATGTATTCTCTGAAAATCACATATATTTATCCACCTTTGGAGCAACTGTAATGTTTTAATTGGAATTAACGCCATATATAAAAGTGCAATTATATCAAGTCGATTTCAAACTTATCCATGACATGTTTCATACTGAAGGACACTCCGCCATGATCGATGCGGAGACGTCTTGTGTAAAACCGAAGTTACTTTTCTTTTGCCAATCATTTCGACGTGTTTTATTTGTACAAGCCTTTTGACCCATTCCCTCATAAAAGACATCTGCAACAGACGCATTTAAATGCATCTAGTCAAAAGTATAGAAAATCTCATACATTGAAATAAAATTATTTAATAGTGTTCAGATACACATTTGCAAATAAAGAAATTGCTCAATATTGTTCTTAAGTTGTATCCTGCAGATGTGTCTGTATGTGGGAAAGCGCTAACTAGTATAGCCAAGACGATATTATAATCCGTATAATCAATGCAGACTATTCAAGTTTGATTCAACACTGAAAAGTAATGACACGTGTTATGCTGGAGTTACATTTCCTTACCATAACATTACACCAAATAATGGCAGCGCCCTGTAGACATGGTGTAGCAAGCAATCTGTTATGGAGACTCCCTTTTTGGGGACCAACGCGATTAAACCTCTATTGCCCTGTGTCGACCCGGATTAGCCTGCGCGGATTGAGCAGGCTGATCTAGGTCGATACATTACGCACATAATGTGGGTTTTCTCTTGGAACGACTCAATTATATTGTTCTGGTCGACTTCGAGCTTCCTATCTATTTTAGATCAAGTGTGAAACAAGATTTCAGCTAATATGAACAATGCGTGTTGTCTTTATTCCTGGAGACCTAAGCAGTTGTTTGCGCCTTATGTGTGGAAAGACCCCAACGGGAGAACCAACTCGTCATGGGATAAGAACCCGATACGTTTGATTCGAGAGACAGACTCTCTACCACTGTACCACAGTACCACTGTAGTTAACTCAAGTTCATTCTGCCCATATTGGTGCAGCACAGTGGTTTCTCGATACAGATGTATTAAAATTATTAATGTCTAAGATACTGCCTACACGAAAATGTCATTTTTATCTGATTTAAGCACCGTGAACAGTGAACAGATATCCAGTGTGTTTAATAGTGTTCATTAATTTACATGTGTTTTATGTTCACACATTCTTTTTGTTTCATTTCGATATTTCAACACGTTTCTAGGGACGTGAAATTACCAAACGTGTTGACGCCTCTAATCTCGACTTGGGGATTTGATCGCAGTCAGAAAGCCATCGAAAGAAAGGGTTCTCGATCCCTTAAGGAGTATTACACACAGTAATGTGTATTTATTTTATCACTCGTGTATCCGAGTGGATGTGCTTGTTATGTTTTTGACGATTAAACTCTTTCCCACACACAAGAAAATCTGTAGCAGACTTCGAAAGCATCTAGACCCAATTAGGAAAGTCTCAATAAATGAAATTATAATTAATAAATAGTGTTAAAAACTAGGGTAAAACTTCATGTTGCCGCATTGTTGGCTACAGATACGTCAAAATGCCTTCGTCAGTATGAAAGAGTTCAATCGACTATGTAGTCAGTCGAGCAAACGGAGAACAGAAAACATTTCTTTCCCCGCTGACAGAGTTAAGAATAACAGAAAAATGAGAAGAAACCCTTAGTCTAGTTTAACCCTTTCCCTCTTATAGACGCTTTCTGTCGCCCCTGCACTAGCCAGATTTTTGAAAACATAGTGACAAAAGAGGAAATTGCTCAAAACGAGCAATTTCTCCTTTTGCCACAATGTTTTCCACTTATAGTTATAGGTTATCCATTCAATTAAAGAGATTTTCTTTTTTTTGACAAAATATGTTCAAAGTCGTCTGCTTCAGAATTGTCGTATGAAGGAAAGGGTTAAACGTATACATCGATTATGAAACAAGCTTTCGGTTTAAACTATTATGCTCATTGTCAGATTCATTGATACGTAACCAATACCATAGCGCCGCTTGTGTGGTAACATCCACACGAAATTCGAACCAGGTACCTTTAGTACGATCTTCGGTAGACGAGGCCGACGCTCTATACACTGTACCATTGTGTTAAAAATCCTTTTAAAACAATATCACCTGATCCTTTTTTAGCGTCTTTAATTATACATGTTTTAATTAATTGAATCTTTTAATTACATACACACTTTGGTACTCGTTTATGTTGCATTTCAAGTCTCCTTGACCCTTTGGACTGCTGGAACCGGTTTTGTGACGCTTATTCGCCCGCGCCATGTGACAAGGTTCTACACTTCTGACGTGTTTGTAATTTGGATATTACTAGAATTGACGATGGACTCCTCCATAGTTAAAGCTGGACGAGTCCATTTTTAAAAATTTCAGTGTTAAATTCGTGTACAGGCACACGTAACTATTTAGACCTAATATGGCATGGTCATTGTATTTACCAAAACTGTATCATATTGGTTCTTAAATACAGTCTGTTGTTAATAAATTGATGTAAATTCGAATGATCTATTTGCCCGTCTGTTGTTACAGTTATTCTATAATGAATATCAATTAAACAGATCAACGGTATGAATTGCAATGCATTTTACTAAGTAGATTGAGTATTGCCTTCAATACCTTACTGCCTCACCTCCCACCCTCTTTCCGCCTTCTATGCATCTACCATCAGTTAAGATCAAGATTAATCAGCGCCTTCGCACAGTTTGATCTTGAACTCCGTTGTTCGCCGATTAAACATAGACACGTTCAAGACTCTACTCATTTCGTATTCTTTAGTATGGATACGCAGAAAGATGTCTATCAACACGCGTACTCATTCTCGTACTGGATTGGTGGTCCTGGACCATCGTGTATTGACTGTTTTGTGATCACCACGTATGATTGCCATTACTCCTTACATGTATATATAACAAGCTTCAATTTATATCAATCAAGTTATATGTCTACTCGAATAGAAACCTAGACATGGGCGTATGTAAATTACTTTAACACAGCGAGTGCTCGATTAATTCAAAATCTTAATGCTGTCATGTGATTGGTTGATTCGACAAGAACTAAAAGGAATGCTTGGTGTGTTAGGACAACCTGAAAACACCCAAGTACTTGCACAGTTTGAGTGGAAAAAATCCAAATACAGAACTTACTTATAAACGCATACGAAATGGAGGTATTGAGTTAAAAGAGGCCCTCGCTCTAACTCTGCGACACTTGTATTCAATAGCGTATGTTTGACTAAGATGCATATATATCACTCTTATGCACAAAGTTGGAAGTCTTCATGTTCTTTAATTTCAAGATAAACGCAACATAGTGTTTGATCTTTGTAAAATGTAAACCGAAGAAGGCAATGGCCGAATAATTTGTTAAAACAGTGCTTTTAATGTGATACATATATAATTCCCTACATAATTGAACTGTTTATATACATTTCTGAGTTGAAAAGGTTGTGGAGAAAGACAGTTTTGTTGTTCCCAAACTATTTTGAAAAGTAGTCTGATATCGTCTGTAATAGAGATAGAATTAACAGTTTCGCACCTACACCAAACATGCAGCAGACTACTTAAAACGAAAGTTTATGTACTGAAGTGGCAAAATGATTATTTCCTCATTACGGGAAATTTCTTCTTTTGTTTCAATGCGTTCAAAAGTTGTCTGTTGCATTTGCGTGACAAAGCATCTGCATGTGGGAAAGGATGGAAGAGCAATTAGCATCTAGAGATAATTGGGTTGTTTAAGTAAGGCATTATTTCTTTTTTTCATTGGATTAAACGAACTGCGTTGTCTTGGTTTTTATCTGTAAAGTGATATTACAAGAGTATGTTATTCCTACTGGTAATGTTACAGGGATAAGGTTACAAAAAAAGAAGACACACACAGTATGTCGCGTATTTTTTGTATTTATACGAGTTTTTATATAATTATCGTTTTCAATTGGAATCATAGAATTGTCCTCTTTACGTTCGCCTGGATGTTTCCTATTACGTTTATAAAAGTACGTTTGTATTGAAAATTACTTGATGGTATTTAGGTTCTCTTACAGTAAGCCAGTCGAACTTATGTCATGACTAATTGTCCGTCGTGCGTGCATGCGTCTTTTTTTGCTTAGACGTGAGTGTATTGGTTATGTGACAATGAGTTTAAACTTATGTTTAAATATGTATAGGATCCGCGTGAACTGTTTTATTTGATCAGTTTATGTCATTTCTTTTACTGAAAATAGAGTAAGTGGAAAACCATTTTTTTTTCCAGCCCGAGTGTGCGAAAAAATGCAGGAACCATCTTCGCGGAGTGATTTCTGCTTATATAATACATGACCCCGAATTTTATTTTGGTTATGTTAAAGCTGAGCGATAACTGTTTTTCGACGATAGTTGATTAACGTGAGTTTTGACCTAGATGTTAAGCAAATGATCTAGATTGTAGACCAATCAAATGTTGTATTTAATGAATAATGTCGAAGAAATAAAGGAAATTGTAACGTTTTGATTGGTTCATAGTTAAGTTGGCGATCCTACGAGAGGCACTAATTAGGGAAGTTTTAAATGAAATGTTCTGCATACTAACATTTAATTGTTTTCCTTAAGAAATTTTAGTGAAAAAAATCATTAAAAACATATGAAATATAATATTTAAGAGCAAAATATTAATTATTTTTGAAACATGATAAGTTTTCAGTTATTTATCGTCAATTGAAACTTATACTGTGTTACATAATACACCACTTGGGAGCCTCGTGTAATCTCGAGTCATGTGATAAATGTGGCAAGCTTTTTTCCCCTCTCTCTTTCATATCAAAACCAAAGTATATATATGAACTCTAAACATTTATAAACCAAATATTACATATTTAACGTTAGTGTTTTCTGTCATTCTAATAAGTAAGATAAAATATCAAATAATATGCGCATGTTCCATTTCTTAGTGTTTTCTCATATTGATTGCCGTTTATCTTTTTTAAAGATATTTCTTGTTACAATGATATATGGTATTCTATTTGTAAACAAAATATTTGAGCCGTCCCGCAATTAAACCAACATCGCGTAAAGTACATGTATCGACCCGGATCAGCATAAGCATGCCGCGCAGGATTACCCGGATAGACACTTTTCGCTTCCTGTGGATTTTTCTGTTTCAGGAATCATTGCTTTATATACCTTTATCCCCCTGAGACGAAATGTGTCGGCCCGGATCAGTCTGCGCGGACTGCGCAGGCTGATCGGGGTCCATATATTTCGCAGATGCCATAATGTTGGTTTTCTCGCCGGACGGTTCATTTGTTAATTTCTCTTGAAATAAAGAAGGAATTTACTTGCCAATCGTTGACCAAGATATTGTGTCACTAATTCCACCATTCGGGTTTTCATCAAACTTATAGCAAATATACTAAAATAGATATACAGTTACTTTCTGATAATTTGGCGCCTGGCAAACCATGGGTAATTGTGCATCTGAGTCTTCATTGTCCGTCTGCACGTGATTTATTAGTAATTTATATTACGTAAGGAATTATATATGTATCCCCACTAGTTTAGATGTACAGTTTGACACAAGACTGCGGGTGTAACCCCTGTTAGGTTTACGTCAATTTGCTTTAATGTGATCCCGTTATGGAGATGCGATAAGACTTTAACTCATTACTTCACATGGCTTTTTGTATAGGTCGTCTGCTTTACAATCATCAGACGAACAATTTCACCAATCTAGAAAACTGAAAGAATTATATTTATAAAGAGTTGAAAATATTGCAATAATAGGTGAAATTGCTCGTTTTGAGCAATTTCATGTTTTATTGCAATGTTTTCAAAAGTCGTCTGCAACAGCAGGCGTCAAATGTCGTCTGTGTGAAGTAATGAGTTAAGTGTAAGACAGACGCAGCTCATAATTTATAATGTCTTCACAGAGGACAGAACGAGCTTCGAAACTGTAAAGATCTGAAAACGTTATCCGTGCTCAGATATTTAACTCAAACAGGGGCGTAGCTTTGCAATAATCAATGTGTAGGCCGTCTCGTGAGAAAGTCAACATTTTCGCCTCCTGTGGATTTTCTGTTTGAGGAATCACTACTCTATACATCTATCCCCCTAAGACGGAATGTGTCTCTGCCGGATCAGTCTGCGCGGACAGCGCAGGCTGATCTGGTCGATACATTACGCAGATGTCTATCGCCGCAGCTGCATTTTGGGGCATTTTGAGAGCTACGCCACCTGTCAAATGCTCCAAATGAGGCTTCTAATTGGTCAATTTGCAGAACGAGTTTGTTTCTGACCAATCCGATAATTGAGCACAAATCATTCTGATCTCAGATTAAAGTTTTATAGTTTCGCAGCCTGAATGGTCAATTGCGAGAACGAATTTTCTTATGACCAATCAAAAACTTGAGCACAAATTCTGAGCACAGATTAAACTTTTATAGTTTTGTTACTTGATTGGTCAATTTTCAGAACGACTTTGCTTCTGACAAATAGTATACGTAAGCACGCCATATGAGTACATACTATTTTATTTTTATAGTGTTGGTGGGAGGTCAATATTGTCGAGGAATACATTAAAAACGCGAGGTAGCACAGATATGTGGATCTTTGCATAACTACATCAAGAGGCACGGAAAGAACAAAGACTGCGTACTACATGTATAATTACTCGGAATATGTCATTATGGAATGTTAGCAATTAATGGGAAAGAGGGTCATTAGATCGTGTACTTTTAAGCTCTAAAGACGTTCGTTATGAGTTTAGGAGGTTTGATGTTCCTGCGCATGTCAATTTCCTCGAAGTGCGAAGTGCGTACATACTGGAATCTCAGAGAAGCTGTACTATATTACACCTTTTTACCATTCTTAATGTTTGTTCTGTCTAACTGTTGATAGTGGGCCTCTGTTGTTAAATAATTGAGTCGTACCGCGAGAAGACCAACATTATGGCATCTGCGTAATGTATAGACCCAGATCAGCCTGCGCAATGTGTGTGGCTTTATAAGCCCTTTTCCACAAGATTAGCATTTTCTCTTTTTGCCACAATGTTTTCAAAAGCCATCTGCTGCAGACGACTTTAACACCATCTGGGTAAACAATTTTGAACCTCTGTAAAAGAAATTTTTATCATTAAATGGAGTTGAAAACATTGTGGCAAAGGGTGAAATTTACCACAACGTTTTCAAAAGTCGTCAGCTGAAGAGGCGTCAGAAAACGCGACTATAACCACAGGGACTTGCTCCTCTAAAAAACGATATGACCTACTCTATGCATAGATATTAATATCTATGCATAGAGTAGGTCATATCTATTTTAGAGGAGCAAGTCCCTGTGCTATAACTGGGAAAGGATTTTTGTAATGTCAAGTCGCCGTTTGCTTTCATAGACATTGATGAGGGAAAATAGAGCACTCGGAAAGAAGAAAGTTAAACTGTAATACAAATATGGTGATAAAAGGAGAAATTCATCAAAGGTCGTCTGTACACGTATCACGGAAATGGTAGGCTTGCGTAACCCTTTCCCACATACAACACATCTGCAGCAGACGACTTTGAAAACATGGTGACAAAAACCTGAAAAATCTTCATAAAAGATAGCCTTATTGTTAAATAAAGTTGAAAACATTGTGGCCAAAGGAGAAATTGCTCATCATGAGCAATTTCACCTTTGGCCACAATGTTTTCATCGGTCGTCTGCAGCAGATGCGTCAAAATGCGTCTGCAGGTGGGAAACAGGTAAGCACTTCTGACTAAACTTTGTTTCAGTGGTATAGACATAGATTGATATATTTGTCCTAATTTGCTTTTTTCCCTTTTTTTAAGTTGAAATTAAAATGAGGTAGTTTTTTTTGTGGGTGGGGGGGGGGGGGGGGGGGGGGGGGGATTTAATTGATTTTGTTGAAAAAAATGCGCCGTATTTAAGACATGCATATTTGGTTGAATTCAATCAGTTCAAGGATTTAAATTTGATTCGGAATAAAATTTGATTTTATGAAGTCCTTCTTGTGAACTTTTCAAAAGTAATATTTCACTTAATGTCAAGCGAGCAGTAATGTTTTCCCAGTGGCTAAGTTAATATGACATTTAACGTTATTTTACGGGATTGGACGCCAGTATCAATTCACATGACGTTTAACTTTTAAAAAAAATACAGAAATTAAGAGGATTGGATGTCACTGTATGCTTCCTTAATATTTCTAAAAAAATAAAATAATAAAAAATAAAAAAAAATATTAAAAAAAAGCGTTGAAATGAAAATTGTGTATGGTCGGATTTTTATTCCGAGAAGAACGATGAAATTGCTTCGCGTTTTTGTTTGTATTTTGTTATTACTTTAATCCGGTTAGCACGAACGAAATAGAACGCAATGTGAGCATATTAGGTTAATATCCCACATGAAGATGTTTTCTGACGATACTGCAGCAGACGCCATTTGAAAACATTGATACAAAACGAGAAATTGTTCAATTTATTCTTTTGCCAGAATATTTTCAACTTTATTCAACAATTATGCTACCATTTTAAGAGCTGTTACATGTTTCAGTCTAGATGTTTTTCAAAGTAATCTGCTGCATATTTCTTTTATGAAAGGGTAAATCACATTTTTGGAATTAAAAGCATGATTTCTGGTTTTCAAATTAAGTTTAGTAATTGGAGACAAAATCTGATTATTAAAAACAATTTCCATGAACGGTCTCGCGGAATATGTTTAAGCTGAGGCTCATTGAAAGAGCATAACCGGACATAAATAGCAGACGAGAGAGCGAATAGACGTCTGGTTATTTTATTTGTTCTTTCGCCGATTTACACAATTACCACTGACAGTAGTTGGTTAGTCGTTATGCTAATAGTCGTTATGCTAATAGTTTTTATGCTAATAGTCGTTATTCTAATAGTCGTTATGCTAATAGTCGTTATGCTAATAGTCGTTATGCTAACCCCACAACACCAACAGGGGCGTAGCTTTGCAATAATCAATGTGTAGGCCGTCTCGTGAGAAAATCAACATTGTGGACTCTGCGTAAAGTATCGACCCGGATCAGCCTAAGCAAGCCACACAGGCCTACCCGGATAGCCTACCCGGATAGACACACTCGCATCCTGTGGATAGTCTGTTACAGGAACAACTACTCTATACATCTATCCCCCTAAGACGGAATGTGTCGGCCGGATCAGTCTGCGCGGACAGCGCAGGCTGATCTGGTCGATACATTACGCAAATGTCCATTGCCGCAGCTGCATGTAGGCGCATTTTGAAAAAATGTGTAGGCACGTGCCTACAGTGCCTAAATGGAGCTACGTCCAAGGGAGAAAAGCAATAACTTCAAATTCCATTGTCTTTTATATGACCCGGGCGGGAATTTGACCGGTGCCCTGCGTAAACCAAGTTTTAACATTATTATTACACGTCTCGCGGAATATGTTGAAGCTGAGGCCCATTGAAAGAGGATAACCGGACATAAATGGTAGACGAGAGAGCGAATAGACGTCTGGTTATTGTATTTGTTCTTTCGCCGATTTACACAATTACCACTGACAGTAGTGAGTTAGTCGTTATGCTAACTCAACAAGACTGGGCACCAACAGGGGCGTAGCTTTGCAATAATCAATGTGTAGGCCGTCTCGTGAGAACATCAACATTGTGGACTCTGCGTAAAGTATCGAACCGGATCAGCCTAAGCATGCCACACAGACCTACCCGGATAGTCACTTGTCGCCTCCTGTGGATCGTCTGTTACAGGAATAACTACTCTATACATCTATCCCCCTAAGACGGAATGTGTCGGCCGGATCAGTCGGCGCGTACAGCTCAGGCTGATCTGGTCGATACATTACGCAGATGTCTATCGCCGCAGCTGCATGTTGGCACATTTTGAGAAAAACTGTATAGGCACGTGCCTTCAGTGCCTAAAGGGATTCGCCTAAGGAAGGAAAGAAATAACTTCAATTTTCAATGTCTTTTATATGACCCGGGCGGGAAGTTGACCGGTGCCCTGCGTAAACCAAGTTTAACATTATTATTACACGTGTGACTTCATCAGAGGGTTACATAGTATAACAAGTCTGAGAGAATGATGGTACCTGGCGCTCATCACTGGTGTCAGGATAAATGGACCATTAATACTGGTACTCTGCCGTGAACAAACTAAATTCATGTTTAACTCTTTCAACGCCACAGGCAATATTGAGGCTTTTGTAAACAATGCAGTTTCAGGCGAGTCAGCTCGTAACGAGCTGTCTCACCTGAAATCAGCATTGTTTGCCTTTTAGTTACCAAAATAGTCCAAAACGTTCATAAATTGAGAAATGGACATACCCGATTTTGAACATGGAAGAGTCTACTTTAAAAGAATTCGGCGCTGAAAGAGTTAATTAAAGAGGCGTAAGACACCACCACGCACACATACACTACAATAAATTATTACTTTGATACAGAACAGGTACATGGGATATAACAAACAAAAAAAGAATTGGAGGGGATTTTATTTCAACGAATTATCAGTTTTTCAATTTGCTGCTTGTCGTTCGAGCATGTTGGTTCCGTGATGTGTTGAGAGAGCAAAAACCCTCTCGATAATTTAACAACATGTCATTACGTAATTCACTAGTCCCTCTCCAAACTAAGCCGTTTTGTTGAATCTGCAGTTGATCTAATTATAAATTAAATGAATTCTGTTCCACTGTTTCCCTCATAGACAATTACGATCGATGACTCCTAATGCATCATTATAAGGTCCACTGCACGGTACTTTCTTCCAGGTTTTTTTTTTTCTTTTTTTAATATTTTATTTTTATTTTTGTTTAGACAATATTTTCTACATTTTATGTGGTACATTTATAATGAAAACAGCAAATAAAGGGTTAAAAAGTAAAGTAAAAAAACTTTCTTGCAGGTTTGTGAGTTGGATTATATATAATGCAAACGTATTTCGAGTGTAATGGATCAAATGATGCATTACAAAGTACGCGGTCAGTTAATTTGCAAAATGTCATCGAATAGTTTGAAAGATATAACTTGGCAGTTTTGACAGTATTGACCCGATACAGAATTGTGTATAAATATATTTCTTTCGCTGCCGAATTTCACAAAGTCGACTCTTCCGTGTTGAAAGGACCACTCCATTCTTCGTCCAGTTGGCAATTTGGTAAAATGTAAGGTTAAAAGTGGCAAACAATGCAGATTTCATGAGAGACTGTTCGTTTCGTGTACATGTACTTTTTTCAATTTTGAAAGTGTGCTTTATTTATCTCATCCATGCTAAAATATCAAAATATATTACAATACAATATACTTTATTGCATAGAAAAAATACATATTGTTCGCAAGTCTAAATCAAACAAAATCATTTAAAAATGCAAGAGACCCACGTTAATCCGTACATATTTTACCCATAATTGATTATATACACAAAGACACATTCGTAATACCGGATGAGTTGAGTGATTATTGTTATCGTATTGATTGACTGATCGATTTGGGTTTAACGCCGTCGTTTTTAACAATGTTTCAGTTATTTTACGGCGACCAGTTCACGTTCCGATGCATTTCCTGGCTTTCCAATACAAGTACTCAACACAACACACTTTCCAAGCAACTGGCTACTTTTCCACATGAAACGCAAGGACTAGACATATGTGACAGCTCTGTCAATGTTATTGTAACCTATGACACCAAGTGTTTCGACGCTGGTTGGCTTATAATAATACCAATTTTGGTGAACACATGTTCTGGAACTGGTTTATCATTTGGTAATGCAGATATCGTGTGCATTGATTCAACCCACAAAAACAATTTTCTTGGGGTTGATTTTTTTTAAAAAAGTGCTTGAATATCGTTATCAACGCTCTGAAGGAAAAAAAATCCATCAAGCGCTCATGATCCATTTAACCCTTTTCCTATATCCATTAATGAAATATTACTTATTGAATTCATCCATTTCAAATGTCCGCGTGCTATAGATGAGTCCAAATGCGTTTGATTGGTTGATTGGTTGTTTGGTGCTTTAAGCCACTTTCAACAACTTTTTCCAGTTATATCACGGCGTTTCCTGTGTCAGTTACCAGTACTGGTCCATTTATCCTGACACCAGCCAGTCAGTCGTATGCACAAATGCGTCTGAATGGACTTCAAGGATTAACTTCAAATCCACTTCTTTTACAGACGAATCGATTAGCATATGAGCCGTCCCGCGAGAACACCAACGTTTTGGACTTACAACGATCCGGATCAGCGTACGCATGCCGCGCAGGCTTACCCCGACAGCCAAATTTCGCCTCCTGTGGATTTTCTGTTTCAGGAATCATTACTTGATACCTCTATCCCCTGAGACGGAATGTGTCAGCCCGGATTAGCCTGTGCAGAATGCACTGGCTGATCTGGGTCGATACATTACGCAATGTCCATAATGTTGGTTTTCTCGCGGAACGGGTCATATGTAAACATGAAATGTTTGGATCTCAGATGTCTACATAACGAGGAGCCGAATTGTAGTAGCAGTTTCTTCAATGCCAACATATTACTTAATTAAACTCCGTGTTTTAGAGCGCCTCGGTTGTGTAGAGAAAGATCGTCCGCCTCGGTGCGGGAGGACGTAACTTCAATCCCTGGCTGGTCCATACCAAAGACAATAAATAAATGGTCGTAACGGCTTTAAATCAATGGCGCACAATATTGTGGGGCTAGCATTACGACTGATTCTATGGAAACACGGACCGGAAAGTATGATATCTTACCCAGGATACGCCGTGGTCTAGCTAAGACATTGTCTAAAGCGGCGCAATAACTGGAAATTGTCGGAAGCGGCGTAAACCACCAAATTACCTAACAAACAATCTTGTGTTGAGGTACAGTGTGTCACCTTCCTCGAGGGGATCCCCTTTACACAGAGGTGTCCACCGTTGAGAGACCGTTGAGAGACCGTTGAAAGACCGTTGAACGATGAAGAAATGGCCAGATCTCTCAACGAGCTTTCAATGAGCGCCCAGCAATAGCCATGGTCTCTCAATGATATTCAAGTGATCGTCACGGTGGCCATGGTCTCCTCAAAGTTTTGACTCGGTCCAAAACAATATTTCAACGGTCGCGGAGGGAAGCAATATCTCAACCGTCTATCAAGGAGCACTCAACGGCCTTATCGATCTCCCATTGTTCTCTCAGTACCTTTTCAATGGACGCCTAATTAATCCAGCCCGAAGGTAGAGATGTCGGATGTCACTATTTTTCATTCTGTCCTCAAGCCTAAGCTCTTGCATCAGTTGGTAGTAGTCACGAAACTGTAATTGTCTTTATTGTGTCAGCCACGGGCGGACCCTACAGATTCGTTACCTTCTTCTTCTGCACCCCTGTCTCCTCCTTTGGACGACATCTATGGCCAACCGGTTATGTATAATTGCTTGGTGACCTATGATTGCACCATGTATCAGCACTTGGTTGTTCATCTTAGACTCTCTTCAACAGCAAGATCACCACAAGTTTCTAAAATACATATATACCCAGAGGCTTCTTGTCGTCCGATAAATGCTCAACGATCGCCTTGGTCGCCCAAGGAACTCTTCATGATCCCTTTAGCGATCTCTTTCGGTCTCTCATTGGTCTATCTTTATCGCACCTGATCTCTCAAAGATCTCCTTAGATCTCCCCGTGATCTCTCTTTGGCGCAAAACAAGCGCTAAGTAAACTCCCAGTGGTCGTCGCAGGAGGCTTAGTATCCATTTGTCTCTCAATGGTCCTTCAATGAGCGCTCGATAAGCGCTCAATGAACACCATGGTCGCTCCAAGATATCTATAGATGACTATGGAAGTTGGCAAAAATCGCACAATAATATCCCAAGCTTTTACACAAAAATGACGTTTTCGGGACTTTGAGAGGTCGTCGAGAGTTCGTGCCAACTTTCGATCGCTCAATCTCCTTTCGTGTAAAGGGGGCAAGACAAATTTAAGACAGTGGTGCAGATGTAGAGCGTCGGCCTTTTGTATCAAAGGTCCCGGGTTCGAGTCCCATGATTCGCGGGTTCTGTCTTTGTTTTTTTTTTCACATAATCGGCGCGAGTACTGGTTTTAAAAGTCTTCAGGAAGCAAACATCGAGCTTGATTAATATAAGCTGAAAGCTTGTTTCGCAATCGATGTAAAGTAAATAAGTTTAAACTTAAGACACATCGTCTTGAGTTTTAGGTACAAAGGGTTTGGTGTCATGGTGTTGGATTTCATGATATAAAATAACACCTTAACTAGACTTCTGTAACTTCTCATTACATCGTGCTCTTGCTCTTCAGTCAATTACGAAAACAGACTGTAATTTTCGTCTTAACGTGATACTTGAGGGAGGTGGTCTTGTCATTTCTGGTGTTATGCCATAGGACTTTATTTTTTACAATTGAAACAATGAAAAAATCTAATTAGTTTTGTTGATTTATTATTTGCCCCATGGTTATAAAAAGTGTTGTTGGGAAGCCGACATTCCTCATTTCATATTTACAAAAAAACGATGTTTCAAAGTGGAAAAACATCATCGTTTAATAAAGAAATACTCTAATCACGTGATCTATGGTAATGACAAGGCTAAGATGTACACCTCACTATATATCATAACATCCCTAGAGAAATATACTATGTAACATGGGCAACTTGAATGTTATCGAGAATGAATATCATGTTATACTTATAGGTTGTATGTTTCGTCAACGAAGAATCAATTTACTTCCGAAATATTATCATACTTGGCCATCGCTGTATCAATTTGAACAGTTAATGAACAATTAAAGAATAAGTAGATTTTGAAAACTAAGGTAATACATATATATATATATATATATATATATATGGCCAAAACAAAACGCGCATCTAAAAACAGTACGGATAGAAATCAATCTGAATAAAGTGCTATTTCAAATTCACCAAATAAACCAGTCTAAGTTAAGTTTAGCCTATAGATGTACCGAGATTTATAACACTATTCTCAAATATGTATGTAACACCTGTCATTTATTTTCTATGTGTATTACTTTACATATGATCTACAGGGATGTTCCTTGGGTGCTTTACAGGGCTGTTTCTTGGGTGCTTTACGGGGATGTTCCTTGTGTGCTTTACAGGGATGTTCCTTGTGTGCTTTACAGGGCTGTTCCTTGGCTGCTTTACAGGGCTGTTCCTTGTGTGCTTTACAGGGATGTTCCTTGTGTGCTTTACAGGGATGTTCCTTGGGTGCTTTACAGGCCTGTTCCTTGTGTGATTTACAGGGATGTTCCTTGTGTGCTTTACAGGGCTGTTCCTTGGCTGCTTTACAGGGCTGTTCCTTGTGTGCTTTACAGGGATGTTCCTTGTTTGCTTTACAGGGATGTTCCTTGGGTGCTTTACATGGCTGTTCCTTGGGTGCTTTACAGGTATATTCCTTGTGTGCTTTACAGGGATGTTCCTTGTGTGCTTTACAGGGATGTTCCTTGGGTGCTTTACAGGTATGTTCCCTCGGTGCTAGACAGGGATGTTCCTTGTGTGCTTTACAGGGATGTTCCTTGTGTGCTTTACAGGGATGTTCCTTGGGTGCTTTACAGGGATACTCCTTGGGTGCTTTACAGAGATGTTCCTTGGGTGCTTTACAGGGATGTTCCTTGTGTGCTTTACAGGTATGTTCCTTGGGTGCGTTACAGGGATGTTCCTTGTGCGCTTTACAGGGATGTTCCTTGTGTGTTTTACAGGGATGTTCCTTGGGTGCTTTACAGGGCTGTTCCTTGTGTGCTTTACAGGGCTGTTCCTTGGGTGCTTTACAGGGATGTTCCTTGTGTGCTTTACAGGGATGTTCCTTGGGTGCTTTACAGGGCTGTTCCTTGTGTGCTAAACAGGGATGTTCCTTGTGTGCTTTACAGGGATGTTCCGTGTGTGCTTTACAGGGATGTTCCTTGGTGCTTTACAGGGATGTTCCTTGTGTGCTTTACAGGGATGTTCCTTGTGTGCTTTACAGGGATGTTCTTTGTGTGCTTTACAGGGATGTTCCTTGGTGCTTTACAGGGATGTTCCTTGTGTGCTTTACAGGGATGTTCCTTGTGTGCTTTACAGGGATGTTCCTTGGGTGCTTTACAGGGATGTTCCTTGTGTGCTTTACAGGGATGTTCCTTGTGTGCTTTACAGGGCTGTTCCTTGTGTGCTTTACAGGGATGTTCCTTGGGTTCCTTACACGGATGTTCCTTGGGTGCTTTACAGGGATGTTCCTTGGGTTCCTTACACGGATGTTCCTTGGGTGCTTTACAGGGATGTTCCTTGGGTTCCTTACAGGGATGTTCCTTGGGTGCTTTACAGGGATGTTCCTTGGGTGCGTTACAAAAAAGTTCCTTGAGTGCGTTACAGGGATGTTCGTTGTGTGCTTTACAAAGATGTTCCTAGGGTGCTTTACAGGGATGTTCCTTGGGTGCTTTACAGGGATGTTCCTTGTGTGCTTTACAGGGCTGTTCCTTGGGTTTTTTATATGTATCTATTTCAACAACATGTAAAGTGTTATGCAAATGAAGAACTTGGTTGCCAGAGTAACCCAGTAAGGTCATTTCAGTACATTGACAACAATACACAATGAACTAGCTAGATAAATACTACTTAAATGCAATCAATTTGATAATTGTTTAATTTGTATCGACTTTAACTAATAATTGGAACACTTTTCTTTGCTTGAAAAGTTTGACTCAATGATCATGAGACGGCACTTTCAGTTCAGTTTAATCTTAATTATTTTACATCGACTGCGAAACAAGCTTGCAGCTTACATGTTTATTAATAACGGTCGATGTGTGCTTCTAGGAGACATAACGAGTACTCGCGCCGTTTGTATGGAAAATCACAAAGTCAGAACCCTCCATGTTACACTGTCCCTGGTACAGTACAGATGCTTTCTGCATGTGGGCAATTGCATAGGACCAACGAACAGTAAGATGGGACTCATCAGGGAAACCGAGCCCAGGCGTAAATAGTATACGTACAAACCAAAATCTGCCTGCGTAACCATGCTATAAGATCAAATTCTATACAACTATCAGAAGTTGTTAAACCCCTCTTTCATGTTGCAAACGGCATGCGTTTGAATTAATATCTTCTTGTGCTGCTTTTTTTTCTTAAACTGTTCATTCCCCTCTCTGACATAATGGATAGCTGGAAAACTGAACGATAAACGCTTCCTTGAGCGTGATCTTGCATTAATGGGAACACTTTCTAGGTCGGCGATTTAGCGCCATCTAGTGGAATCATTTTTACATTGCACCACCGTTTCTCATAATGACAGCCTCATTGCATTATATTGTACTGGAGACGTACACATACAAAGATGAGGGAACTATAATCAACCTCTATAAAGAAATGAATACAATAAGGAATGAATTACGTATTGTGGTCATTTGTTGAGTTGTATGCCCTGTTCTAAAAACCCGGGAATCAATCTGTCCAATTCAAACCAGACCGATATTTGACTCGCAATAAATTGTATTACCGCTCCCGGCAGACGAAAGTTAATTTTCGGAATTTATCGGCTGCCGCAATAGAACAATTACCGATGTGATTTGAGAACTTTCAACTTTTAGAAATGATATGAGCCGTCCCGCGAGAAAACCAACATTATGTCCTCTGCGTAATGTATTAATCCAGATCAGCCCGCGCAGTCCGCGTAGATTGATCCGGGCCGACACATACCGTCTCAGGGGGACAGAGGAATAGAGTAATGATTCCTGAAACAGAAAATCCACAGGAGGCTAAATGTGTTTATCCGGGAAAGCCTGCGCGGCATGCTTAGGCTGATCCGGGTCGATACTTTACGCAGAGTCCACACTGTTGGTTTTCTCGCGGGACGTCTTAATTATGATCTATCACGACGAGCATTGTTTATCACTACATATTGAATGTTACAAACATACAGCAAACATCGTCGTTTCTCGTATTTAATCGAACACCGTTAAAAAGCCATTTTGAAAACAGCATACAGCAGACATACGTGTTTGTTTGTTGATCCATTGCAATTGGCTATATAGGGATCAGTATACAGTAAACATAAGTGCGTGTATGTTTGTGTGTATCTACCTTGCCCTCGGCTGTACAACCATTTGGCAAGCAGTACACAGCCGACATATGTATGTTTATCTACTTGAAGTCGGTGATAAAGCCATTTTTCGAATAGTATAGAACACACATACATATGTGTATACACCCTAACATTTAGCTTTAAAGCTATTTGGAGAGCAGTATGCAGTACACACATATGTGTGTATATATCCTCGTACTCGGCTATTTAACAATTTGACGAGCAGTACGCAGCCGCCATGCGTGTGTTTATCTAGGCCTACCTTGAAGTCGGCACTTAAGTCATTTGGCGAGCAATCTGTAACACGCATACATGCGGTGAATACACCCTGTCACTCGGCTGTATAGCCATTTGGTGAGCAGTTTACAGCAAGGATACGTATGTGTGTGTGTGTGTATATACCTCGTACTCAGTTACTAATCCATTTGGCGTGAGGTATTCACCATACATGCATGTGCGTGTACATACATTTATGTACATACAGATATATAAAGAGAGAGAGAGAGAGAGGGGGGATCTACTTTCTCTGACAGACGAAGGTCTTAGCCAGTTCTATGCTACATACATGTAGAACCAACATGCGTGTTCAGAATTGTGTTAACTTAAATGAATAATGTTCCAGATGATCGGCATTGATCGGATTGTATGGTCTTTCCTGTTAATCTATTGCATTACATATTTTACAACAAGTTTAATAGGCAGTTATTCCTTTCCCCCATATATACGCCTTTTGACGCCTCTACAGCAGTCGACTTGAAAACATTATGGTAAAAGGAGAAATTGGTCATAATGAGCAGTTTCACATTTTGCCACAATGTGTTCAACTCTATTGAATACTTTTGCTTTCATTTATAGAGATGTATCAAATCTTTGTCTAGATGTTTGAAAGACGTTAACTGTACATTTGCTGTACGTTGGAAAGTGTTAAGGTTCCCCTCGGAGTGTTCACGTCTGATCCCAAATGTGTCTGTACTACATTGTATTAGTGTTTTGGTTGGTGTATAGAAGCCAAATTACCGTAATCATCCCACGTGCTCGAGCTCGAAAGGAATCCGCCGTGGACGAGTAGTAAGCATCGGGGAATTGTAACCGAGCGACCGGGTTTCGATCCCCTAGTCTCGGCAGTCATAGTGGCGTGCCCATTGGTAAGGCACGTTTACTAGCCTCGAACTGGAGTCATGAGTAAATGAACTGTCGCCGTGATATAACGGACCTAATGGTGAGACCGGCGTGAAACCCCAATGGAACAAAAATACTTGAAATGCCTGTTTGTCTCTCGCTGATTGAATTAAAAATGTAAACGTGAATTAGAAGGTTTTATGCATGTTTATGAGATGATGTGATTTTTGTCTAATTGAGGTTGTGTTTTTTTTTTTAATTTGACGCGTGTACAAGGTGAAAGTGGTAATAATGTGTTCCTATATCAAACTGAATCGGGTTTGACAGCTCTATGCATGTATCCAACTGAACCGGGTTTGACAGTTCTATTCATGTATCCAACTGAATCGGTTTGACAGTTCTATTCATGTATCCAACTGAATCGGGTTTGACAGTTCTATTTATGTATCAAACTGAACCAGGTTAGACAGTTCTATTCATGTATCCAACTGAATTGGGTTTGACAATTCTATTTATGTATCCAACTGAACCGGGATTTGACAGTTCTGTTTATGTAGCCAACTGAACCAGGTTTGACAGTTCTATTTATGTAGCCAACTGAACCGGGTTTGACAGTTTGTGACGGGTTTCTAAAAAGGGAATCCACTTCCAATCGATACGTTTTGTCTTATATAATACATAACTCCGCGTTTAAATTGGATTTATTTCTTATTTGACAGGTAAATCATTTTTGGGATAGGGGCGTTTCGCCACTATCTCATAGCGAAGCTGCTTTCGAAAAGTCGGATTAAAGCTGCAACCGCAGTCCACATGTGTATACCTACACCAAAATCGAGTTTTGATTGGTTATAATCTGCCTTTTCAACGATTTCATTGGTTCGACCGAATCACAAAACCCTCCGCTTGCATAAATTTATGAGACAAAATAGTTTCTATGAATGAAACTCACTCTGAACTATGGTTGACCTCAATGTCAGTAGTGTGAGGTAACGTCGACCGTTCTGTGACCCCATTAGTTTACAACAGTCGACTTATAGAGAAATGTGCAAAGCACTGTAAATACAATTATTGAAAGGAGTTGAAACTATTGTGGCAAAAGTAGAAATTGCTTACGAAAAGCAATTTCCCCTTTTGTCACAATGTTTTCGATTGTCGTCTGCTGCACATGCGTCTGTAAGCGTCTGTAGGCGGAAAATGGTTACATCCTTCCCATGGAAGCGGAACCCTTTCCGTGATACTATAACAGTTCGAATATTTAAAAAATATTGTTGAAAATGGAGCTATTGCTGACAATGAGCAATTCCTCCTTTTCACACAATTCTTTCAAACACGTTTCAAATTCCAGTCGCGGCAATTCGGTCATGGTGGAGTGCTCTTGGGCAAGGCGCATTTTCTAGCCTAGTACTGGTTTGTTCACCCAGGGATCATGAATAATTAAATTTAAATGCACGCTAAATGACCTTAGCTGTCGATGCGCCGTAAAACAATATACATTCATTCACGTTTCAAATTAATTCTTTTCATATTTAAACGTTTTACTATGGACGTTCTTTCCCTCTTTCTCCCTTCCGGACACATTTTGAATAACATGCTAGAGATGAATGATTACGAGCAATTTTGCCTTACATCAAGGGGAAAAATATATAGTTGAAACCTTTGTGGAAAAAGAGGAAATGGGTCATGATAAACAATTCTGCAGCCGTCTGCTGCACATGCGTCAAAAAGCGACTGTAAGCGGGAAAGGGTTGAATCGTTCCCGTTATAGCTACTTAGTTACAAACAAATGTTGAAAGTATATTTGCAAACGGAGCAATTGCTGACAATGAGCAATTCCTCCTTTTCAAACAATGCTTTGAAACATGAATCAATTTGTTTCTATAACCTAGATAACGAAAACATTTGTCTACAGTTATTATTTTAACCTTTGCCCCTTTTAGACACATTTGACTAACCTTAACAGATGAATGATAAAAAACAAGTTTGTCTTTTTCCACAATGTTTTCATCACTATTCAAAATCATACTTTTATTAATTCAGGTCAATAGTTATGCCTTAGTTCAATGTTGTTTGCTGTATATTTAGTCTATGTGGTCAAGGTTAAGGAATACTGTAAACAAACTTGTTACAACATAATTCGTCCAAAGAGAGAGGTCCTACTGTGTATACATGCCATGAAATAATGTTACAAACGGTCTCACCGCTACTGGGGAATTGTTGGTAAAATAGGTCGCGTTTTGTGTTGAATATTCTCATGTGTCGCTATATGTAGACCCTACTAGGAAATAGAAATTAAATCTACAAATTATAGATAAGTTAATTTCAACATTGATTGATTGGGTTTAACGCCGTTTTTAACATTTCTTCGGTCATATCACGGCGGCCAGTTCACCTACAAATGTATTTCCTGGTTTTCTCAAACCAGTACTCCTCACAACAATCTTCCCAAGCAACTGGCTGCGTTTCCACAAAGACTTAGCCATTGGTGAAAGACGAATGACGCATGTCGCATTGACTTTTGTCAAACGTCGGAAAGAAATTTGGCCGAATTTGTCAACACATCCGAGTTATAACCGCAAGGTCATTATTTATTGTATTATTGAGAAGCTTCTAGCGATTTTGCGACTAAAATTATAATGTATATGCATTTGCGTTAATTTAAGACTCAACGTTCTTCAACGTGTAATATAGTCCTAGATGTATCTGTTGACAAATAAACTAGAAATGTAGTCTAAATAGGTTTTTGAAAATTAACCTTGACGGTCCGGTCCCGTTTCGGAGATACAATTAAATTGCAAATACTTTACAAATACCATAATCTAAGCTGACGTGTTTTGACGCATCGAACCAGTCTTCTGTAATCAATACTTGAGTTTTCTCCGTCTGTAAAGCTTGGAGGTAAAATCCGGCGTCCGGCCGGCTGTCTGCCTGAATGTGCATTCGTCCGTCCGTCATGGATTGCATGTATTGGTTAACACGTTGTTTCTGTATGGCAGATTTATTTCAAAGTGGTCACAATTATACCCGTGTGATCAGGAGAACGGCAAAGTACTAGGTACATAACTCTGGTCTGTTTTTTCAGTTATCTCCATTTTACCTTATTTAGTTCAGCGATTGTCTCAATTAACTTTCATTGTATCAATTTCAAACTTGGTTTGTATGTAACTTATGATCTACAGATTTGCAGTGCACCATTACCATAAATTTAGCATGCTGCGTTTGGAGTGTGTATATTTTTGTCTTTCAATGTTCTCCCTTATTATATGCAACACATGCGTTCCGTGAAATTCCCTTTTTCGTTAATGAGTGCTTCCCCAAGATTTGTACTTCGTCAAATCTAATCTGTTTTTTAGGTGTAAACTCAATTTTTTCATTTCTTCGGTTATTGTCTCAATATATGTCCAATATATCAATTTAAGACTTGGTGTATAGGAAACTCAGAGCTGCAATTGTGCAGTGCAAAAGAAACATAACTCTATCATGGTTTCGATCGTCTTTCATTTATCAGCATGATTACAATATACATTGTGGATCTTTAGTGATTTCTGAACTAGAAATATTTTAATTAAGGGTAGCTGCTCGGGTTTTTTTTGTCAATCTTTTGTCCTTCGATATTTTTTTTATACAAGAAAAGGGTAAAACTTTGACAAATGAGGTATATGTTATTGGCAGGCAATATGTGTTGCTTCAAACATTTTTGGATTGGTTTGTTTAAAGGTCATTGTTTCATTGTTTCAACAATGTTTGTCCATATGATCTATGCAATATGTTTTCAATTTACATATGCCCCCCTATACCATCAGCGCTTTCAGCGCTTTGATTATATGATATAAGCGTCTAATCTAGATAAATTTACATTTAACCCTTTCCCACATAAAGACCTTTTCCGACGCATTTGCAGCAGACGATTTTTTGAAAAGAAATTGAGGTAAAAATGTCTTATTCAACACCGTAACCTGCTTGACCAGCATAATTGTTTATCAAATCTGAAGATAAAACCCTCCAAAATAAATTGGCTTTTGTTCTAGTTTTAAAAGCATGAATAAGTACATGAAGCATATTGCTAAAAAAAAACACCTCTTTTTAGATGTTTCTACACAGACTGATTACTTTTCAAGGAAGCAGACACCGAAAGTCTTTAACCCTTTCCCATTTTTGCAGTCGATACTTTAAAAAAAAGAAACACATATAGAAAAAAACCATAAAGAATAATTTATGCTTGTATCACAGATTGTTCAACTACATTTAAAATATTTCTGTCATTTACGTAAAGTTGCAATAATATGTGTATTTGTTTTCAAAACCGTCTGCTGAAGATTTGTTGTATGTATGTCCCAAAGTAGAATTAGAATCTTCCCAAGTTGACAATAACATTTTAAAGTGCTTCTGTAAGTACTGTGTGAAACAATGTAGATCTTGATCAGACTCTCCGGATATAAAGGCTGATCTTCACCGACACTGGTCGAAATCTGTAACTTTTCCCACAACGTGTACGTGAACTCTAATTAGGTTTAAACATACTTGCTATAATAGTCCTGGAGACTGGTTGAAATATTGGAACATAAGCATATTAACCCTTTACCCCATACGACAATTCCGCAGCAGATGACTTTGTACATATACATATACACATATGGAAAATCTCTTTAATTGAATGGATAACCTATGACTAAAAGTGGAAAACATTGTGACAGAAGGAGAAATTGCTCGTTTTGAGCAATTTCTTCTTTTGTCACTATGTTTTCAAACAGCCGTCTGCTGCAGAGGCGTCAGAAAGCGTCTGTATGAGGGAAAAGGTTAAACTCCCAAAGTATAGTATAATACGAAAAAAAAACATAAATATGTTTTCCCGTTCGTCAAAAAACCGACAGCATTAGCCTTCTACGCCCGAACCTAAATTTTGACTGTATCGTTGCCAAAGAAGGACGTGATGTCATTTCCGTTACACTTCATCTTGGCGTAACGTCAATGGAGCGACGTCGTTTCCCGCAAAAAAAGTGGTATCAACATGAAAGACCCCAAATTCCTATACATGAGCTATTGCCACACTCATTCAAAGTATAATTATTTATCAAACATTGTGGCAAAAGGATAACTTTCTCATAAAGAGCAATTGTTCTTTTGGTGACAATCTTTTCCTAAATCGTCTGTTGCATAGGCCTCAGAAACTGTCTCTAATAGGGAAAGGGTTTAGCAGAAATGTGACCCCTTACATAATTTGTTCCAGTCATATTGACTGGTTGAAAAAGGTAGTCGCCAGATGGCATCAGAAAAGGGCTGATCTATTTGCTTCTTTACCATAATGCAGGTGATCGATTAAGGATCATCTTGGCCCTCATGTTTTAACCTCGTTCATTATAAATGTATTCCTTGATTTTCTGAAAGTTTTTACTTTATTATTTTCTGTTCGTAATAATAGACGACAGCAATACGAATTCCAAATATGTTTTGATAATGCAAGAAACATGACATTAACATTATTATTGTCTAGTCAATTACTTATAAATCCTTTTTGTATGGCCAAAGTATGTTCTTTAATTTTTGTTTATAATTATCTTGCGTTTTTTCGTAAATAGGTAGCACCTATAGATATATTATTTTGTTATGCTGAAAGACATATAAAATGATAACAATCAGAATACGGTCAAGAAGTACAACTTATCTGAGAGAGCCTGACCAAAGAAATAATGTGCAAGTTTCGACTTGATATGAAACATTTTCCCGAGAATTGTCCATTTTAGGAACTGTTATGGGAGACAAAGCCAAACATAGCAAACGGCAGGAAGACGATTTCTTAAATATTTTGGTACCACTTTTCGCCTTAAAACCATTTACTTAATGCAAAACGATTGTAATTACATAATGAAACAGAATGTAGAAATTAACAGTTGCAGTTTAAACAGAATTTTAATCCATCGAGTTGTGTATATACATGTATGTGCATGAAAGCCTGCATGTATTTGCGCCGAAAAAATGTGCATGTAAATAACACGAGAAAAAACGTGTTAATTAAAAGTGGATACCCTTGTTCGCAACTAGCAAGAACTTGGTCAAGATGGGTACACGTTACCCCCCAATCAAACTTTGCGCGCGAGGTGAACATTTCTATAAGGAAAAACAACCCAATGCAAATGCTTTGTCAATCAATCAAACAGTTTTATCTTTCCTCCAGTATGATATGACATGTAATTTATCCAATGAGAGACGAATGTCGCCTTGCATGATCGATGGTGTGCGGATAATATCGCTAGTATTCTACAAAAACAGTCAGACTGCTAGAATTGTGATTATATCATGTCATTGGTAAATAATTGTACCGAAGTGTCGTACCGAAGTGGTATCAAGATGTCTGTAGTGTTGGAAATGATACAGCATAAACAAAAGTATCTCTCTTTCTATATTAACAATGAGTCTCTTCATAACAATATCCAGAACAAAAATATCGTAGGACAAAACGCTACTTTGCGAAACATATATAAAGTTTAATCTAGGTCTTTATTGTTTACTTCCTATGTATTGATATTGAGTAAAGACTCGTCCGTGTTATACTAAATAACGCTGGTTTCTAGACCGTCTCCCTTGTAAAGTGGTAAGATCGTCCGCCATGGTAGCGAGAGACCAGTGTTCGATCGTCTTTAACCATTTCCCTAATACAACAAATCTACAGCAGACTACTTTGAAACGTACCTGAAAAGAATTGGAAACTCCCTTTAAATGAATGTACAATAATTGAAAAGAGTTGAAAACATGGTGAGCAATTTCCTTTTTTGTCAATATATTTTCAAAAAACCGTCTGCTGCGGAGGCGTCAGAAAGTATCTATCTGAGGGAAATGGTTATACACATTTATTTTCTCCTTGAAGCTCAAGAATAGCATTACGACTGATTGCTCGGTGGCTGGATCAATCATTTTAGAACGCCACGATATAGCTAAAGTACTATTGAAAATGGCGTAAAACACAACTCAAACAAATCAAGCGACTAGTCAATAAATAAGCAAGAGTTGTCCAAAAACCAGGAACACACGACTGTCGGAATTAAGCGGGATACGAGTAGAAGCGACGTAGAAAAACGGATTTATTTTACTCTGAGATAAACAGTAACTTACAGTCTATTTAAATGAATGGGGGAGTGCAAAAGGTGAATGCAAGCGTTAACATACATGTTTATACAGATTACATTGCATAAAACATTTAAGACATGCATGGACGTCTATATGGCAAAAGCAGCCAGCTGCATTGCAATACTGTTGTGTTGAGTGCATGTGTGCGGGAGTCAGGAAATACACGATTACGTGATCCGAGTGCCGTGATATGACTTAAAAAGTGTTGACAACGGCATTAAACCCAGATGAATCCATCGATCAATCGCACACGGATGATTTCTTGCGTCTTGAGCGAGTCAGTCGAAATCCTATTAACCCCTCAATCCTGAGCGCCAAGGAAAGCAAGTCATTACTACCACTGTTAAAGTATTTGGTATGACCCGACGAGGATCAAACCCGCGACATCCCGTACACGAGGCGGACGATCAACCACTACACCACCGGGTGGTCTTTCACATGTGTGTGATCGTTACCCCCCTATTCCTTAGGAAGATTAAACCGAAATAAAAAACAACAACAAAAACCATCATACAAACCAATGAATCATTGAAGACAAGAGACAGAGATCAAAAATTAAAACCAGCAATGAGGCTTTAATCAGACTTGAAGAATTTCAAATGAGTCTCTGTTCAATAGGTTACATGCACTTGTGCGTAATATTAATAAGATTTTTCCGCCGCATTTTGTTCTCGTTTCTATGACGGACCTTAGTACCCTTCCTTACAAACGAGTCAAGCCCCGGTAACTCAGTCGGTAGCTATGATGGCTGTCAACCCAGGTGTAGTCACTTTGAAATCCAACTCCGGTTTCATTCTTTCCGACATTTGACAAAGGTTTATGCGACACCTGTTCATCGTCTTCCGCAAAATGAGCGTGAAGTCTATATGAAAAATCAGCCAGTTGCTTCAAAAGATTTCTGTGTGGATTACTTGTATATGAAAGTCAGAAAACACTTGGGTAGGTGAACTGGTCGTCGTGATATAACTAGACAATTGTTCTGAGTTAAAACCCAATACATCAAGCGATCATTACAAACGACATGTGGTAAGCATTTTTTGCCATCACTCTATCGTTTAGATATTGTCAGAATGATGAGTCTTTCGGTCTTTTAGTCGTGATTGTCTTCTATCCCTTTCCTACATACAACAAATCTGAAGCAGATGACGCGGAGAAAACTTAGCATAGAGGAAAATAAAGGAATTTTAAATATTATTTTTTCAAATTGAGTTTAAAATATTTTGGTAATAGGGGAACTTTGGTATAGTCTCACCTTGAAACAGCGATGCTGCAAAAGTAGACACGGACAACGACCTGATACAAAAATCAAATATGTATCGGATCAACATTTTAACCTCCACGTCATCCAGGGAGTCGCGAAATAGTTTGGTAGCTCACGATATCAATCCACCAAATTTTCCGATCCTTTCATTGGTAGATTATAAACCGTGAGCTACCAAACTATTGTACTGAACGCAGGGATGTTTGTATCGATGACACATATTGCATGTCAACTAGAATTTAAGCGACACTAATGGATAATGAAAACTTTGATGTTCGACATACAACTCCGCCAGGACAGAAATAAGAGGCTTATTGGAATGAATCTTTGTCTTCATGTTCTAATTAGCACCTTTTATACACTGTTATCACGACAGAAAATGTTTGAAAAGTCACACGTGTATAAGAAAGAAATATAAAGCAAAGCTTAGATGGGATATTTCAGGACTTTTGATCCCAATTACACATATATCGACACGGTTCTTTCATGCGATTAATCGAAAGCTTGTTTACGAACTCGTTTCACAATTATACATTGATTCAGTTCAGACAGAGCTTAAGAAGCACTTAAATGCAAATGAACCCTCCCTCCGTCAATTGGATCCGAGTTCGTGAAGCATTTGCCGCAAGTACCACTCCGTCCGACCAATATCTATACTGTTGGCAGCTCTCATTTCAACATTGGTACCTTGATAGTACTAGAATAAGTTTTACACTCTTCCAAATGCAATGTTGGGCAATACCATTTCTACAACTCAGCATAGAAAGAGTTTAAATCGTTCTTAACTTGTTTATACTTCCATCAACGTCAGCATCCGTTCAGCAGGGATTCTTATATTTGGAACATTTCAAGAGCCTACGTGTCTTGCATGTCTCATTTGTGTTTTGGGAATCATTTGTCGTCAGTACCGCGTCGTCCGACCAGGCACTATAGTGTTGGCTGCTAAACTAGATTGTGTTACCTTGATATTCCTAGATTTGGATATAAGCACTTTAAAATGCAAAGCTTGACGAGTTCATTTAAGAGAAAAATCAGCATTGAAAGAGGTATAGATCAGAAATCACCTGTGAGTACTTTGAACAATGTCTTTCTCGTTCGGCATGTTTTCATATATTTAGAAAATCTCCGTAGCATTGGTATCTTGTGTGTCTCAATTGTCTGGACTATTACCTTGATAAACCGCATTTGAGGCCAACCATTGGAAATAGTACAAGTCGGTGGTGGTGCTGATGGGTAATGTCAGATCTGCTTGTCAACCGGTTCCGACTTCTAACAAGCTTATGGAAGTCATATTGAAAGGAATATATCTTGGAAATCGTTCAAGTACGTAGTGCTGATGGGTAATTTCAGATAAGCTTATCCACCGGCTCAGACTTCTAACAAGCTTATGGAAGTCATATTTGAAAGGAATAGATCTTCGAAATGGTTCAAGTAGGTAGTGCTGATGGGTAATTTCAGATCAGCTTTTCTACCGGTTCCGACTTCTAACAAGCTTATGGCAGTCATATTTGAAAAGAATCGATCTTGATCAAGGCTGTACACAACAGCCAATGTATCTCCTCCCATGTCATTCTTATATGAGTTTAATATAGTTACTACTAGTCAATAGTGGTCAACTCCAGGCATCTGATTTTAAGAATAATCCCAAAACCATATTCATGTATTGTTATGATTTACACATAGAAGGGGCGATGGTCTGTGAAAACCTACCGAGTTGCATTCGCGACCAGATTGTTAACAACCTTTCGTTGTCATATTTTCTCAGCTTGTTTCCCTTCCTAAGTTGAGTAACCATGGCTATGTTATGAGTTAAGCCCATTGACCAATGGTCAACAATTAAACTTCACTATTTTGAACTTAACTATTTTAAGCACTTATATAATATAGTCAACCTTAAAAAACTTGTTCAGTAATTTCATGAAACCTGAGTCGGAAATCATAAACACATGGTCTGTCGCCATTTAGTACCGTAGAAACCGGATTGAAACCTCTATATAACATGACCCCTCAATATAAAACAGATGTGACTCATAGAAATATATTTCATTCGAAAGAAATATCGCATCTCTTAAGCCAGACGTTTGAATAAAAAGTGATGCGTAATGTCAACTTGGGTATCTCTTTATTCTTAAACTCGTCACAACTAATCTTTTTCCTTCGGCAATATAAAGTGAGCTTACTGCACTAGGCACACTTGGGATTTTACTGCATTTCAAAAAAGTATCGACAATATTAAGTCTTTGTGACTTCAACTCGTCGTTCGATCCGTTCCATCCGTGTTTGATTCATTAACTCGTTCAGCGCCGAATTGTTTAGAGTAGACTCTTCCATGTTCATAATCGGTCGATTCGATTCCTCATGTAATAAAAGTTTGGACTATTTTGATAAATAAAAGGCAAACAATGCTGATTTCAGGTGAGACAGCTCGTTACGAGCTGTCTCGCCTGAATCAGAATTGTTTGCAAAAACCTCAATATTGCATTTGGCGCTGAAAGAGTTAAACGACTTAATCCTCACCAACATAAAGCAAGTATACAGCAGACGATTTTGAAAATAACTTGACAGAAGCATGGACAAGAGGTACATCAGTAATTAAAACACGGAGAACACTTCTTAAAGTGTGTGCAGTTTATTTTATTCTTCTATTTTGACAATACAGGAAGTCACATTTTTTCAGATACCGGTTCGGTGGAAAACGAAGATGCTTTGTGGTTTAAGTGGAATTGCGACAAAACGTATTTTGTGTATCAATTAACCGGGGAAATTTTTTGTAACTGTCTGATGTTTTTTAGATTTATTGTCTCAGGTCACCCAACTGGGACGTGTGTCTGTCGTATGGAAGCATTAACCTAAAGATTGCCATAACCCAGAGGGACCTATATGCGATTTAATTCCGATATGGGCCACGCCCCTCGAAAACAGTCCTTTGAAGGTTTGTACGGGTTATGGCAGTTACGATCCAATTCAAAGTTGATAGTCGCGTCGAGAGAGTGTAGGTCTCAATAAATCTGCGTACAGTGAAGACTCAGATGGGCCAATGAATTCGTACAGACTCACCAGACTCTTCGCTTTCCGCATATATGTTATACATACCTGAATGCTACTACTGACTAAAATAACTGACACTGTATCCCTACTAGTTGTATGTCAAAGCAGAGTGCCATTAAGACCCTAAGTCGCTAGACGTACGCAGCTTATATCTATAAAGTATCGTTGTTCGTCATAAGCTCTATGCAGATGCTTCTACAATGTGCGTAAGACTAGGATGCGCAAACGGATCTGGTAATTGTTTGGTCTGAAAATCACGAGGTGGGTTTTCATTTGACTTGGCTCATATCGCACTATGTCTAAACATGCGAAAGTAGTTCGGTAAGGCTAAGTGCTTAGAAACCAGGTTAGTGCAAGTAGCCTAGAAACACAGCATTTTTTAAAGTGAGAGTTTATTTTTTATGCTATATCCACGCTTTTATTAGAGGAAAACAATCAATTATAAAACTCATTCATCCAATGCGTATTTATGTACACGTTTTGCTAAATAGGGCTTAACCCTTTCACTGCCATATTTTGTAAAGTAGACCCGTCCATCTTCAAATTGTCAATAACATAAGCATTTTGAAAAATTGTGATTAATAGAAGGCAAATAATGCTGATTTCAGGCGAGACAGCTCATCACGAGCTGACTGACCTGAATCTGTCTTGTTTGCAAAAGCCCTAATATCACTATTGTCGCTGAACGAGATACACATAGTGTGCTTTAGATAAAACTTTCGGAGTGCATGAAAATGTTGTTTAAATATTGTTTTTTTTAATGTAACATTATCCACGAAAATAGAGAATAATAGGTTGGTGCCGTGGATTGAGAACGTTTATTTGGCAAGGCGGAGTAATTTATCGGGTGAGCCGAAGGCGAATCCGATAAATTACGGTGCCGAGCCAGATAAACTTTATCAATCCACATAACCAACCTATTATTCTATATCCTGTCGCATTTTATTTTTATTTTTATGGCAGCTTTAAAAATATGTAACTTACTGAATTGTATCCCTTTGATTGTGACGTCATGTTTTATAAATAAACAGCAGCCATTTGCGATTGATGCGCGGAAGAAATAGTTCTTACGTCGTATTCAGGTCAAGCAAATTCGTTTATAAACTTGTGTTTGAGCCGTTATTACAAAATAACAAAAACAAATATGTTAAATTAAATATTTATTTATATAAACAACTGAAATCGCTGTCAATTTATCGACGATGTTTGCTGTTTTTATCGATTGAAGCTGTAATTTACAGCGAAGCTTGCTAAAAAAAGTAGTCCCGGCTAGCAGGTGCCCGCCAGCGTATCACGTGACCAACTGACGTAGAAAAAGAAATATACGGCACCCTGTTATCGGGTCGAATTGCTAGCCGAGACAGGATAAAAGACTATAAACGACATTTGAAACAGTTTGGAAGACTTGGGAATACTTCAAGTCATATATCTTCAAAGGTGACGTGTGCTTATAATAGATATAGTCTCTTCTAATAAGATAAGCATGTGCTGCAATTAGCTGTGTTTGTTTAACAGAGGTTTACGTCGTTTACAACGGTATTTAAGTTATATCATGTATCAGAATATATATGTGACTGACTAGCATTAGAGGAAACCGACGTATTCGAGAGGCTAATGTCGGGGATCTGCTATCCATCGTGCCGGGTTCTATCCTCAGTCGTGACACGGTGGTCATGGTACAGTGCCCATAGGCATCGGACATTTCCTAGCCTTATATTGGCTTGTTTACCCATGATTCATTAACAAGTGATTATAATACGACTGAAATAATGTTTAAAACGGCGTAAAACCCGCAATAAAACAAATATAGTACTAAACTAGGCAATGTATCTTATCATCTTCACGGTTAAAATTCATTGTTACAAATCAAATAAACTCCACACCAAGCATATCCATTGATATTGATGTTATTTATCAAATAAAAGCACACCCTTAGTGCATTGGTGTACTAACCCATTCCCACTTGCTTACGCATTTTGACGCAGCAAACGACTATCATAAACATGATGACAATTATAGTTTACATTTTGTCACAATGATTATTTATTATATTTAATAAAGATTACCGCATTTTATTGGTTTTGCATAATTGTGCAAAGCTATTTTCAGAGTCACCTGATGTTGATTGGTTGTATGTGGGAAAGCGTTAAATGGAATGTGAATAGAGAGCCAACATGCACTTAACGCATCAGTTACGAAGGTATCCAGTGTTATATGAGTGGTCCACCCTTATCTGACCGAGTTCCTGCAACCGTAATCTACACCACTATCCATATTTCAGTATAATCACGGCGACAATTTACTTATTCATGATCCCTAGGTTAACAAACCAATACTAGGGTTGGGACTGTGCCTTGCCCAAGGGTTCTCCATCATGATCTCACTGACTTCGGAACGAATCCGGCCGTTCCGGTTCCGAATCTTCGACGCCACGGCGGAATGCTAATTTGCAAAGATACACACTTTAAAAATCTTGCTATCCACCAACTAAACGCTGACAAATGAGTATTTGCTTGATTTACTGTTAATACTGAATAGTTGCAAAACCAAAAGCATATCCAGTAGCATAGCCCTTACATGAGAACATTATGTTGCAAGGAAAATAAGAAGAAGAACAAAACGGGAACCCGCTGTGGCCGTGTGGTTAACCTCGGGGATTTGGAACCGGGCAGCCTAGTTCGATCCTCAGTAGCGGTGGTCATTGTGGATAGCCCTTAGGCGTGGCATATTTACTTGCCTAGTACTGGTTTGTTTACCCAGGGATCATGAATTAGTGAACCGTCGCTGTGATATAACTGAAATAATGTCCAAAACGACGTTATTACCCAATAAAAACAGATAATAAAAAGTCATATGGAATGAGGTGCTGGTTCAACCAGTAAAACCTTTACTTGTTCTTAGAAAGATTGTACGCTTAAGCACGTGGGGGTTTATTAATGTAGATAGAAATATTTGACAGATGTAAGTGCTTTATTGTTGTAAAAGGTTGCCTTTTATGTTTCTATCATCTATTGCGAGGAATGTGTATAAAAGGGAAGCCCGAATTGGAGAATACGATACATACAACCTGTTTGATGCTTCTTGTGCTCTTGGCAACAATCGCCATTGTCTTGCTTTTACTGAGACATAATTTCTTATTTATGTGTCGCTGGGGTTAAACAAATAAATCCTTAATTTCATCCCCATTGAACAACTCGAAAATAATACTAGGATTATATTTTTCATACTTTTTGGCACAATTAAGACGCTTGGCCTTTTGGATTGGTGTCGACAAATGGGGGTTTAATCTAGTAAAGAGCTTCTTTAATATCTAAAAGTCAATCCGAATATAACGGATCGTCCCCTCTGAAATCCCTGCACCTTTAGCTATTCGAGAAATAGTTTATCGGCCATATTCATCTATTATAGATGTAACAAAAGTTGCAAATACAGGGAGGGCTACCAGGATGGTTACTGTCTTGAAACAAACTGTTCTCAAAATCATCTTAGAACTGCCATGGATGTGACAACATTAAATTTACCTCCTTTGAATTGTCTAACCCGAGATAAAAACTGTTCTCAATGTCATCTCAGAACTACCATGGATGTGACAACATTAAATTTACCCCCTTTGAATTGTTTAACCCAAGATAATAACTGTTATCAATGTAAATCTCAGAACTACCATGGATGTGACAACATTAAATTGAATTGTTTAACCCGAGATAAAAACTGTTGTCAATGTCATCTCAGAACTAACATGTATGCGACAAAATTCAGAATAAATCTGGTTTCGAGATACCTGAAGAGAAACTTTAATGTAACCCTAATGTCCTATGTTTCTGCAGTTATACTTATACCCTCGACATATAGCCACTTTATATGCGTGTGTATGTGTACTTAACACTGACTATCTTGGTCAATATTAAACGGATAAATAAAAATGTCTCAGGTATATTATAATTAAATAAACTTCGGCAATCAACTTTCTGAAAATCCCATGCTCTAATTCAAAGTGGTTTCTATAAAAGGCAATTAACGACACAATTTATCGAATGCCCCTCGTAATATAGACTTTAAAAGTGTTCTATCTCTACATCTCGTTCTTTCTCCGTCTGTCTTTCTGTCGAAAAAAATAAAGGTTTATTGCTGCTGACCTTTGTCGCCATCAACGTAACAGACAATTCTCTTAGCAGAGTTCTACAGCAACTTTTATTCAATTTGCGGTCATAACAAATGTCATTTAGTCTCGAAATGTAAGACATTATTACTCCAGACAATGTCAGTTTGTGACAAATTGGTTAACTCTTTCAGCGCCAAAGGCAATATTGAGGCATATTGCAAACAATGCAGATTCAGGTGAGTCAGCTCGTAACGAGCTGTCTCACCTGAAATCTGCATTGTTTGGCTGTGATTTAGAAATATATTCCAAATATCCTATAACATGAAAATAGAGTCGTTCGAGTTTGAACATGGAAGAGTCTACTTTAAACAATTCGGCGCTGAAAGGGTTAAACTTTTCTTCAATAAGTCTTTCACAGTATCGGGGCATTATGGGCGATACTCTCTTATAATATCAAATCATTCTTACGTCTTGCTGATTTTTTTACAAGTTAACTATTTCAGCGCCGAATTGTTTAAAGTAGACTCTTCTATATTCAAAATCGGGCGTCTCCATTACTCATGTAATCAAAGTTTGGACAATTTTGATCATTAATAGGCAAACAATGCTGATTTCAGGTGAGACAGCTCGTTACGAGCTACCTGAATCAGTATTGTTTGCAAAAACCTCAATATTACCTTTGGCGCTGAAAGGGTTAACTTGGGTTATCTGTGTATCGATTCTAATGTGGAAAACACATTTACTTCATGAATGTATTATCATTTACGCTCACTGACTAACATCGATGTTTTAGAATGCTTGGTTCCGATCAAAATAATGTTCAATACAAAATGTATATCCGTAATGTGTCAGCGTTAAGTACTAAGTTGTATGTACTACTGCTTAATTGTCATTAGTATGTCAGCGTAGAGTTCTAATTCCGCAAGTGTTACACTATATTGCAGAGGAAACATCAGTGTCAAGAGTAATGTTTTATATTGCGAGAGCTGCAAATATATTAAAAAAACGATATGAACCCCGCTATTCAAAGGAGACATAAATGCATTAATAACTGTAGGCAGTAAAGTAATATAAACTGCAATTTACATCCTGTTGCAATACTAATCCACGGCACTGGCACTAGAACCACAATCTTATGCTGTTAGATGGTTGATTTAAATGGCAAGGGGACACAGACTCAAAAACGCACAGCCCAACATGCTTCATTCGCGCTACATAACCTTTTTACGATATTTAATCAAATAGAACTGCCTATTACAGAACGACTTAAGTTATTCGATGCACTTGTATCATGGATCATCATGAGCAATTTCACCTTTGGCCATAATGTTTTCAAAAGACGTCTGCTGCTATTCCGGTAAACATGCGTCTGCAGGTGGGAAAGGATTAAGTTTGCAATATGAGCATAATTGACATTGATTTCAAAACCTCAAAGGTCGCGTTTCCTATAATATGACTCTCACATATGAGCCAGTGCATGAAAAGGTGTACTATATTGCATTTCTTAACAGTGTAGGTTCAGATCATCTTGCGCACCTGCTCAGTTCTTTTCCGAATATACACAAGTTTACGTACACTTCGAAGCAGCTTGTGTAAGTATTATGTGAACAGTGTAGCTCTGAATCTTTATTGTTCACATAATCCTACATGTACTTTTATGAACAGTACATATACGCCGAATTACAAACATAGCAGACTCTGCGTAGAGTATTGACCCGGATCAGCCTAAGCATGCCACGCAGGCTTACCAGGACAGACACTTTTCGCTTCCTTTGGTTTTTCTGTTTCATGAATCATTACTCTATAACTCTATCCCCCTGGGACGGAATGGGTCGGCCCGGATTAGCCGGCGCGGACTGCGAAGGCTGATCTGGATCGATACATTACGCAGAGTCCATAATGTTGGTTTTCTCGTGGAATGGCTCATATTAAGATAAACATGAGCATCTACATAGTCTGATATAAACGCTGTTCTAAAATCACTTACTCAAATTTTTTAAAAGCTTCGGTCAACTTGTGTACATTCTGATAAGACATTAAAAGATGTAGCTGCCGATCTCAATCTGCACTATCAATAATTATAAACGTTGAGCTTTTCGCATGGACTTGCACACGTGGCGTGTTATTTTGAGTATCCGCAAGTTACATTTAGTGAGGAAAGACAATATGCTCTTTGTATATTGATTTAAAAACAAAAACTTATTGCTTACATTGTAATCATGGTTTGTCATTTGGTATGTGGTATTATATTTACAAAACCCAGCATTTAAATTAAAACGTGTCAAATATAACTAAATATAAATGATGTTTACTCATTCAGAAATATTCACTTCAAACCTTGAAAGAACCATGTCGTATTATCTGACTTAAATTTAATAGAATACATTATGAGAAAGGGTAAGATGGCACGTTTCCAGTAAATTCGCCAGTCAAACATAGCCTAAAAGCATTGACTGCAACAACAACTATGAAGATGGTGGTAATGGATACCCTTCTTGGTTTATGGGGTTTGCATGACTCTCTGGTGTCAGGATAATGAGTCCAGATCGAGGGCTTGACGTGAAACAGTTGTAACTAAAATTGGTATTTTTTTACAAAGGTTAGTCACCTTGCATAAAGTCTTTATAAGCGTTAAATATTTTTTCTTGGTAAACAATGGAAATTTAGGTGCCATTGCTCGTTCTGAGCAATGGCACCTAAATTTGCATTGTTTACAAAGGGGTCAAATTTGCCCCTAAATCAGGGTTTTCAAAATAGGTTTTTAGTTACAACCGTTTCACGCCAAGTCCTCGAGATGTAATGAAAGCTTACCGAGGAAACGACGTGAGTATAACTGAAGAAATGTTGAACGTGGTTTAAAACACCACACAAACAAATCGACTGATCGCTGTACTCATCTGTGTTGTTCCAGGGCGTGTGATTTATGACAGATTCGATTCTTTTCTCATTCCATTTCCGATTATTTTTTATCTTTTTGTTCTGCCTATCTCTCCGTCTGTCTGTCAATTGTCTTATAGTAGCACTTTCCTAGAATTGCTTTAATGCAAACGTGTCGACGTTGGATCTGTGAAGGTGTTCTTAATATATAAAATATTCACGCTTTTAAACTGACAGTGTTTTAAAAGGTAGTTACTCGTCGCCATTTGGCTGAAAGTACTTAGTAAAGTTGTGAAAAGCGGTTATTTATTGCATTACACGAGGTTTCAACCTTGAAATATATGCAAATATCGAACGGTTATGTCTGAATCGTATGTGTTATGATATTGTTAAGCTCGATGGACTGAGTCAGTCGGCTTTTTCTTACAAATTTACAACTCTATAAAATGAGACACCAATGTAAATATTACAGTAAAAGAACTAAAAAATTATCAAATTGGTATTGCTTTATCTTATTTGTAACAAATCGTTATAACCCTTTTCCTCATATATACGCTTTCTGACGACTCTGCAGCTGACGGCTTTTTGAAACATAAAGACAAAAGAAGAAATTGCTCAAAACGAGCAATTTCTCCTTTTGCCACAATGTTTACCACTTTTAGTCATATGTTATCATTTCAATTATAAGGATTTTCTATATTTTGACAAAATATTTACAAAGTCGTCTGCTGCATAATTGTCGTATGAGGGAAAGGGTTAACTCATTGTGTGAAACATGTTCCGCCAGTAAAGAGTCAAACACGCCCACACATCTTGACAGTCTCCCCAGGCGTTATACTGTTGGCTTCTCGTTGCATTAAGTTATCTTAATATTGTTACGATTGGCTATATCTTCTTTCAAATGTAATAACTGGACAAGCCCATTTAACAAATGAAACCATCATTTAAAGGGTTAAACGTCGACTGACGACGCTATTGCTATTGAATCGGGGAGTCTTTATATGAAATGTGTTCGTAGATGCGGGGGGGGGGGGGGGGGGGGGGGGGGGGGGGGGGGGGGGGGGGGAATCGGGGAGTCTTTATATGAAATGTGTTCGTAGATGCGAATTTTGTCAATTTTGTCCAAACACTAGAAATGTAGTACCACTGGATCTACGTCAAAATTATGCTAAATGGTACCAAGTCGGAGAATCAATAAGAACATCAAATCTCCAAACTCGGTTCATATGAAGGTGTATGTTTATGTGTATTTTCCAGATTGATTGATTGATCGATTGATTTGGATTTGTCACCGTTTTCAACAATATTTCAGTCATATCAGGGCGGCTAGTTACTACCTACTCCTGTGTTTCCTGGCTTTCTCAGACCAGTATTCCACACAACATTCTTTCAAAGCAACTGGCTGCTTTTCCATGTAGACAATTAGCCCATTGGTGGAGGACGAATGACGCTTGTCACCGTGAATTCTGTCAAACGTTTGAAAGAATGTTGGCTGAGCTGAAGTTCGAATTCACAACCCATGAATTGACAGCATCGCAACAGACCGAGCTACCGGGGCCAGAAGAATGGGATATTGTGAATACAAGTCAAAGCATGTTACAACATGCATATTTTCTGTTGCGACTTTTTTTATCAAAACTTCGTAACAAGGTAACTTGCGAATCAATAAAGTGCTACATACGGTATCACGACTGTCATAAGGCTTAATCTTATAGTTATCTACGCATATTTGCACGTACATAAGCTAACTGGGAATTGTTACCGTTCTTATGCGGATTTGCTAATCTAAAATGGACTTGTCACGATTTACATTTGGAAGAATCCATAGCCTAAGCTAGTTCTAGGAATATCAGGATAAAATTGCTGAGTGTTACAGGGTCTAGTCAGAATATGGGATCTATAAATGCGACACAGGCTTAACAAACTTCATTCCAGCAGTGAAAGCTTTTAAAAATAGTTACTTGTCTTCCCACACAGTAATAAATCACGGTTTATTTTAATTCCGTGATTATTATTTGATTTAAATTTTCAAATTTATCTTGCATATTATACATTCTTTCAGTCAATATTATGCTTCATTTTGTATTTAGAATTCTTTGTAAACAGATACAAACAATAAGAGGTTGTCCTTTCGTAAGATGTAGGCCTATATATATATAAGCCGTCCAACATTATGGACTCACGTAATATATCGACCCAGATCAGCCTGCGCAGGCTAGTCCGGGCCGACACATTTTGTCTCAGGGGGATAGAGGTATAGAGTAATGATTCCTAAAACAGACAATCCACAGGATGCGAAAAGTGTCTGTCCGGGTTAGCCAGCGCGGCATGCTTAGGCTGATCCGGATCGATACTTTTCACAGAGCCCACAGTGTTCATATTATATAAAAGACGTACTGCCCTGTGTTATGCAACATTTGGTACATGCGTTACATTGAACATTGAACAAAGTTAGCGCAAATAATGTAATTGAAATGTTGTCATAACAAGTATTCCAGGTCAGCAGAAAATCATATTAATAGTTCGTTGTGCAACTAGTGCGTGTACACTATTCAGAACGTTGATTTTGGAAATTGTTTACGCACTAACGAATTAAGATGCTCCAGACTTGCAACCCATTTTCTCTTATTTAACCCTTTCCCTTATATAGACGCTTTCTGACGCCTCTGCAGCAGACGGTTTTTTGAAAACATAGTGACAAAAGAAGAAATTGCACAAAACGTGCAATTTCTCCTTTTGACACAATGTTTTCCCCTTTTTGTCACAGGTTATCCATTCAATAATGGAGATTTTCTATGTTTTGACAAAATATGTTCAAAGTCGTCTGCTGCAGAATTGTCGTATGAGGACAAGGGTTAATCGATGTAATACTAAGAAAAGACGCGCTTGTGGAAAAATACCCTGCCTACGCATCCATGCAAAAAGCATAAAATTCTCACTGTGGTTATAATAACCCATCGGTTTTTTATTCTTTTTTACAAAATCCGATCAACTCGTCTGACGCAAAACGATGTATTTGGAAGGATGATTATGTCTCTTGTTATGTTTTACCAGCAGTTCATATTAATGTATTTCTTAAGACACTTGCAACGGTTGCAGCACCAACATAAAATGCGAAATGCAAAATCAAACGCACAGATACATGTACACGTACGTAACACACGAGTGGTTAGAATATTAGAATGTCTATTTGATTGGTTGGGATTTACGCCGTGTTCACCAATCTTCCAGTCATATCACGGCAGCCATGTTAACTAGTCATGTGCTGCCTGTATTCCTCCCAACAGTACTTCAACGTGTCCATGTTATTGGCTGCTTTATTTTTTATCTCACCTAAGCACGAAGTGCAAGGTGCGCTTTTGTGATCACTCACCGTCCGGCGTCCGGCGTCGTCGCCGTCGTCGTCGTCCTGCGTCGTCTGTACGTCCGTCTGTTATCAATTTCCTACAAATGACTTCTCCTAATAAACCAATGGACTTATTTCAAAATAACTTCACAAGAATGTTCCTTATGTGGTCCTCTTTTAAAGTTGTTCAAAGAATTTAATTCCAAGTATAACTGTGGTTGCTGCGGCATCAGAAAAGGGGAAAATTGCCAAAACTTTAATAATCTTCTTGTCCAAAAGAACTAGCTTGATTTAAAAATAATTTTTAACAAATGTTTGGGGCACCCTCTACCAAAATTGTTCAAATCAATCCGATCCATTGAAAAACATGGCCACCGTTGGCGAGGCTTGTTTTCCTTATATGTGCATCGTAAAATCTTTAAAAATCTTCTTTTCCAAAAGCACCTGCCTGATTCAAAAATTATTTGGCACACATGATCCTTGGGTGACCTTCTACCAAGGTTGTTCAAACAAATCCGATCCGTTGAAAAACATGACCACCAGGGAGTTGCTTGTTTTCCTTATATGTATAGAGTAGACACTTTGAAAACTATTGAAGTTCTATTAAATCAGGTGAGCGATATAGGGTCATCATGGCCCTCTTGTCTGAATATACAGATAGCTCCATATATGATGACGAACGACACGCTCCGCACTGATGTTTGTCAAAGTGTTGGTTAATATAGTAAAGTTGAAACCAAGATATTCGATACATATACATGTTTTAAAGATCTGCTTTTATTTCGGGATTGAAGGCCTATTGCACTCATTCGTGATCTTATCAATAAAAGTTTCAACATGATGTAAACAGGGTAAAATTAGATTGAGAAAATTATTTTTTGCATGGAGAAGATTTTATATAAGTTTTAACTCTTTCAGCGCCAAAGGCAATATTGAGCTTTTTGCAAACAATACAGATTCAGGTGAGGCAGCTCGTAACGAGCTGTCTCACCTGTTATCTGCATTGTTTGGCTGTGAGTTCAAATATTCCAAAAAACCTATAACATGAAAATAGAGTCGTCCGAGTTTGAACATGGAAGAGTCTACTTTAAACAATTCGGCGCTGAAAGGGTTAAGTAACATGTTATCTAATCCATGCTGATGAATACATCAATAGTATGTATAATTAACTTGTAAATGGCTATGTAAATTTTATGAGAATAACATATTGTTTAAACTAAACGTCGGAAAGAATGTTGGTCGAGCTGGGGTTCGGATTCACAACACCCTGATTGACATCCCGCGTCACACTCGACTGAGATACCGACCGGGTGTCGGCGATACTACTTTTGACTTAATAGTATGTCATCATGTGTTCCCAGTACTCTGTCTGCTATAGTGTATATATTACTTGATTTCCTTTCAAACGTTTAGAACACTCGTTCCAAAGGTACGATTTGTTTTTTACTAGCAGTGTAGAGCCAGATAAACCTGTGCGTTAGTACATCCTGATCACTACCTACACTGTTCATATGCTACTGACGGAAGTATGGTAGATTGTTATTGTTGTTTTTTAAACATGTAATTAAAGGTCACGGTTCCAAAGGTTATAACGACCCTTCCCTTTTTCGGCCCTTCCCTTTCAGGTGAATATTCTCTTTCAAATGATATAATTAAACCTTTCCAACGTGCAGACGAAATTTGATGTTACTGCAGCAGACGTCGTTAAAAAACATTGTGGCAAAAGAAGAAATTGCTTATAATAAGAAATTTCTTCATTTTCCATAATGTTTCAACTCTATATAATACTTGTGCGTTAGTTTATAGAAATTGTCCATAGCATAGCCTAGATGTGTTCAAAATCGTCTTCTGCAAATATGTTGTATGTAGGAAAGTGTTAAAGATTGTCTACAATAACGTGTATTTCGGTCTTAATCTAAATCTCTTTGTCATTTCTAAGAAGATGGCAATCATTATGAATTAAGAATAAACGATAAGGACCAGTTGAAAAATGAGATTTATTTTGTTAAATAGTTCATGGAATCTATTAAGACGAGGTTTAAAGTTTCCGCAACAAAAAACTGTATAACGCCTTTAAGCCCTTCCCGCAGAAATGGCAGGCATTTAATCCGATTATTGAAAGGTGAAGCAGAGATGAGAGATCTGGTGGAGGGAAAGTCATTTACGTTTGCAAATTGGAAAATGTAACCCTTAAGTTCGTCTATTTTAACAATTACTGTATTTTCGTTGAATGATTCTTACAGGTTTGAACGTCTTAAAACAATGTGTATTGAACATTTTATTGATAAAAAAGTGAGTATCAATTTGATTGGCGAAACGTAAAATGTCATGATAATATGAAACTTGTGCATTTTATTGTGACCTTTGATTTACGTTTTAACTCTTTCAGCGCCAAAGGCAATATTGAGCTTTTTGCAAACAATACAGATTCAGGTGAGTCAGCTCGTAACGAGCTGTCTCGCCTGAAATCTGTATTGTTTGGCTGTGAGTTATAAAGATATTCCAAAAATCCTATAACATGAAAATAGAGTCGACCGAGTTTGAACATTGAAGAGTCTACTTTAAACAATTCGGTGCTGAAAGGGTTAACATTTTCTACCTTGCAGATGCATTTTAACTTATCTGCAGAAGATGACTTTTGAAGACACTGTGGCAAAAGAAGAAATTGGTCGTAATGATCAATTTCTACCTTGTCCACAATGTTTTCAAATTTATTAAAAAATGTACTTGCATTCTAGAGGTTTTCCACATTTGTGATGATTCCACAATCGACTACTACAGATATGTGGTGAGAAAAGGTTAACAAGAAGAGTTGATTTAACTTTTTGCAGACATTTCTTTGTCTACAACAGACGGACCTGGGACCATTTTTAAATCGCTTTATTTAAGATCCAACTGCACAGGAAAATGAGCATCCGTCCATTGGCACTAGAACCGTAAACGTAGGGTTTTAATGTTTAATTATTTAGCTCACATGAGCACGAATTGCTTGGAGAGCTCCCACGGCGTCCGTCGTCGTCGTCGTCGTTCGTTCACATGCTCTCTTCGTAAACCAATGTACGAATTTCAACTAATGATTCACAGGAATGTTCCTTCTGTGCTCCCTTTTTATTTATTTTTTATAAAGAATCAAATTATATGAAGAACGTTGAATGCTGTGGAAATATATAACCAAGATTGTTCAAATTATGCCGATCCGATAAAAAGAGCATGACGTCCAGGGGATTGGGCAGGTTTTCGTTTAACGTGTATCCATTGGCACTGCCTTTCCCGCATATAGACGCTTGCTGACGCCTTTGCAACATAATACTGTAGAAAGCATTGAGACTAAATGAGAAATTATTCTAAATGAGCAATTTCTCCTGTTGCCACAACGTTTTCAACTCGTTTGGAAAAATCATAGCACCAGTTATAAGGAATATCTGTGTCTTTGTTATATTTATATCAATAAAACCAAAATGATGAATTGTCCAAAGTGATATTTACTGTGCAAAAATCAGAAAATGGAAACACGGCCGTTGCGTTGGTGTCAATATAAACTTTCCAACAGTCCAAGTGATTTACAAATGGCTTCCCTCATTGGTGCTCAGAGTTAATGGGAATTGCATTACGACTGATGCATCGGTGTCAGGCTGAAATATACCGGTAGTACGGTTGAATGCCCTTATATTATTTAAAACTGTCGAAAACGACGTGAAACACTGTTAAAATTAAAACTTGACATCGAGTGCACTGTGTATTAACTATACTATTTGTTTGACAACGTGATATAACACACTTCAAACAAACAAATCAAAACAGATTAATAGTTTTACATTGGTATTTCCTTGATCAGTTTGTTTTTCAACATTAATTCAGTTATATCACGGCTCCAGTTCACTTATTTATGATCCCTGAGTAAACAAACCAGCACTATGCTAGGAAATGTGCCTTGCCAAAGAGCACTTCACTATTACCATAGCGCTGCGACTGGGGAAATTTCCTGTATCGAGATAAGACAAAGGGAAATACGCCTGTATACGGCTTAACCCTTTCAGCGCCAAAGGAAATATTGAGGTTTTCGCAAACAATACTGATTCAGGTGAGTCAGATCGTAACGAGCTGTCTCACCTGAAAGCAGCATTGTTTGCGTTTTAGTTATTAAAATTGTCCAAACTTTGATTACACGAGTAATGGAGACGCCCGAATTTGAATATGGAAGAGTCTACTTTAAACAATTCGGCGCTGAAAGAGTTAACCCTAGAAGCAATCTGCAGCAGACGATTTTTAAATCGTTTGGGAAATGAAATCGATGGATTCTCTAGAAATGATGATGTACTTACCAAACTATATTATAATTGAAGCAAGGGGAGACATTAGTCATAAAACGCAATTTATTCTTTCGCCACAATATTTTTAAAAGTCATCTTCCTTCAATAGCGTCCAAATGTGTCTGCTATGGGGGGAATGGGTTAATTACATCAAGTACAGTATCAGACCGTACAACAATAGTAATTATTGAATGTACTCGACGCCAATTAAATTTTGTCTCCAAGTTTGCGTCTCTGTTAGTAGGAAAGTTAAAATACATTAGGCGAATTATTCTTTACTCTCCTCTCATTTTGCGTTGTAACGAGACAGGTTATAGGAGAACACAAGATGTTAGGCCATTAACTCACTCAGTGCCGGATTGTTCACAGTAGACACTTCCATGTTCAAATTATTGCGGCTACCTTTTGCATTTTATAAGTCATTTGGAATATTATGATAATTAAAGGGCAAACGATGCTGATTTCAGGTGAGAACGCACGTTACGAACTTTGCCACCTCATATGTATTGCTTGCACAAAACTCAATATTGCCATCGGCGATGAAAGGGGGTACATTTCTCTGTACGTATGACAACACCTACCATCTAGATGGAATTATACGATGAATCGCCGTAGTCGAGTGGTTAGCGTTAGGGATTTTGATCCGGACCCCCCGGGTTCTATCCCTAGTTGCGGCGGTCATGGTGCATTTTCCTTGGGCAAAGCACATTGCATAGCCTCGTAATGGTGTGTTCACCCAGGGAGCATGCATATGTGAACTGTGGCAGTCAAGAAACCCGGCGTAATACCCAAATAAAAAAAGAGATCACAATGATTATGTTACTGACTGATATATCTCGTGTTAAAGCAGCATTTCATTCCAGCTTGTTGATGTGAACCGACCCAGGTTATTTTGGGGTATTGTGTGTCTTTTTGCGAACAATGCAGTTGCAGACGCGCCTTTATTTCCACAGTTCCTTCCCTGTCCATATGTATCAAACATAGAGCTATATGCAACTTTCGTCAAAAACCTAGACATGTAAGTCAACCAGTTTTACGCCAATGAAACATTTCATTCTTCTTTCAAAACCGGAGAATCAATAGGACACGGATTACTCTATTTAAGACATATTGAGGGCTAGGCGTGAAACGGTGGTAACTAAAATTGGTATTCTTTTACCAAGGTTATTTACCTCGCCATAAAGTTTTTAAAGACGTTAAATCATTTTTCTTGGTAAACAATGGAAATGTAGGTGCCATTGCTCGTTCTGAGCAATGGCACCTACATTTGCATTGTTTACAAAATGGTCAAAATTGCCCCTAATCCAGGGTTTTCAAAATAGGTTTTGAGTTACAACCGTTTCACGCCAAGCCCTCGATATTTTGACGAAGAAGTAGAAATACAGCCACACGGGATTAATTTCTATGCACGGTTTTAAGACTCCCAAAAGGAAGGTCGTAAGAAAACACATTATCGCCTGAAGTGGTTTTGTATGCATATAAGTAAGTAAGTTAGTAAGGATTTCATTAAAGTGACATGTGTTTAACAAAATGCACATATAACTGAATAGAATGATGGGAATACACGCGTCCTCATGGGCCTATATGTCACTGTAAAGATTAATTATATTTACACAATGAGTACATTTCACTATTTCAACGGATATAAATACATAATATAATATATAATCACAGTTGTTCTATACAGACAAGGGTCGACTTATCAATACTTCGGAAAAAACTATGAGACGGCGGATCTACTGCCCCATACAAAAGGAAGCGACTATGAAACTACAATGTAAACATGTTGTCTTGTTGGATTCATTACATAGGCCCGGGAGCTCTGCGGTAGCGTCTATATGAACATGTCGATTGGAAAGTATGTTATGTGGAATACAGATGTTAACGGAGTTAAACCCAAGTCAATCAATCAATCAATAAATTGATCCGTTTACTAGAAATCGACTCAGTGCTCAGTAGTGGTTGAAGTGTCCAACTCAAGAGCGAGATAATGGATCTTATACCAACAACTTTAGAATGGTAGTATATTTGATAGCTAAGACATATTTCAATGAAAACCAGGACGACGTAAGTTTGCGATTCTAGTGCCGGTGGCCTGGTGGCTTCAGTAAGAGAGAAACATGGCCGAAGTATGCATGGAGACGACGTTACACGCAGATTAATGGCGTGTCGTATTTGTTTGTTGTAAAATGCCAAAGAAAAATCATACACGTGTAGTGAAAAGCAATTGTCCTGTAAACACCTTACTTATAAGGCGGTTAATTGCTCTTTATTACATTTGCCCTGATATAGATGACATTAGGCGTCTCTGTACCAGAAGTCGTCTAAGTAACCTTTGTAGAAGACGGGGCAATTGTTAGCGACGTAGTCTTATAATCCAATGATTGTTTGTTCGAACCACAGCTCTGTCAACAATCTTTCCGAAAGTTGACAAAAGTCAATGCGTCAAGTGCCAATCGTCTTATACCAATGGGCTATGTAGAAAAGCAGTCAGTTTCTTGGAAAGACGGTTGTGTTGAGTCCGGTTATGAGAAAGCCTTGAAAGACGCGTATAGGTGAACTGGCCGTCGTGATATTACTGAAACATTGTTTAAAACAGCGTTCAATCCTAATCAATTAATTATAGCAGACGACTTCATATGAAACATTGAGAAATGAGGAAATTGTCTATGATGAGAAAGTTCTTATTTGCTTATTTTTTTTTTTTTTTTTATCTATCTAAATCTGATAATTATACATATTGTATAAGTGCAAAGAAAACAGCCCATGTAATTATATATATATTTATGTCAACGCTGATTCATGACAGTCAATCAAAGTTGTTTTATTGTTCATTCTATTTTTCACCGTGACATCAGTAAATATCAACTGCACTTACAGATGGCTTGGTTGCTGCCAATTCGTCGTGTAAATAGGCCTGGTGCGTATATACTTAACACGGTGATATGCAATAACTACTCTATACATCTATTCCCCTAAGACGGAATGTGTCGGCCGGATCAGTCTGCGCGGACAGCGCAGGCTGATCTGGTCGATACATTACGCAGATGTCTATCGCCGCAGCTGCATTTTGGGGGCATTTTGAGAAAACCAACAGTGTGTGATTCTTAATTGAAAACAAGATAGTATGCCATAGTTCCGTAAATGTGACAAGTATTTAATTGAGGTTGGATTTTCTCTTTCGACGACGGTGATATAGCAATGTTATTGAGATCAATTCACTTTGCAGTCTATACCTTGGTGCTGTTTGAGGTTGTTTAACCCAATAGGTTTCCTGCCAAAACAAATTCTCTTAAACGCATATTGCAATATGATTTCCTACTGCAGTATTTATATTCTGTCAGGGAAATGTCGAGTACTGAGTTATTTGGCGCCGCAACACGCTTAACGAACTGCACAACTTATGGATAAAGAATTGGATGAAATTTATTACTTACAGGTATAATGTGTTTTGATGAAACATCAAATTATTAAAGTTGTCTAGGAATACACATTGGTCTGATTCATATTTATTTGAATTTAACCCTTTCCCGCATACGACAATTCTGCAGCAGACGACTTCGAACATATTTTGTCAAAAAATAGAAAATCTCTATAATTGAATGGATAACCTATGACTAAAAGTAGAAAACATTGTGGCAAAAGGAGAAATTGCTCGTTTTGAGCAATTTCTTCTTTTGTCACTATTTTTTTCAAAAAGCCGTCTGCTGCAGAGGCGTCAGAAAGCGTCTATCTGAGGGAAACGGTTTTAATGACGTATTAGTTTTTGACATTAAAAGATATTTTCAGAATCATTTGACGAACTGCTTCAAAGCCATTTTCTTATCCAACTTGTTAAATGAACAGGTTATTGCATAATAAAAATGCATTAAAACTGAAGGCTGGGAGTGGGGTTGATTTCGTCCGCATATGTCAATAGATCTGCATGTGGATTTTTTGGTATCATCAAAATTACCGCTTTAGTTCACCATGTGCAATGTAGGATTTCAAAATGTTCCCTACGAAATATGAGTCCCCAGTCCTGCATCAGATGTGTATATAATCCATGTTCACCCAGTAACGCCCTGGGCAAAGTTCAACGACTATACAGGTCTATAGATTATGTAACTACAAAGACAGAAAATGGAAACAAATGAAAATAAAATAAAAATACTTCACTTAACACATGGAATACAATGTATGAATATGAGGATGACATCGTAAAGTGACTACCGCGTTTTGAATGGCGTGAAATAATATTTAAATGACATCACAGTTCCATACTTAGTACAATATACTTGTCTTAGGCAAATACAGTATCATTAAAATCTGACAAAAGTACTTTGATGTGCGCATATTGGATCAGACGAACTCGCATTCAAGGTCGTCTATACATTTAAATATTCTTCACCAGGTTCTCATTTTTCTGTCCAACGAAATCATACGAGGCAACCATCGTTCGTAGGTGATCATTGATTGGTTGAAGCAAAGTTCAATCTGAGACGACCTGTAACAGGCATTCGTCAGATCTATAAGAGCGTTTCGAGGGCTTGGCGTGAAACGGTTGTAACTAAAATTGGTATTTTTTTACTAAGGTTAATCACCTCACCATAAAGTCTTTATAATCGATAAATAATTTGTCTTGGTAAACAATGGAAATATAGGTGGCATTCTCGTTCTGACCAATGGCACCTAACTTTGCATTGTTTACAAATGGCTCAAATTTGGCCCTAAACCAAGGTTTTCAAAATAGGTTTTTAGTTACAACTGTTTCACGCCAAGCCCTCGGTTTGCTACTGAAGCGAAGTTAATGTCTGTTTTTTAATGAGACCGATTCAAATACGGAACAAGAAGAATTTTGATGCTAAGCATCAAAGACGCCGCGCATGATTTTAAAGCATGACTTAAAGGGAAGCAGATGAGTTCAATACATTTAAATAACCTGTGCAAACGGACAGGACGTAAATATTTTGAACAAGAAGGCCAAATGTACCTTTATCTTAAACAAGAAGTCCAAGATGTTCTTTTATTGCTCACCTTGATACCATAGTCTATAGTAAAATGTTATCAAGAGCAAAAAGAGTCCGTTTTGACGTAGGGATTATACACTTTAAATGCTACGCTCTATGTGATATTCAGCATGTAAAGTTTAGTCGTGAAATGACAAGTTAAGTCTTCAAACCATTTGGTTAACCGTTTGGAGAGAGTGAAGTCTATTCTCCTCCAAGTTGAGCAGCAGTATGATAACAAAAGACGAGAGTATATAAACAAAAAATACAAATAATTCTAACAAGTTTAAAGATATTTAATATCAAAACTAAGCATTTATGAAATTAAAAGAAAAAGTTCTCATGTATAGTCAACATATAGCAAGAATACATTAAGTTTAGTAATATCAAAGAAATAAATAGGAAAAAACATCACCCGCAGCCTTTTTCTGAGCTCTTCAGAGCAGTAAACCAAACAATTAAAATAGCGTAGCCTAATGAACTCCGTAAATCAACTCATACAAATAGCTTAGCCTAGTTAGTTAGGGAACAGTTATTAAAAACAATTTAAATGATCTAAAATTTTGTAACAACGGTAAAAGATGTACATATTTTGTATCTTGTTGTTTCTTAAATCAGTTAATACAATTAATTCAATCATAAGGCTGTTTTTTCAAACATATTACAGAGTTTTTCTATACAATAATATTTGTTGATTGCTCCCTTTTCGATTACGTCACCCCATGGTACAAAATTAAAACCTATCCCATACTGACGCCGCGCTTCCACGCGGCGTCAATAACAATCCATCGTGTTTAAGGTTTTTTGGCAAACTAATAGGATTATAATAATGATTTACACCGGTCCTGAAAACCTGAATATTAATGTTTGAAAAAAGGCTAATTTAATGTTTGACTTTCACCCAGTTCGTTTAAATGATAATGTTATCATGATAACTCAACCAAGGAAGGGAATAAAGTAATTAACACAATGTTTTATTAATTGTGAGACACTAAGGCAACGCAATCTTGTTAACTCTTTCACTGCCGAATTTCGCAAAGTCGAATCTTCTATGTTAAAAATTGGACCACTCCATTTTTTGTCCAACAGGAAATTTGGTAAAATTAAATGTCTAACTGGCAAACAATGCAGATTTCAGGAGAAATATCTCGTTATGAGCTGTCTCACTTGAATTTACATTGTTTGCAAAAGCCTTTAGTTGCCTTTTGCAGGAAGTGTGATATCCCCATCACACCAGAGCTACGTCTATGAAGACCTCGCTACGTCCATGAAAAAAGGCCGGAACGCAGTGCGAACTCCTAGAACGTACTGAGGACGCAGTGGGGTCTTTTCATTGACGTGGTGTGATCTCCATGGTCTCCGGAGACCGCGTTCCTGCTACGTGGACTTTGGACATGTTCAAAACCAACGTAGCGCGGACGTGGCCCGAACAGGACGCAGTATGGGACCTACTTAGGACGTACTAACAGCGCAATTGACGTAGCGTAGACGTATCGGAGACATTGTATTGACGGTTAGAGCGTAGCAATAACGCAGTGACTATAACAACTTCTGTGAATTAGATAATTCTAACGACGTTAAGATCTATGAACTGCATGCTGATCATAACTGGTTCAGTCCCAGTACATACTCTTAAAAGCATGCCTCTTGAGATCTGATCATTAATGCTTAACATATCCGTTCAGGTAATTTGATTATTCTTTGCTTAAACAGTGAACTCGAAATTGTGATCATTCGAATATATCGTTTTACATGAACTAATCCATAGAACAGATATGTCTTTTGAAAAAAGCGTAGAAGCAGATACGATTACTAAGATGAACAGCCAGAACTGCTGCTACGCTGTTTGCTTGATAATTCTATCAATGGCTTTTAAGTATCCATGGATTACGAAGCTGCATGAATTTAACACCAATCGAGGGGTCACTCGAACACTATTTATGTTTCGACTTTATTTATGTATTGGGATTTTACGACGCTTTCAACATTATTTCAGTTACATCACGGCGACAGTTCACTCATTCATGATCCCTGGGTAAACAAACCAGTACTAGGCTAGAAAATGTGCCTTGCCAAAGGGCACAATAAATAGATGCAAGTCTGTTCGAAGGTGAAGGTTATTCTCTGTTCACATCGTTCATTACTGTTGTGGTAATATTTTTATTAGATATGTACATGTATGTATGAATAGAATATGTATCTAATAAATAAATATGCATTTGGTAATTGGTACTTACATGACATGCATATATTATTTGAAATATTTTACACAAAGATACCGCATAACATGTTTTCTTATTGACCTAAACTGCCCGGACCTCTCTATCTATACGTCGTCTTCCATTGTAAGGTATTACTCCTGTTTTATACATAACTCACCATCAACAACGTATAATGTCTGTATTATTCTCATGTTAACTCTTTTAGCGCCGAATAATTTAAATTAGACTCTTCCATGTTCAAAATCGGGCGTCTCCATTTCTCATGTAATACACTTTTGGACTATTTTGATAACTAAAACAACTATGATTTCAGGTGAGACAGCTCGTCACGAGCTGACTCGCCTGAATCAGTATTGTTTGCAAAAACCTGAATATTGCCTTTGGCGCTGAAAGAGTTAATCATTGAATTGACTCTGAGTATTAAAGAATTTGAATTTGAATATACCGTAGCTGTGTATATAACAATATACATGTGCACACGTGTGGTCGAAACTCGCCAGCAGGGGGAAAGAGATAAACTAATTGATTGATTGATTGATTTTTATCTATTTATTTATTTATTCATTTTGAACGCCGCTTGTCATCAACATTTCAGTTGTATCAGGGCTGTCAGTTTACTTTACTTATTTATCTTGGCTTTCTCGCACCATGGGGAGCCGAGCCCCGGTAGCTCAGTCGGTACCGACGCGGGCTGTCAATCCAGGGGTTGTGAGTTCGAACTCCAGCTCGGCCAACAATCTTTCTACATTAGTAGGTGAACTGGCCGCCGTGATATGACTGGAAAAGGGTTGAAAACGGCGTTAAACCATAATCAATCAATTCTCGCACCAATACTCCACACAGTACTCTGGCTACCTTGCAACATAAGACGTTTTAGCCCATTGGTGGAAGACGAATGACGCCAAATCATGACGTCTTCTGTCAATCATCGGAAAGAATGAGAAGAATGAGTGGCAGATTCGGGCTACGAACCCACGACCCCTTGATTGATAACCCTCGTCGTTACTGACTGAGGTGTCGCGATTTGTCAAACGTTTGACAAACTGATTTTGTCACATGATTTACATGAACTTTACAAAGTTGTTCTTTGGAACTATTACAAGCAGTGTTAATCGAAGCAATCATATTGCTATAATATAGTTTCGAGGTGAAGTTATATTAGAGAATGTTTCCACGGGGAAAATAAGTAGTTTCTCACTTATTATGACGGAAAAAATAATTAATATTTTCCTCCATAGGAATAAATCAGCTTCTATTTACTTGACAGGAACACGAGAAAGTATATACAATTTCTATGAATAAATGATATAAATTAGTAAGATAATTTTTGAAAAGTAAAACAATCACACGTCCCAATTGTGTCAAATTCTTAAATTTATATTAAGGATTTATTGTCAGAAAGTTACAATAGCGAGTCGGAATATGTAGGAAAATATTGTCTCTTGAGAAGAGAAAAGTAATTAAGAACGGAAACACATTATTTCCCATATAGAACAAGGGACCTTCAAGGAATATAATAACTACTTGTGTGTCACACTCCGCACGAACAAATGGGCGATGCTCCATGAAAACTTTACGTGAAGGTATGAGCGACAATTGTAGATCCATTCCATCTTTGGCATGCGTGCAATCTGAACTCGATCCGCGTTGTTACTAAATTATTCACAACAGGTTTCAGAACCCTTTTGAGAAATATTGTACATTGATCTCTGACGACATGGGTACGCATGCATATATTCATTGTCAAGTGTAATCCTTACGGTAATGGGGTTTTTACTGGACCCACGTTCAGATATACTTGAGATGAGTCGAACGAAAAGAGGTCTCTGTTAATTATAAGAATAGTTAACACTAAGTCGAGCCCCGTAGCTTCAGTCGGTAGCGACGCAATCTGTCAAACCGGCGGTTATGCGTTCGAATCCGAGCTCAGCCAACATCACTTTCGACGTTGGACAAAAGTGAAAGCGACAAGAATTCGTATTCAACCAGTGGGCTAACAGTCAATGTGGAAACCTACCAGTTACTTGGTAATATTGTTGTTTGGAGTGCTTGCGTGAGAAAAGTCAGAAATCACATGGGTGTGTAATCTCTCCGCCGTGATTTAATATAAATATTGTTGAATTGTTTTCCAATAAAACCTTTTCGCATAAACAGTCTAGCCGGAGCCTTCAAAGTTCGTGTACATTTAATAATGACCAAGCATGTATTAAGTGGACCACAAACAGTATATGTGTACAATATCTAAAGAAAAAATAGCTGCATGGCTTGGACACAGTCTTTGCTTCTAAGTTAACTTCTCTCAAATTAACGCCTCTATTGATAACGGCATTTTTATAAGATGAGTGAAGAGATTAATTGATTGATTGATTGAGAATTGTTTCGTATTTGTGATAATTGTTTTAAAATTAAAAGAACACCTTATACATCAAGTCAATATATATTAAACGTATCCCCGTTTGAATCGTGCGTGCAATATGAAATCAGTCATGTGATGACATATAGAACTGCCAAGGCGACATTGTGGTAAACCGCGTCTGGCGACTTGGGCTCTTATTGACCATTTGGCCAATGAATTGACCGCCGTGGTATAACTGACATACCTTAGCAAAACGGCATTAAACGCCAATACACCAAGGATAATGTTCTCTCCAAACGAGAATCTAGAAACTCATCATTGGATTTTACGGGGTGAAACGTAATAAGAGAGTCTCGAAATTATTTTGTCGATTATTACAGATTTTCCTTGGGTGCAGCTGCTCTGTCTGTTAGGGAATGACATGATGAAATGGGAGGTCGCGTCGAGAGAAAATATCCGGGGCTGTACGACCAGCGAATGTCAAGGTTGCATCCGTGTAGTCAGATTAAGATATTCAATGTTCGCCATGTTGTCGTATAAGCATCCTTGAAGCCTCTGGAGATCGGTTACGACCAGAAGCCGGTCGTGATTGCCTCCAAAACTTCCGCGGATGCCGTTTTCATTTTCTAATGACGTGGCTGACAGTTTGCACACCGCTTACTAAATGAAACGTTATACTTTAGTGAGCCAAGTGCAATACCAAACAACAGAAATTGATGACAATATTTATGAAAAGCAATTCATATTCTGTTTTTATAAATCTGATTTTCTTTACTTAAATGCTTTTCGTTATAAAACTTCCTAGTGTAGGAGTTTCGCATTATATAACCATGAGCTACAACGTCTAGAGAATATCTAATATACAGTGTACGATGTCTTGGTTAAATATCGTCACTTCACATCCACTCACCTCATTTCACTTGCAGACGCATTCATTTGTTACGCATCTGTAGCAGAAGATATATGAAAACATTCTGACAAAAGAAAGAAAAAGCTCTGAATGAGCAATTTCTCAATTTGTCAAGATGTTTTTAAAGTCGTTTGCTGCAGATATGTTGTATGTGGAAAAGGGTTAAATGATCGCAATATATAGTATGTCCTCGCGGATATAAATATGTATACAGTAATCAATTGATGTACAGACCAGCGTATGTGTAATGGACAATAAACCGGGATCATTTTTACTTGCATTTTCAAGCCAAGTGTAAATATCTGAATGTTTTACACTTAAGATATAAATATGGACATATAACATTGCATTTGATAAACGTAATACGCATGGTGGATGCAAATGTTAGAAGGGAAGGAATAAGTATGATTTAGATTTAACATGTGTTTTAACTTACTACATGTTTTTTGGCGTATTTCATGCATCCTATCCTGTCTGTATAAATGAAATGATTCACTAGATACTCGAAACCACTACCAACGCTTGGATCTATAAACTCTAAACAAATATTGAACACTCAGCAATCATCGCTTCTCCATCTAGTGTATCTGTATCTTGACTTCATTGACGTTGTTTACCCTCGCGCTCGGCATTAATACCATTTGGTACCATGTATCTGTATGTGTTATCTCCCCTGTTTTAAACCTACAATTGTGTAGGCACTATTTGATTTGCTGACGCATGTACCTTTATGTTGGTGTACTAGAGTTCAACAGCATGTGAGTGGCGCTGAAGAAAAACTATGTTTATGACGATAAGAAAATGTATATTTACATCTGTTTGTCCATCCATGGTATCTAATTGAACTCTTTCATCGCCGAGTTGTTTAAAGTTGACTCTTCCATGTTCAAAATCGGCCGATTCTATTTATCATGTAATAAGAATGTTTGAATATTTGTATAACTAAAACGTAAACATTGCTAATTTCAGGTGAGACAGCTCGTCACGAGTTGTGTCACATGAATCTGTATTGTTTGCAAAAACCTCAATATTGCCTATGGCGCTGAAAGAGTTAAATGTAGAACGTATAGCTAAAGTTTCCTGGCTTCTGGAACTCATTTCGTGACCACCAGGTCATTTTAAAAGATTGATCCTTGATCAAATTACGCTAAATACATCCGCTGACTTGCTGATCTACAGTACTATAGTCCCTTAGTTTGCGTAGAAATGAGTGTATACCATCACCAGAATGTATTGAATATATGACATTGAGTTTAAATGCATTGTGAATGTGTATAGGATGCAATGGAAATGATTGATTTGATCACTTTTAGTATATTTACCTTGTTTGAAAGTGAAAGTAGAGAATGCTAAACACCGGTTTTGTCCGGGCCCGATTTGGTCCAAAATGACGGTTACCATTTTAGCCTGGTGAGTTCTTTCTTGCATAATGCATGACCCCACATTTTCTTTGGATTGTTTTAATTTATAGTTTACATTTATTCTTTAACAATTATTATTAACACCCGGCCCCAGGGGCCTATAAGTCACCAAAACATATATATTTCATAATATCATACAAATATACAAGATATATATATACAAAAAAAGTGTGATCGGACGTGCAATTAGTCATTTTATTCGGTCGTATAAACGTATATATGAGAAACGCTTAGAAAGTGTGACAATTGAGGACTGAAACTGGTCGATTTACATGGAAACAAAGAAGGATTTTTGTTGGTGTATTGTAACCTGAAAGGGTTAAATGGCTGACAGTTTGGACGGACTAAGCAACTGAACATCCTACATAATCCTTTGTTATTCGCACCAAGTAACAGTATCGGGCGTTATCTAGTGAGCCCTTTAACACATCCATACGCAGTCTGACGCATCCGCAACAGACGACTATGGGATACATTGTGACAGTAGAAAAACTTGCTTAGCATTAGAAATTTCTACATTGGCCACAACGTTTTCAACTCTATTCAATAGACATACTTTCATTTATAGAGATTGTTAATAGTTTGTTTTGTCTAGAACCTTTAGTCAAAGCCGTCCTATGCATAGTTGATGTTCATGTTAAAGGGATAATGCGAAACACATGAAGGGTAGCCCAATACAAACATATGAAGGGTAGCCCAATACAAACACATGCATGGTAGCACAATACAAAATATGAAGGGAAGCCCAATACAAACATATGAAGGGTAGCCCAATACAAACACATGAAGGGTAGCCCAATACAAACACGTGAAAGGTAGACCAATACAAACACATGAAGGGGAGCCCAATACAAGCACATGAAGGGTAGCCCAATACAAACACATGAAGGGTAGCACAATACAAACACATGAAGGGGAGCCCAATACAAACATATGAAGGGTAGCCCAATACAAACACATGAAGGGTAGCCCAATACAAACACATGAAAGGTAGACCAATACAAACACATGAAGGGGAGCCCAATACAAGCACATGAAGGGTAGCCCAATACAAACACATGAAGGGTAGCCCAATACAAACACATGAAGGGTAGCCCAATACAAACACATGAAGGGTAGCCCAATACAAACACATGAAGTGTAGTCCAATACAAACACATGAAGGGTAGACCAATACAAACACATGACGGGTAGCCCAATACAAACACATGTAGGGTAGCCCAATACAAACACATGAATGGTAGCCCAATACAAACACATGAAGGTAGACTAATACAAACACATGAAGGGTAGCCCAATACAAACACATGAATGGTAGCCCAATACAAACACACGAAGGGTAGACCAATACAAACACATGACGGGTAGCCCAATACAAACACATGTAGGGTAGCCCAATACAAACACATGAATGGTAGCCCAATACAAACACATGAAGGTAGACTAATACCAACACATGAAGGGTAGACCAATACAAACACATGAATGGTAGCCCAATACAAACACATGAAGGGTAGCCCAATACCAACACATGAAGGGTAGACCAATACAAACACATGAAGGGTAGACCAATACAAACACATGACGGGTAGCCCAATACAAACACATATGAAACTCGTTTCATCATGCATGAATCTTAGATTAGCTTTGAAATTTGTAAATTGTTGAGGATTTTAAAGTGATATTGTAAAATAAATACTATAGAGCACGATTTAACTTCACGCATTTGCAGGATAATCTTTGTCTAAACGGATCACAAATGATGCTTGATTTCACATTAAGCAGAATCGGTTTAAATGCACGGATTCTGTTGCATTCCGTATCTCAATTAGTTTGCATTCAATTTACGACTATTCACTGTAATCAACCGCCAGGTTGTTTGAAATTCGATTCGGTAATTGAAGTAATTGTTCCGCTTCCTGTAATTTTAGGGCCTTTAAAAGGAAATAAAATCATATGATAAAATAATTGATTACCTTATAATTATTGTTGATTGGTTCATTTGCGTTTTATATGATTGATTGTCTTTTAAACAAAATATACAAATCAGTGCTTTTTGCGGGTCTGTGACTTTTTGCAGGTCTGTGTCCTGATAAAGATGTCCAATGAAGTTTAAATTAAAAATGAAGGTTTGAAAATATTGAAGAAAAGGAAGAAATTGCCCAAAACGAGTACTGTTTAGACAATTGAGAAAATGCCACAATGAGTAGTGTTTCGTCGTCTCACAATTGTTTTCAACTATGTATGTAATGTATACATGAACATTATCACTTCGGTACGAAGAGTTCAAACGGTTGATTAATTGGTGTAATAGATAAGATAAGAATGAATTGTTTATAAACGTGACATTTGTGAACCGATATGATATCAAAACAAAAACACCCACAGCCTGCAATATGGGACTATAACCTATACCTTATTCGTATACATACATGTATAAACATATGAGCCGTACCGCGAGAAAACCAACTCTGCGTAAAGTATCGACCCGGATCAGCGTCAGCATGCCACGTAGGCTTACCCGGATAGACATTTTTCGCCTCCTGTGGCTCTTCTGTATTAGGAATCATTACTCTATATCTCTATACCCCTGAGACGGAATGTGTCGGTCCGGATCAGTCTGCGCGTACTGCGCAGGTTGATCGGGATCGATACATTACGCAGAGGCCATAATGTTGGTTTTCTCGCGGGACGGCTCATATGTTATTCATATACATACATGTATATACATATTTACAAACTATCATATAAAGTTACATGACATATTACTTTACATAATCAGCATTCGCTCAGTCGAACTACTATCCGATGTTTTTCAGAAAACGTGTTGCATGTATGCACTGTAACATCATAACGGCCAGTTCACCAACACATGTGATTCTTTGCTTTCTCACACTAGTACTCAACACAACTGCCTTTGCAAGCCAAGAAATTGGTTGCTTTTCCGAATAGGCTGTTAGCCAAACGGTGTAATCGAAGCGACAAACGTTGAGAGTCGAGATAGGATTTGAGCACACAACCCCCTGGATTGACAGCCTGGATCTCTACCGACTGAGCTACCGGTGCTCGAAAATATGTTTTCAAAGAAGATCTATCCTATAATATCTAATCACCCTTTCCTGCATACAACACATCTGCAGCAGTTGAAAACGTTTGGTCAAAAGTATGAAATATATTTCAATTGAAAAGTATAAGTATTTGATATAATTGAAAACATTGTGGCAAAAGCGGAAATTGCTCATGATGAGCAATTTATTCTATTGTCACTCTGTTTTCCAAAGTCGCCTTCTGCAGATGCGTTATAATGCGTCTTCAAGTGGGAAAGGGTTCGTAGGAAAGGGTTAAATTACACCGATACTGTTACTTGGTGCGAACAACAAAGAATACTATTTTCAAAAGTCGCCTGCTGAAGAAGCATCCATTGATTGTGTTTTCAATACGGCCATAACATTGTTTGTCGAGATATTTGTAATATCCTGAAAAAAGCATATGGCCTAAATATCGAATAAAAACAGTGTTTATAGTGTTAAAGATGTATATACCTTGTCTGACGTAAACCAGGACGTGAAGGTCCACTTGTTCTACGCCATATTAAATGATGTGTCACTAAGTCATTAAGTCACTGAGACACTAACTCGTTAAACGCAGCGCATATACATGGAGACAGCGTGTTTCTATACATTGCAATAGGCAGTAGACAATATGTTTGTTTACATTGCAATTGGCGGTAGCTAACATGTGTGTTTACATTACAATTGGCAGTAGACAACATATGTGTATACATTGCAATTGGCAGTAGACATAATGTTTGTATACATTGCAATAGGCAGTAGACAACATGTTTGTAAACATTGCAATTGGCAGTAGACAATATGTTTGTATACATTGCAATTGGCGAAAGTCAACATGTTTGTATACATTGCAATAGGCAGTACACAACATGTTTGTATTCATTGCCATAGGCAGTAGACAACATGTTTGTACATATTGCAATTGGTAGTAGACAACATGTTTGTACACATTGCAATTGGAAGTTTACAACATGTTTGTAAACATTGCAATTGGCAGTAGACAACATGTTTGTATACATTGCAATTGGCAGTAGACAACACGTTTAGATACATTGCAATTGGCAGTAGACAACATGTTTGTATATATTGCAATTGGCAGTAGACAACATGTTTGTATACATTGCATTTGGCAGTAGACAACATGTTTGTATACATTGTATTTAGCAGTAGATAACATCATGCAGATGCAATTTGCAGTGAAGACAATACTGAAGCGGTATAAAAGACAAAAGATAATCCATATTTTAGTTGTTTTTTTGTTTCAGAAACACAAACTTTCTTTGACGTATCTGTAAGATGCATTAAAAGAATGTGCCTCGATTTGATCAATACAAATTTCACAAACAGGAAAATTCGTTATTTTAAATGTAATCTTATCGGGGCGACATATCTATCTGTGAAATTGACAGTGTAAAAGAAATGAGTTAGAATGATGTTATAGACATTACAAAGTAAACCTTTAGTACTAACCTAAACCCTTTCCCACATACATCAAATCTGCAGCAGACGACTTTGAAAACATGCTCGTTTTGAGCATTGTCTTCTTTTGTCACAATGTTTTCAAAAGTAGTCTGCTACAGAGGCGTTAAAATGCGTCTATAGGTGGGAAAGGGTTAAGAAAGCATTACACTAAGAAATCATTTGTATCGTCACGTGTGTCCGTCTTTCCGTCATTGCTTGACTTCGTTTGTTACAGTAATTGATTCCTTCGCACACTTTTGTTCGTCCATATTGCCTTGTCCAAAGCATGGTGTCATAACACCACCAACTAGTGTGACAGGACAAATTCTTCAAAGAAGTACAATGGCCTCCAAAGTCGTAAAAGAATCACCATAAATAAATTAGAAAGAAAGCATTTCTACGTCGACATTGCACGCAAAATGGCTATATAGCCGAGTGCGAGATATAAACAACTCCAAGAGATGATGATTTCTATGTCATTTTACAAAACTTACATTGACAACTACAAAAAGAAATATGATGGGGTCGCTATAACTCGAGCATGCCCTTAGCAAATTGTAAAGTTATAAACAGAAATCCGTGATAGATCAATAACTTGAAGTCGAAATGGATCCGGAGATTACTCAAATTATCCACGTGGTCGAGTGATCGCTTTAATTATTAAAAGTTAATATGTATACTACATTTGCAATTATTCTTTTACTGAAGCATTTTTGCATTAAAGGAAGTCTGTCAAAGTACCAATAAAACTGCTTTGTAAAGTCTTACTAAAGGAAGGTCTCTTCCAGAACAAATATATAAGCCAGTTTATATATATATTAGCGCATGATGTCCATTGAATTTCGTGTTTCTTGTTATATTATATTTCTGCATTCAAATTATTGTCTTTAATGGAACTATTGAGTTCGATGTCTTCACGCGAGTAATCTACAGAACCTGGTAGTCCGTTTAATTAACCGCTTCCATAAATATTCTCAAAATATATGACACGATGACCAGTATTAGACGTTTTGACAATACCTCAGACAACCTAATTCAAGTCTGATATATTTATCTGACTTACTTTCTTACGCTTTTCCTACATTCGACAAATTTGTAGAGATCACTTTGTAAAGTCTCGACAAAAACATGAAAATAATCTCTATTAATAAAAGTCTAGCTATTGAATAGAAGTAAATATTTGTGACGAAACGAGAAATTGCTCTCTATGAGAAATTTCATCTTTTGGCCCAGTGGTGTTTCAAAAAATCATCTTCTGCAGATGCTTCGGAATGCGTTACGTTAAGCGATTAGTTTATAATTCAATATACGAATGAAGTGTAAGGACTGATATATATGACTCGAAGTAAACTTTAAATAAAATAATACGATATGAAATATAATACTGTGTGACGATCAGGGAGAATGTATTCAACTGGCGTACCTTTTCGCAGAAATCGATCGTTTTTCCTGTCAAAATTCACGAGAGCCAAATAAAACATACCGAATCGACAGACACAATTTGTCATTTTAATATATGTGTTTTTATTGTCATGAATATTGAAATGTATAGGGTCAATTTGCGACGACCTGTTTAATGGTGTCGTCAGATCCAATTTATTCCCAACGAAGGTTGGTTTTCGTGTACCAATGCTCAAATGTAGTATAATTTGATATGAGCCTTCTCGCGAAAATACCAACATTATGGCCTCTGCGTAATGTATCGATCCAGATAAGCCTGCACAGTTCGTGCAGACTGATCCGTGCCGACACATTCCGTCTCAGGGGGAAATAAGTATAGATTAATGATTCCTGTAACAGAAAATCCACAGGAGGCGAAAAGTGTATGTCCGGGTTAGCCTGCGCGGCATGCTTAGCCAGATATAGTTTGATACTTTACGCAGAGATCACAGTGTTGGTTTTCTCGCGGGACGGCTCAATTATATTGCTAAATTATGACGATTATTTAGTGTTAAACGTATCTATATTTCAGTATGTTGCTATCATAATTGTAACCAGTGCATGATAACAGTTACAAGTCGGCAGTTCTGAACAGTGTAGGCTCAGATAATCTTGTCCACCTGCTAAGTCGTCAGCATCTGCAAATAATCTAACGAGCTTGCGTAAGTTATACGTGAACAGGGTAAATATTGACCAGAATGTGGGGATACGCAGGCTGATCTAGATGTATACTGTTCATAAAAGCCAACTTGTTTCCTTTCCCATGCACAGCCTCATTTAAATTTAAAATGGAATTGCTAAATTACCCATTGAACATAGGCAATAATCTATGTTTAATTGAATCGTATTTTGTATACTTTCAGGTTTTTCCAAGACGGATTCGGAAACCTTTGAAATTTGGTTAAAAGTCAGGGTCACTGAGAACAGCGAGAGATCAAAAAAGAATTCGGACATAATATTATGAGCGAAGGTGAATATTATGTCAATGTCACAGAATCAGTTTACTATTATGAAAATAACACAAGAAGTTACAACATGGGAAATCTTTTATCTGACGTTACTGAACAGCCGCCACTACAAGCGTTTGAAACGACTTATAGATCCGTGCATGGTTACCTAGCAACCATTGTGTGTATTTTTGGGGTTATAGCGAACATTCTGAACATCATTGTTCTGACAAGAAAGAATATGGTCTCCTCTACCAATATAATCCTTTCCGGTTTAGCCTTTTCTGACGCGATAACAATGGCCATGTATCTGCCCTATGCTTTACAAATGTACGTCATTCATGGTACAGATATATCGCTGGCAAGGGATACGGAAAGCTGTGCTAAGTTCCAATTGAGTTATGCAATTGTCAGCGTCATCATGCATTCTATCTCCATTTGGCTGACAGTGACGCTTGCCGTGTTCCGCTATGTGTTTATAAGATTCCCGCGGCGTGGTGCTCGGTGGTGTAGTGTCCAACGAGCCAAAACCGCCGTGATTTCCGTGTCCGTCGTGGTAGCGGTGATCTGTATACCAAACTCCACTGTTTACAGGATAAGAAATGCACCAATGTCTAAAATCGACCCCGACGTGCAAGGTGAAAGTATGAACAAGTCCCTCTGGTGGATTGAAATTAACGAGGACACAAAAACCGCTGTTATCCTGCAAAATTTCAATTTCTGGGTTCAGGCTACCCTTATAAAACTTCTGCCTTGCTTATTGCTGACTATATTTAGCATGCTCCTCGTCCGGACAATGCAAGATGCAGAAAAACGACGCAAGAAAATGATGAACAAGAATTCCGTCGTGGATGGGGAGAGTCAGCCCATTGGTACAGGGGGCGCTAAACGGTCCCGACGGTCGCAAAGGACAACCAGGATGCTTCTAGCTGTAGTTATATTGTTTCTTGTGACGGAAACGCCGCAAGGGGTCTTGAATCTTCTCTGTGGTTTAATCAATGGATTCTTTGAACATGTTTATGCGCCGTTGGGTGATTTAATAGATATACTTGCCTTGATAAACAATGGGATAAACTTTGTGCTGTATTGTACGATGAGCAAACAGTTTAGAGACACATTTATTTCCGTGTTCTGTCGCTGCTGTCCAAAATGTGTGGAAGTACGAAGACCCACGACAGTTACGACCATGGTGGGAACACGTGACTCCGAAGTTTAATCTTTGACTTCACAGACTATCTTTAGACGTTTGTCCCTCTCTTGGTTAACGCTTTACGTCGAGTCACGTTTGTTCTAAGAATAGAAAAGTGCAATATATGATACATAGGAAGATACGTCAAACAAAAAGGCTAACTCTACGTGAGAACAATCGTCTTTCGTCGTACTGTGTTGACGATGTGTCATTTGTGAAGCAAATGTAAAAAAAAGTTATGACGTGAAAGGTTAAACATTTCCTTATTACATATTCTGTATAGTAATACTATTATATCATTATGTGTGGTTTCTGTGTGTGCGTGTACGGGTGTTTGAGACCGCGGGTTCCCATATAAATTAGACATTTCCAAATATGTAATCGAGTGTTTGAACACAAGTTCGATTGATTTATGTTATTGTGCATTATGTCATCTCGATTCATATGGGCTAGAAATATTCTGGACACATTCTCATATACATGTATTTGCAATTTGAAAAAAATGAATCGGCAATTCTGATTAATCTTATGAAACATCTGCGGCTGTGCTGTTTTCTTGGCAGGTAATTTAGTTTCCTTCTGACTTGGGTTAGGTAAGCTACCTTCGTGACTGTTCGTATGCTGATATGCATAGTGAGCATATATTATACGAACATTCAAGAAGACACCGTGCCTACCTTTTCTCGAGTGCTTTGGCCCGAATCGTGCATCACGTATTAATAGCGGTCAATAAATGTTCTCTGTGTATCGGTAAGGGAAGTAGACTGACGATTTGTTGAAAACGGCGCTAAAAACAAAGACAGCCAATCAGTCAGTTTTAATGTTCAAATTATTTATAGATAGATTTAATTTATAAAAGAGCCGTCCTGCGAGGAAAACCAACATTATGGCCTCTGCGTAATGTATCGAACACGATCAGCATGCTTAGTCCGCGCTGACCGATCCGGGCCGACACATTCCGTACAAGGGGGATAGAGGTATAAAGTAATGATTCCTGAAACAGAAAATCCACAGGATGCGAAAAGTGTCTATCCGGGTAAGCCACAATGTTGGTTTTCTCGCGGAACGTCTCAAATGATTCTGGGTGAGAGTCCATGGTAAGGAGAAGTAAACAGGCGTTTTACCCTGAATATCTGTGTTATCATACATGTACACAAAATGTCGCGAGTACTGGTAAAGTCTCCGGAAGCAGACATCGATCGTGATTAATATAAGCTGAATAAATAAGTTTAAGCTAAACTTAACCAAATGGTGTGGATACTGGTGAGACGATCCTTTAGACAACACACATCACGGGGTCTAGAGGTCAAATACGAATTGAAGGTCATGTTCAACGACCGTTTTCTAGAGCTCTGTAGCTCCTTTAATCGTTGTCGTCTGCCACGCATCACAATCAACTCTTTCCAACTTCCAGAACCAGACGACCTTTGCCAACAATGTGACAAAATCGGAAATGGCTCATGATGAGCAATTACCTCTGTTGCTACAATGTGTTCAACATCATTGATTAATTGTATTGTCATTTACAGAGATTTTCCAAATAGTTGCCTATAGTGACGTCGTCTGCTCTTGATTTCAGATGGATTGCGCGTGAATGGATGGTTATAAGATATACTAGTACTTCCAACTTAATGTTCCTCCTTAGCTTAAAGGTGCTGGACTCCAGATGAAGATCGACATTTTTAAATGTTGAAACTTCTGCTAATATTGCTAATTGTGACAACACAGTAAGTAATAAATAGTTCAAAACTATTTTGGCATTAAATGTTGAAAAAAATCAATTGAAAGTCATGAAAATGTACAAGACTTGGCATACTGTGTATTCCTACCCAGTAAAAACGAAGCATACACGATCAAAATTTAGATGTTTATTGTGCTGGAAAATTATTTGCTTTATCCAAGAATTGTGAATCTAATATTTCAAGGCAACTTTTGAACAATTTTAAAACTTTGACTATACTATCTATAATCTGGAGTTCAGTACCATTAAGATTTTCTCATTTTTGTTATTCGACATTTGCATCCTTTAAGCAAGATACAATGTAACCCCATCTATTTGATGGGGGCACATGTAGTTAACTGATTTCAGTAGTAGGTCAGTGCTATTATGCAATTTCTTACAGGAAAGCCACTATTGCGGATGTTGAATATGACCGGAGTCCGAATTCTTGTTCGAGGCGACCGCGTTATCCACTACACGTCTTAGACAATCTGTTCTTATGTCAGCCTCGTTAAACTATAGACCTGTCCCCGATTACATTGCTATTTCTGAACGTTCATAATGAAGCAATTGCATTTGATATAAGCCTTTTTCAAGGAAAACCAAGCTAAGTTCAATTGATACAAGTGACTATAAATATCTGTATGTGCATCCATGAAGCTTTTCAGAAGTTTCTTGAAACGTATTCAAATAGTTACTCAAGTGTACAGTTCCTCACATAATTGAATCTGGTCAAACATATTCTAAAGTTGGTTTTCTGTTGTACCGTGTATATGAACAGGCCTATGGTAAAAAATACAAGTTGGCATTCGAAAACAGTTTACATCTATATCAGCCTGTGCATCCATACAGTCTGATCAAGATATACACTGTTTGCTTATAACTTACAAAAGATCTTTTAGCAGCTACTTTCGAGTTGTGAGGATTTAGATCAACGTGAGCAGATGTAAGGCTGATCTGAAACGTGCACTATTCACATAAACCAACGTGTACCACTTTTCTTCCCATGGACGGGCTAATATATCCTTAGATGGCTACAATCAAAAACCATGTTCAGATGAAAACAAATGTAGTACTTTTTAAGCAAAAAAGCAACAAATTAAGATGCCTTATTCAATAGATAAAAAGATCGTATTCATTCGACGGGCAAACAAATGTTTTCCCGTCAATAGGTAATGTGTATGAACTTTGCTTTACCGTTTACTATACCGTCTATCCAAACAAAATTCGATGCAGTCACGATACTCGTTCGTTTTGATTGGATGAAAAGAAAATATCGAAACAAAAAATACTTCTTGAGGAAATAATTAAATATGATAATACGTACTCGATAAAGGAACGAGCACAAGTAATTTTATGTCAGATCATTTGCGTTTAATAACACTCGTCGTCTATTTCTAAAATTAGTTTGACTTTCCGGAAGTTACAAATCCAAATTCCTGTAATATGACGTCATAATATGCGTCATTCTATTAGTAAATGATGAATAAATAACCAAAAGGAAAATGATAGAAATGATAGTAAATTATGGAATCGTTCCATTTGAAGTAGTTTATGAAGGGCAAGTTGATTATTTTGTGTACCTGTCCTCATAATTTCTTAGTTTAGGTCGGTAGAACTCGTAAATAACTGATCGTGCTGCAAGCAATAGGCTAACTGCAAGTCACGGGGAATAATTTACCGATCACAACAGTTAATAATTGTTTACCCGAAATAGGTACATGTAGCACCTGTACTCATATTAGAAATACAATTATCTTGTCTAAATGAAGTATTTATGCTTTAAATATAAATAGGACGTGTACTTATCTTTTAAAGAAATCTTTATCATGTTAAGCTTAATTTTTAATTGAACCAGAGACATATGAATATATAGGTGTTTGTATGTCTCTGATTGAACACATGAAACACTTGTAAGTTTTCCAAAATGTATTATTTAAGGGATGGCAATGAACACACCTTTTTTCGTCGGAACTCCTCGGCTCCACACGTAAACTCTAATTAAAGAGCAGACGTCGTTCGTTTCGGTTACCTAATGCTTCGTGCGGTTAAAGGTAGATGTCTTCATGAACTACACATATTCGGAGTTGACTCGAAACAGGGGCGTATTCAGATTGTCGTAACATGCCGAGAGTGCTAGCCGAATCCACCAATTAAAACACAATTATTAACAAGTACTCGGCCAGTCATCTATTATTAGCACAATCCGAATACACCTTAGATCTGCGCAACCGATTTATTTTTAAATTACGTCATCAAAATGGCGCATTATTATTCACGAGGTCTACGCAACCGATTTATTTTTAAATTACGTCATCAAAATGGCGCATTATTATTCACGAGGTCACTTTTGTGAAATAGCCGATTTGATCCGATTATAAAATGTGTTTCATTTGCCTTTATATCCGTATATGAAAGAGTTCATGATACTTAAGACGCGACTTCGTTTATTAGAGGTTACAGCGTCCCCCTAATGCGAACAAGGGTTCGATCCCTGACTAGAATATACGAAATACTTCACAGTGGGTTGAAGGGAAATATATTGCTTTATAAGAAAAATGGATTGAGCAAGTTGTTTGTTTTAGATAGAAGTTACTCGCATGTATATATGTTTTGTTTATGTGTGACTTGTATGGAATTAAAACTGTAAATACTTTCACATGAGTTCGATTTTTTCAGATCTAGATATATATACCATTCTTTTAACTGAGTGATTTCCTTCATAGTTATGTACAGCAGTCTCAAAAGTGTCAAAGCGCGCAAGCGATTTCCCGAGTTACGAATAACCGAGTTTCCGACTTGGACAACATAACAGATATGCGAGCCAACAGAGGGGAACATTGGGACCGCGCTGTGCCTGGCACCGATCCGTTCCCTAACCACTGGGGTTCCTCTGTGCTTTTCCTGGATTAGTAATCAACACTTAACCTGCTGAATCCTTATATCAGCAATCACTACCATAAGTTATGTGTAATCACTACCATAAGTTATGTGTCAATCGCTACCATAAGTTATGTGTCATAAGTTATGTGTAATCACTACCATAAGTTATGTGTCAATCACTACCATAAGTTATGTGTCAATCACTACCATAAGTTATGTGTAATCACTACCATAAGTTATGTGTAATCACTACCATAAGTTATGTGTCAATCACTACCATAAGTTATGTGTCAATCACTACCATAAGTTATGTGTCAATCGGTACCATAAGTTATGTGTAATCACTACCATAAGTTATGTGTCAATCACTACCATAAGTTATGTGTCAATCACTACCATAAGTTATGTGTCAATCACTACCATAAGTTATGTGTCAATCACTACCATAAGTTATGTGTCAATCACTACCATAAGTTATGTGTCAATCACTACCGTCAGTTAAATTTCTATCACTACCGTAAATAAGATATTTGAGCCGTTCCACGAGAAAACCAACATTATGGATTCGACTCAGATCAGCCTGCGCAGTTCGCATAGGCTAACCCGGGCCGACACATTCCGTCTCACGGGGATAGAGGTGTAACGATTCATGAAACATGAAAACCACAGGAGGTGAAAAAGGTCTGCCCGGATGAGCCTGCCAAAGTTGGTTTTCTCGTGGGACGGCTCATTTGATTTTCACTGTGCGTTATTCGTCTTCCACTTATGGGCTAAATAGGTCAAGTGTGGAAGTAGTTACTTGCCTATGAAGACAGTTGTGTGAAGTACTTGTACGAGGAAGTCAGGAAACACAAGTAAGGTGAATTGTTCGCCATACAATTACTGAAATAGTGTGGGAAAAGGTGTTCAATCCAATATATAAATTGAACATTATTTTGTAAAACATTTAGAAACAAAAAGTGTAGACTCATTACGAGCCCCTATGGCTCAGTCGGAAGCGAGGTGGGCTGTCAATGCAGGCGTTAAAAGTTCGATCCCCAGCTCGACCAACATACGTTCCGACGTTTGGCAAAATTAAATGCGACAGTCGTTATTCGTTGGTAAGTGTGCTTAACATAATTAATTATTTATTGTGAGAAATTAAGGCCAAAAAAGTGTGTAACATGCGCAGCCAGGCTTCAAGTAGTACTGACCCTTTCCCACATACAACAAATGCATAGCAGACAACACTGATAACATATTGATAACAATATGAAGAATCTCTATAAAAGGATCTTAATTATTAAATAACATTGCTGCAAAAGACGCAAAGTTTCTGTGTGTGGGAAAGGGTTATTAACCTGTGTGATGTCCTATATAAAGTATGACAGAAAATAGAATAATTATTAAATAGCATTAAACACAGATGGTGTGCTTAACCCTTCACACGTACAGATGCTTTCTGGTGTCTTTGCAACAGACGACATTTGAAAACATTGTGGCAAAAGAAAAATTGCTTATGATGATCAATGTCTCTTTTTGCCAAAGTATTTTCAAATATATTAAAATAGTTAAATAATTATTTCATAAGAGATGTCTTTCAGGGTCGTAGCTCCCTTTAGGCACTGTAGGCAGGTGCCTATTCATTTCCTTCTCAAAATGCCCCAAAATGCAGCTGCGGCGATAGACATCTGCGTCGATAGACATCTGCGTAATGTATCGACCAGACTGATCCGGCCGACCCATCCCGTCTTAGGGGGATAGATGTATAGAGTAGTTATTCCTGAAACAGAAAATCCACAGGAGGCGAAAAGTGTCTATCCTGGTAGGCATGTGTGGCATGCTTAGGCTGATCCGGGTCGATACTTTATGCAGAGTCCACGATGTTGATTTTCTCACGAGACGACGGCCTACACATTGAGTATTGCAAAGCTACGACCCTGTCTTTTAGAGTCGTCTAGTACAAAAGTGTTCCACGTGGGAAAGAGTTCATGGGTTGCATTGATCCTTGATCTTGATACTGTATAATGTTGTGTGTAGAGAACTTGGGCGAGCCACCTGATGACAAACGTGTGGAGGTATACATGCAGTTTTAAAATTAATTCAATGTGAGCATTGCAATATTGCATAACTTAATTAAAGTCACGTTCTACAATAACTTGTTTTCAGAAAACCGCCGTGGCCGAGTGATTAGCGTCGGGATTAGAGGCTGGGCTTTCCGGGTTCGATTCCCGTTCGCAGCGGTCATGGTGGGGTGTCCTTTTGCAAAGAACATTGCGTAGCCTAGTACTGGCGTGTCACATAGGGATCATGAATAAGTTTTCTGTAGCCGTGATATAAAAAGAGGACTGATGAAAACGGCGTTAAACCACAAACAAAATTAATTGATTTATATGTCTTTTCTTTTCTACAATCCCGAAAAGAGGGAAACCATTACTACCAGTTTTACAGTCTTTGGTACGACTGGTTCGGGAATCGAACTCTCGACCTCAAGCATATGGCGCGGACGTTCCACGGCAACACCACTGAGGCGGTCAATAACAATGCTTCCCGGCGGGGAGTCTAGCCCTATCCCGGTCCCCCACGTGAAACTTACAACTGTTTATGTAGCTCTAACTTTTTGTCAGAAGTATCAACTAGATCAAAAGTGCATAAACGTGGACAGTGAAGATTCTGGTGAGTCTGTGCGTATGCATTTGCTCCACACAGCCGATCTTATTTTCAGAAACCAAATCTTTGGAAATAAACATGCGTTTGAGTATAGATTTTTAAAATACGTTTCTTGTACTAGCATTCTGTCATATCCTAAAATAACATGATTCATATACCATTTTGAATGTATATTTATAGTAAGATGGTCTTATTGGTTTTTCTCAAACGAGAAACAGAAGCTTGTGGACCATATGGTGTACGTGCTTGGTGAGAAATGATTCACTTTAGTCTACACTGAAGATATATAGGATGTCTCATCGGCGCTCTACGAAAGCAAACCTTAGTTCATATAAGATCAGTGAAGAACCAGATCAACACTGTTTGCCATTTAGTCACATAATTGCAAAAACTGTCTATTTGTACGATAAAGAATCGTGGTGCAGGCATGCATTCCGTTCTAAACTTGTAATAATTACGCTAAGTTTGATTTTAATGGAGCACCGCTCATTAATATTTAAAAGTGTTCATTTATTGATTGATTAATTTGTGTTTAATGACACTCTTAACAGTTTTCAGTTATGTCATGGGTAAGGTACCAGTACTAGTGGTCCATTCATCCTGACACCAGCCAGTCAGACGTAATGCTAACCCCGCAACCCTGAGCGCCAAGGAGGCAAGCAATTTCTACCATTTTGAAAGTATTTGGTTTGACCCGGCCGGGAATCGAACCCGTGATCTCCCGCACCCGATTCAGACGCTCGACCACAACACCATCGGGGCGGTCGGATTTCTTTCAGGTAAGATATGTGTGTTCGGTCACTGAGTGAGCACCGAAAGTGACCGTTCCATGATCGGTTATGTCATGAGTTAAATTAGCTATTGACTTCACCAACCCCTGACAGCCGGCAGCGATGCGCGATGTCAAACAATCGGTTGTGAGCTCGAAACCCAGCTCCGCAAACATTTATTCCAAAAAAAGAAAATGCGACAAGCTTCATTTGAATTTCATAAATGCGCATAGCAGCTAGTTGCTCGAGAAACAATAGTGTGTGTAGTACTGGTGTGAGAAAGCCAGGCCACACATGGATATGTCAACATGCCGCCGTGATATGACTAACCATTGTTTACAGCGACGTTAAATCCCTATCAATCAATTAATCAATCAATTTGTGTTCACAAATAGAAATATGATATCGATCCAACATCACTTTAACCACAGACAAGCATGTAACAATGGATTCCATGTTCTTAATACACTCAAAACACAGACTGACACTGTAAAAGTCTCTTGCCGCGTCTCTGATCGAGTCTGAAGCATTGTAGAATTTCTAATTCAATCTTTCAAACAATTTGTCTAAATTGTCCGTGAACTTGAGTAGTCACGTGCATGTTACGCTTTTAGAACTCGTTAATCGCTTCTCCGATTTATTTTGTAAGTCAAAAGATTTATTTTGATTAGTTTTTTAAAATCGATCAAGAAGATTTTCTCCTGAAACCGGCGATGTTTATAAAGTGTATTTTTACGACAGGAATTATCGCCTCGGCGGTGTAGTGGTAGAGAGCGTCCGGCTCGAGTTCGGCAACAACACAATCATGAGCGCAAAGGAAGGAAAGCCAATACTTCCACCTTTAAAGTCTTTGGTATTACCTGGCCGCGGATCAAACTATCGACCTACCGCATCCAAGTCTGACGCTCTACCAATTCATAACAGAGTCCCTCCGAAAATTGAATCTAGACATGAATTCGACTGTATGGATTTGATTCTATTTTAAAGCACAGTTTTTGTATCGAATATTCCATGATGCTGTGATTAAGATGAACATAGATAGTCCGTACGTTAGGATATTGCTACAACTCAAATACCTCAGACAAAACTTAACAATATATAGCTTTTGATGTGGCGACACGTGGGGAAATGTATGTGATAAATGTAGGTCCATATTAGCCTGTACACCCGCTCAGTCTCATTGCAGGCTAGCGACATACTAATCACGCGCTCAAATTCAATCACATGCCCTTATTCATTATATTACAATAGTGTACCGGTTGCGATGTCTGAAGAAAATTGTTGCAGAATATTTATAACAAGATCTGTCATTTGTTAGGTACAAGGTCATCGCATGTGAACCTTAACAAGGACAGCAAACGATACAAAGTAATTCTTCTATACACCTTTGAATAAAGTCCGACCTAGCAACAAAGACTATTTTTTACCACGTCATACGAAAAACCGTTTTTTTTTTGTTTTCGATCAGCTCGTGTGCTCCGCCCACCTGATAATCGTAAAGGCACAGTTTATGAGCATTCACAGTCGATACAATTAAAGGTCAATAATATATAATGAATTTTGCTTGGAATAAAACCGGAAAGCCAATTTGCATGCATACGCTTTTTGCTGAAATCGGCTGCCTGGTTATTCTATATGGGTGCAGGACACCATTTTATTACCGAATTTTTCTATTTGTGTTTCATAGACTGATAGAAACGCACCTCCAAATATGACGGTGCCTGGCTTCATTTTAGCACCAAATAAACACTAAATAAACACTAAATGTCACATCAGTGATGTTTAAATGACGTACAATAGAAAATGTATATCATTGATGTAATAGTAAAGATAATTGGGCAGTTAAATCGTCTGTGATATAGTTAAACGTGAAAAAAATAATGTTTTAACTCCTTACGAATCTGGTTCCTGTGGGTCAGTCAAACATATATAAAGAATAAATTCGAGTAAAAGTAAAGTAAAGGAAAGTAAAGTAAAGTAAAGTAAAGTAAAGTAAAGTAAAGTAAAGTGTTTGTTTATTATAGTGTCACTCATATTAAACGAATACGGGCATGTCTGTCTTAAGAGACACCTTCTACCTGAACGTCATTCGTATTCCACTAATGGGCTAACAGTCTATGTGGAAAAGCAGCCAGTTGCTTGGAAAGACTGTGGTGTTGAGTACTGGCCTGATATAGCCAGGAAACAAATACAAACATCTTCCTGAACACAGCTTTACTTACCCATTCCTATCGTGTTGCCAGGCCCCGGGCAGAAAGGCTATCGGTTCCTGTATTTATCTAGCTAGTATGTTATGCATGATGTTGTCCAAGAAGAATGTTCCATCCTTTTCATTGATATTCTATAAACAGTATAATGGTATGTTATCTTTATTCAGTGTTTGTTTACCGGCGTATTTTTCTATTCCTTAGCTCTAAAGACACTTTACTGTACGTACTGTCATAACATGTTTAAAGGAAAATACAGAAATTAATAGACAAACGCATAAATATGAAGTCGAAATTGTCTACACACTTTATTTTCTCCGTGGTTTAGTAATGTCAAGATACTCACATAAACATATTATATTAAATATATTGATTCAGCTGAACGGTACTAAGACATAAGTATTTTATAACAGTGAAACTGCCTTTATCGTTGTTTACCCGAATGGTGGACCATTAAAGATACAGCATGCTGTATTGCAGCCGTGGTCGAACACACAAACAAAATGCTCTCATGCAATGAAAACCGGTCCCTAATAAAGATGTCTCGTCTAATAGCACGGTATTGAACAGTACGAAGACAATTTAGCTTTATTTTCTATGCTGCCGAGTTTGACCATTTATTTCCACTTCAAAGTAATTGTCCAACATTCACATACGGAGAGACGTTTTGATGGCGTACGGCGGAAGGTTGTTGTCTAATGAATTCTTTATAATGCTGATTGGTTGTAAAGCGATTGATTTACCTTTAACAAATCCAATAGTTGTGTTCACTTGTTCGCAAAACGTAAATCAGTCTGTTCCATATACCATTTAATGGCTTTGTAGACTACATTTCTCTTAAGTTACTCTTTCATTTACATCAGATGTAGTCGAAATCAAAACAATTCACACGAACTACCCGCAAAGAAATTACGTCATAGCATCTTGTAAAGTTTAGCGGTACTTAAGTAAAACCATGGCGTAACCATTACACCTGCAAAAGAAATATAAATATAAAATGTTTTTTCAGATGTTACTTGAAATTTCACTATGACCAATTGGCGAACTGTACATAGCCGGATTAGGATGCACGAGTGTAATGCCAGACCTTATCCGAAGGCTTGTCTCCAGCTTTACCTCACAGCGGTATATAGATGCGCTAGAATCGTATGGGACACATACGGTCTCGATTGTTTATAAACAAACACTTATACCATTTAATCGTAACCGTAATGTAATTTTATGGTCAAACCAAAGACTAACAAATGGTAGTAACGGTTCCCCTCCTAGGCGCTAGGGGTTGTGGGGTAAGGATTACGACTGACTGTCTTGTGTCAGCATCAATGCACCAGTAGTACTACTTACTTACCCAGGAAACGATGTGGTGTAACTGATAACATGTTGAAATTGGCGTAAAACACCAAACAATATGTTGCTGTGCGATTAAATTTGGTGCATGTGTCGTTACGCTGTAATTAGATTGGTACTTCGCCTAGCAATATAACTTCTAACATCATCTTACAATTAGACGGTCTACTGGTTGTCATTGATTCTCACTGGTCAGTGTTCGATCATGAAAGCTTGAAGACAAAAATGAAAGGTTGCATTTATTCCAGCAACAGGTCGGCAGCTTGTTATTAATATTCAGGCTACCGAAATTATACTCGCAGCCAGTATTGACAATGTTTTTCATTTGCAACATAAAATACCTTGGCGATTACTGTAAATGTGTGAAAGACGTTAAACAGCTTTATTCAAAACTTTCATCAACAACTGATTGTCTGAGATCGCGAGTTGGCCAAAGATGAAACGTGACGGAGGACTTAAACTGGCTGATGATGAACTGATTTTATTAACCCTAGCCGTTCATAGTTAGCTATTTAGCGAGCTTTTTAATCCGGTTCCTCGTTGAACATACATATATATGACAACTGGTAGATGCCAATGTCTCATTGGCTTTGATTGGACATGCTGCAGCTAATCAAATGAAACGTTACATATAACGTTTGGCATTATTTCAAAATGTCAAAACACCGATGATTTGGATGTTTAGATGTTCGGCTTGAAAGTGTACTTACAATCCATATATTCTGCCTGTCTAAAGCTTGTTTTGATATAATCATAAAAACTGAGTATTACATTTTTCAGAAAGTAAGAACCCCAATAAAAAGACAACAACAAAAAAACAATTATAATATAAATATCTCATTTAGGGGAGAAACTATAAATATTAGCGTGCGTTGCTATGGTAAATGTAGAAGACTGATGCATGCAGCTTTGTTGTATGTGTGAAAGGGTTTATGTAATTCTGCATACACCCCTGAATAAGAATAACGTCTGATTCATCAATAATGTATTATACTTATAAAGTGATACATTTATCATAGCAGTAAAATTCGTCTAGAACTACACAGGATCCTAATTGGATAGAGACACTAGGGAGACATTTATTCTTCTGACCATAAACCCGTATGTTTCAGTGACCTGGAAGCTGTAAACATGGTATAAGTATGAGTTGTTAACTCGTTCGCTGCTAACGGCAATTTAAGGCTTTTTTGCAAACAATGCAGATTCAGGAGAGACAGCTCGTAACGAGCTGCCTCTCCTGAAATCTGCATTGTTTGCCACGTAGACATTAAGTTTTACCAGTTCAGTGAAGCAGTTCGATAGCTCACGGTATTGTCAAGGTTCGCATTAGGATTGAATTAACTGAAAACTGATTGGTTGATTAGCTAACGTTACAATTAAATGAACGGAATTGTAGCGCCGCTAACAAACGTTTCATCCTACAGTACATGAACTTCTTTCAACTGCTACTAAACGAAAACGATATGTTTTTTCTTTAAAATACTGAACACCATAGCTGTCTTATGTTAAGACATCTCAATTTCACACCTTATTTTCTTAACCATACTCCTATTGAGTCATTTGTAATTAAAACACGCTGTCAACTTCTCCAAATTACACATTATCTTGTCGAAATAAGTATGTTACAAGAAATCACAGTAAACGAAGATTATAAACATTTCCTTTGACATAGCATATTACCTTTTCGTTATATCCTTTTGAAACAGCATGTAAACCGTTCCGTGAGAAAACCATTATAATGGCCTCTACGTAATGTATCGACCCAGATCAGTCCGCGCAGGGTAATCCGGGCCGACACATTCCATCTCAGGGAGATAGAGATATAAAGTAATGATTCCTGAAACAGAAAATCAACAGGAGGCGAACATTGTCTTACCGGGTTAGTCTGCGCGGCATGTATAGGCTGATCCGGGTCGATACTTTACGCAGATTCCACACAATTATGTTGTAGACAAGACAAAATCTTGTCGGGAAGATAACACCGCATTAAGACAAGTTAATACGCAAGGTTCTCGAGACGAGTCTTTTATTAGAGAGAAGTAAACACGTTACTAAGACAATACAACATAAATGAAAACAGAAGTAAACATTTCATTAAAAGGATACAATGTAAAATAGATATGATATCACTATATGTTAACACTGTAGAATTTAAACATCAGATTCAAACATTAAGTGTCTCAACATAAGACAACAACTCCAGGGCTTGGCGTGAAACGGTTGTAACTAAAATTAGTATTTTTTTACCAAGGTTAATCACCTCGCCATAAAGTCGGTATAAGTGTTAAATCATTTTTCTTGGTAAACAATGGAAATTTAGGTGTCATTGCTCGTTTGAGCAATGGCATCTAAATTTGCATAGTTTACAAAGGGGTCAAAATTCCCCTTAAACCAGGGTTTTTAAAATAGGTTCTAGTTACAACCGTTTCACGCCAAGCCCTCGAACTGCCTTTCTCTACTAGACAAGTATGTGTCTACGAAGCAGGAATCGAAAACGATTAATGCCATCCGAAAACATGTTTCACACTCGATGGAAAATAGATATAAAAAGGTTTCAACTATTCCTATGAAAAGTTAAAACACCTCGCATCGGTCGTCATGTTTGAAATAGTAAAAGCAAGGGAAAGAACTGGTGTTTTCCAACTATTACAAAGAAATATTGCAATGGTCGTGTCCCGTTGTGAAAACCTTATGTAAGAATATGTTATGATGAAATGTAACCAAAACATTTGAGCCGTTCCACGAGAAAACCAACATTATGGAGTCTTAATGTATCGACCCACATCAGCCTTTGCAGCCGTGCAGGCTAATCCGGGCCGGCACATTCCGTATCGAGAATATAGAGGTATAGAGGAACGATTTTTGAAACAGAAAATCCACAGGAGGCGAACATTGTCTGCCCTGGTTAGCCTGCGCGGCATGCTTAAGCTGATCCGGGTCGATACTTTACGCAAAGTCCACAATGTTGGTTTTCTCGCGGGACGGTTCATTTCTATTTTACTTGGAGTTTTAATTAATTAACTAATTGAATGTGTTTCATATTGATACACGATTTCCATTCTTCACTGATTTTAATTACTTGATGACAACATGGGGATTGATTTATATTTTCTATAATCATTGCAAATACCTTTCTGGTGTTTTGCCTTACATACAGATTTTTTTTTTTTTATTTATTTCACACAAGATTTACATGTACATGTTACAATACAACCAACAATTAAATCTTTCAAATATATGTCTTCTTTTTAAAAAAAATGTTATGTATCATGCATTTCAATATTCTTGCATTGTTTTCTATTTTACAAAATACAGAATATGCAATAGAGTGTTTGTCATATACGGATATCATTTTATGCGAGCTTTTCCAATAGGATGCTTTCATTTCATTTGAAAATATGTGTTTTTTGTTCAACGGATTTAGACATATCCAACAATGTTGTTCCGATGAAAGAACGACGCGTGACTTCCGGGTGTCCTAGGCGGGATAACAACATCCGATAGTGCGCGATACAAATATAAGAGGCGTAAAATCGTTGTCTGTGTTTATGAATAATGTCTGGGTAACAGTACCTCATTATAAGCGTAATACAATGTATCAGTTGATCTATAAAGAGTACGTTATACATGTACAATACATAAAATATGGGCGTTGCTCCAAGAAAACCAATTTAACGTTATAAGTACAAGTAATACTGCAGGGGTCCAGATAAGAAGGGTCTTACAGCAAATTTCCCAACAATATCTCTTTTATTATCCAACCAAAACTATGATGTGGGTACTCAAAAGAATCGTCTCAGTGAGGCGATTCTTTTGAGTACCCACAACATAGGGTTAGAGGGTAAAATAAGGATTTTAGAACATGCAATCCGCCCCTTATCTAAAAAATGTTAGTATGGACAAATACCTGCCTGTGCATTCGTGCTTTAGGGTGCAAATTGATTACAGACGTTCATAAGAAACTTCTATAACTAATAATTGAATGACTGGCTGACCTTAACGTACACTTGGCGCACGGTTGGATTTCTTAGAGCTACGATCATATACGACCCTTTCCAATATAATTACGCTTTCTGACGCCTCTGCAGCAGACGACATTTGATTCAATGTTTCATCTCTGTTTATCATTAATTCATTATTCTTTTATTTGTCCCGGATTCGATCCCTAGTCGCGGCACTATGGTCCTGGTGGAGTGCCCTTGGGCAAGGCACATTTTCTAGCCTAGTACTGGTTTGTTTACCCAGGGATCATGAATAAGTGAACTGTCGCCGTTTAAACACTTTGTAGGTAAAATTACGCTAAATACATCCGCTGACTTGCTGATCTACTATCACTTTGTTTGCGTAGAAATGAGTGTATACCATCACCATAATTTATTGAATATATGACATTGAGCTTAAATGCATTGTGAATGTTTTTAGGATGCACTAGAAATGAATGATTTGATCACTTTTATTATTTTGACCTTGTTTGAAAGTGAAAGTAGAGAATGCTAAACACCGGTTTTGTCCTGGTCCGATTTGGTCGAAAATGACGGTTACCTTTTTCGCATGGTGAGTTCTTTCTTGCATAATGCATGACCCCACATTTTCTTTGGATTGTTTTAAAGCTAGGCGGTAACTCTTTTCAATGATATATGGTGTTCTACATGAAAAATGCTTTGAAAGTGTGACAATTGAGGACTGAAACTGGTCGATTTACATGGAAAGAAAGAAGGATTTTGTTTTTGTACTGTAACCTGCAGGGGTTACTCATCAGAACTCGTCTCGATGGAACGATTCTCTTTAGGAAACACCTACAATATCTCTAATTTGATTCCTCTATACACGACATATTGTCTGATACAAACCAGTAAACTGCTCCATGTTTTGTCCTCTAATTATTAACTTCATTATACAGTGTACATCTGCAGCAGATGACTTTTTACAAACATTGTGGCAAAAGAAGAAATTGCTCAAAACGAGCAATTTCTCCTTTTACCACAATGTTTTCAACTCAATGTAATAGAAAAACTCTAATTTATTGAGATTATTCATGTTTTTTGTCAATACGTTTTGAAAGTCGTCTACTGCAGAATTATCGTAGGTGGGAAAGGGGCGGGGGGGGGGGGGGGGGGGGGGGGGGGGTTAATACCGTCTACGTGCTGTAGTGGTAAAATCGTCTGCCTTTGCAGTGAGATGTCAGATTTCGATCGGCGATCGGTGAATTCAAATACCTTCAACATGATAGTAACGCCTTGCCTCCTGACACACAGGCCTGCATGGTAGCATTACGACTGAAAGTTGATAGTTGATATCGGGATGAAATACTGCTCGTAGTAGCCGGGTAATTACCAAGAAATGCCGTGATATAACTGGAATAATCTTGTTAACGCCGTAAACAACAATTCTATCGAATAATAATCCCTAAGAAAATGTTTAACTTTGACTACGAGGCACGATGAAAACGTCCCAGAAACGAGTGTGCTGATAGACAAACTCGTCTCAATCATCACAATCCTAATTTCTAACTGAGTGTTATGCCGTTTTCAACCACAGGTGCCTTTCTCGTTTAAAATCTAAAAATAGCATTGTACTATATATTGACAATTCCAACAGTTTTTCCGTCATATCACGGCATTTACTGTGTAATTTACCAGTCTTACCGGTCTTAGACGAGACCCGGTAGCTCAGTCGGTAGCGACGCGGGCTGTCAATCTATGGGTTATGAGTTCGAATCCCGGCTCGGCCAACTTTTTTTCCGACGTTTGACAGAAGTCAATGCGACATGCGTCATTCGTCTTCCACCAATGGGCTAAGTCTATGTGGAAAAGCAGCCAGTTGCTTCGGAAGATTGTTGTGTGGTATACTGGTGTGAGAAAACCAGGAAACATATGAGTAGGTGAACTGGCCGCCGTGATATGACTAAGAAAATGTTAAAAACGACGTTAAACCACAATCAATCAATCAATCAATCTTACCGGTCTAAATCATCATGTTACAGATCAATCCGATTTGTTATTTTCGAATAACCCCGACACCCCAGTCATTACTTCCACTGTTTTAATCCATAACCCGAGCGGGGATCCAGCCATGATCTCCCACACCAAAGAAAGACGATTAACTAACACACTTCGGAGACAGCAACCGGCTGTTTGATCGAACTCTGTGTTTTCCCATTGACCATAAAGACGGACGCTTAACTAACACACTACGGAGGCGTTCATTTGTTACAACGATTACGAAACCAGCTGTTTAATCAAACTCGATGTCTACTTGACCGTGGCAAGTACTGGCGCCGTTAGTGTGGAAGATCCTAAAGACAGATCTCGCTAAACACGGGATTTAAACACGGGAACTTTAGTTCGAAAGGCAGAATCTCTTCCGCTATACCACTGCACAATTATATCGAACGCATTCCTAGTAACAACCGTTTCGTTTGCGTCTATTTATTGTGACAAACTTATGATGCAAAAGTATAAAGGACTTTGTATGAATCGCTGATACAGCATTAAACTCGTTATTAGTTCCTTAATGAAGGTTTCTGGGATTTTTTTATGAAGCATGAACGCAATATAATTCCGGTGATTTTCAATGACTCATTTCAATATTTGTACAATTCAAGCGAAATCTGCTCTTAATTTGATTGTTGTGAACCACGTGCCCATTGTATAGGATAGAAGAAAGCGTTTTAGACGCTCTGATTTGATACCAGTCCTATGTTGAAAAGCACAATTGCAGTAAATTACTCAGGCAAGATTTATTTTGCATCGATCGACAATACAGTGTGTTGCAGCAAAATAATTAATTTCTGTATAAAAATTATTTTGAATTCGTTTCCAGATGAAAAGGCATCTTTCTCCATCTTAGTATTAAAATAGCCACGGTGTTATCTCTATTCGGTGCCACATGGATCGACGTGACCCATAACATGATTGGGCTATACATTTAGCGATAAATCAGAATGTAATGACGTTGAGCATAACTTTGCCTATTTCTCGAGTATTGCATGGAAATACAATACCAGTATTATGTTAAAGGTCGCGAATGTAATCGACATAACTCTTTCGCTACACAAATGCAATAAAAGGACTTATCTCTCCTGAATTCTGCAATTTTTGCCACTTAGACATTTTGAAAGTCTTATCAACTTTCCTGTTGGATAACAAATGGAGTGTTCCAATTGTCAACATGGAAGAGTCGATCTTGTGAATATCGGCAGTAAAAGAGTTAAATGAGCCCGTCCATGGGAACAGATACAAGTTGTCATTTCTGAACAGGTCGATTCAGGTCATTCTCTCAATCTGCTCAGTCTTGTCAGGGTCTGCAAATGTTGACTGAAGCTTCGTGTAGGTAACGTATGAACAATGTAGCTCTTGATGAGACTGTGTGGAAGCACATGCTGATCTGGGTTTATACCGTTCTTCACATCCTATATGTAACCGTTCGCAGGGACGGACTCAAAATATACTCAAATTATTGTTCGTACATTTAATTTCCAAAAGATTTTGTAGATTTTGATACATTTTGAGGGCTTTTATGGTGCCTCTGCAGCAGACGCGACATAATGAGTAAACACTCCTTTTACCACAATGTGTTTAATTCAATTCAACAAACTTACTTTCATTTTTAGATATTTTTCAGTTAATTGTCTAGATGTTTTCAAACTTATCTGCTGCAGATGTGTTGCATGTGGCAAAGAGTTAACATTTCCCACATACTCCGTTTTGACATCATTTAAAGACATATTGGTTTTAAACTAGTGGTTTCACACAGAATGTGTATTTTTGTTTGTACACCATACATACATGTATATATATGGAGTGTGAAGACTCTGGAGAGACTGAGTATTCACTGTATGCAGATGCCTTAAGAGCCCCGGAGGTGCAGGCTGATCTGGATGTTTACGTGTTGCTATGTGTCTATGGTCGGACTTCTGATATGGCGTATTATTCATCAAATATAGTTTTAAAATTGTTCGTAGAAATGTATAGAAATTGTTTAATGTATAACTAGTTTTATTTGTAAGTTTTCTTTCAATATTATTTTTACAAAACATATCACTAATAAACAAACACATGCGCAAACATTTCTGATTGATTTATATGTGTTTTCCTTTCTACAATCCCGAAAAGAGGGAAACCATTACTACCAGTTTTACATTCTTAGGTATGACTGGGTCGGGAATCGAACCCTCGACCTCAAGCATATGGGGCAGACGTTCCACCACAACACCACTGAGGCGGCCAATAACAGGGCTTCCCGGCGGGGAGTCTAACCCTACCCCGGTCTCCCACGTGAAACTTACAACTATTTATGTAGCTCTAACATTTTGTCAGAAGTAACAACTAGGTCAAACGTGCATAAACGTGGACAGTGAAGATTCTGGTGAGTCTGTGCGTTTGGTTCACAAAGCCGATCTTATTTTCAGAAACTGAATCTTTGGAAATGAACATGCGTTTGAGTATATATTTGTAAAAAACGTTTCGTGTACTAGCATTCTGTCATAGCCTAAAAATAGCATGATTCATATACCATAATCATTCTAGTACCATTTTGAATGGATATTTATAGTAAGATGGTTTTATTGGTTTTTCCAAAGTTTCTCAAACGAGAAACAGAAGCTTGTGGACCATATAATGTATGTGCTTGGTGAGAAATGATTCACTTTAGTTAGTCTACAATGAAGATATATAGGATGTCTTATCGGCGCTCTACGAAAGCAAACCTCAGTTCATAAGCGATCAGTGCAGAACAAGATCAGCATGCACATCTGCGCATACTGATCAGGTTAAACACCGTTCGCCATTTAGTCACAGAATGTTGCAAAAAGCTTCTAGCAATAACTGTCTATTTGTATAATAAAGAATCGGGGTGCAGGCATACATTCCGCTCTAAACTTGTAATAATTACACTAAGTTTGATTTTAATGGAGCACCGCTCATTAATATTTAAAAGGTTTAATTTATTGATTGATTAATTTGTGTTTAATGACACTCCTAACAGTTTTCAGTTATATCATGGGTAAGGTACCAGTACTAGTGGTCCATTCATCCTGACACCAGCCAGTCAGACGTAATGCTAACCTCGCAACCATGAGCGCCAAGGAGGAAAACAATTTCTACCATTTTTAAAGTATTTGGTATGACCCGGCCGGGAATCAAATCCGCGACCTCCCGCAGACCGATTCAGACGCTCGACCACAACACCATCGGGGCGGTCGGATTTCCTTCAGGTAAGATATGTGTGTTCGGTCACTGAGTGAGCACCGAAAGTGACCGTTTCATGATCGGCTATGTCATGAGTTAAATTAGCTATTGAGTTCACCAAACCCTGACAGCCGGCAGCGATGCGCGATGTTAAACAATCGGTTGTGAGCTCGAAACCCAGCTCCGCAAACATTTATTCCAAAAAAAGGAAATGCGACAAGCTTCATTTGAATTCCATATTGAAGATTAGCAACCAGTTGCCCTTGAAACAGTAGTGTGTGTAGTATTGGTGTGAGAAAGCCAGGCCACACATGGATATGTCAAAATGCCGCCGTGATATGACTAAACATTGTTTACATCGACGTTAAATCCCTATCAATCAATTAATCAATCAATTTGTGTTCAGAAACAGAAATATTATATCGATCCAACATCTCACTTTTACCTCAGACAAACATGTAACAATAGATTCCATGTTCTTTAAACACCCAAAACACAGACTGACACTGTAAAAGTATCTTGCCGCGTCTCTGATCGAGTCTGAAGCATTGTAGAATTTAAAATTCAATTTGTCCAAATTGTCTGTGAACTTGAGTAGTCACGCACATGTTTCGCTTTTGGAACTCGTAATCGCTTCTCCGATTTATTTTGCAAGTCAAAGGATTTATTTCGATTTTTTTTTTTTAAATTAATCAAGAAGATTTTCTCGGTGTTTATAAAGTGTCTTTTTTACAACAGGAATTACCGCCTCGGTGGTGTGGTGATAGAGAGCGTCCGGCTCAAGTTCGGCAGGTTGCGGGTTCAAGACAGTCGTAGTACTAACAACACAATATTGAGCGCCATGGAGGGAAAGCCAATTTGTTCACCTTTAAAGTCTTTGGTATGACCTGGCCGCGGATCAAACTATCGACCTACCGCAACCGAGTCTGACACTCTACCAATTCACCACAGAGTCACTCTGAAAATAGGATTTAGACATGAGTTCGACTGTATCAATTTGATTCTATTTTAAAGCACAGTTTTCGTATCGAATATTTAAAGATGCTGTGATTATGGTGAACATAGATAGTCCGTACGTAAGGATATTGCTATAATTCAAATACCGCAGACAAAACGTAACAATATATAGCTTTTAATGTGGCGATACGTGGGTAAATGTACACATGTATCCGCACCCGCCCGGCAGAGGTCCAGATAAGGAGGGGGTATTCAGCTCTTTTCCCCACAATTTCTCTCTCATTATTAAAGCGAACCCTATGATGTGGGTACTCAAAAGAATCGTCTCACTGAGACAATTCTTTTGAGTGCACGCAACATAGGGTTTAATGGTCAAATAAGGATTTCAGAACATACAAAACGCCCCTTATCTGGAGCCCTGTACAGTATGTGATATATGTAGGTCCATATTAGCCTGTACATCCTCTCAGTCTCATTGAAGGCTAGCGACATACCAAGCAAACGCTCACATTCAATCACATGCCCTTATTCATTATATTACAATAGTCTACGGTTGCGATGTTTGAAGAAAATTGTTGCAGACTAATTAGAACAAGATCTGTCATTTGTTAGGTACAAGGTCATTGCATGTGAACCTTAACAAGGACAGCAAACGATACAAAGTAATTCTTCTAGACACCTTTGACTAAAGTCCGACCTCGCAGCAAAGACTATTTTGTACCATGTCATACGAAAAACCGTTTTTGTTTTCGATCAGCGCTTGTGCCCCGCCCACCTGATAGTCGTAAATGCACAGTTTCTGATAGTCTATGAGCATTCACAATCGATACAATAAAGGTCAATAATATATGATGTATTTTACTTAAAATGAAACCGGAAAGCCAATTTGCATGCATACGCTTTTCGCTGAAATCGACTACCTGGTTATTCATTATGCCATCAAATAAACACTAAATAGGCAATAAATGTCACCTCAGTGATGCTAAATGCCGTACAATAGACAATGTATATCATTGATGTAATAGTAAAGATAATTGGGCAGTTAAACCGTCTGTGATATAGTTAAACGTGAACAAAATAATGTTTTAACTCCTTACGAATCTGGTTCCTGTGGGCCAGTCAAACATATATGAAGAATAAATTCGAGTAAAAGTAAAGTAAAGTGTTTGTTTATTATAGTGTTACTCATATTAAACGAATACGGGCATGCCTGTCTTAAAATACACCTTCTTCCTGAACGTCATTCGTGTTCCAATAATGGGCTCACAGTCTATGTGGAAAGCAGCTAGTTGCTTGGAAAGACTGTTGTGTTGAGTACTGGCTTGATTTAGCCAGGAAAACAAATAAAAACATCTTCCTGAACACAGTTTACTTACCCATTCCTATCGTGTTGCCAGGCCCCGGGCAGACAGGCTATCGGTTCCTGTATTTATCTAGCTAGTATGTTATGCATGATGTTGTCCAATAAGAATGTTCTATTTTCATTGATATTCTATAAACAGTATAATGGTATGTTATTTGTATTCAGTGTTTGTTTACCGACGTATTTTTCTGTTCCTTAGTAAACGAAAAATACAGAAACTAATAGACAAACGCATAAATTAAACAAAAGTTGAAATTGTCTTCACACTTTATTTTCTCCGAGGTATTAGTAAAGCCTACTCACATAAACACATTAAATATTTTATTCAGCTGAACGGTAGGCCTACTAAGTAAGACATAAGTATTTTATAACAGTGAAACTGCCTATATCGGTTTTTTACCCGAATGGTGGACCATTAAAGAGATACAGCATGCTGTATTGCAGCTCGTGGTCGAACACACCAACAAAGTGCTCTCAGGCAATGACTACCGGTCTCTAATAAAGATGTCTCATCTAATAGCACGGTATTGAACAGTACGAAGACAATTTAATTTTATTTTCTATTCTGCCGAGTTTGACCATTTATTTCCACTTCAAAGCAATTGTCCAACATTCACAAAAAGAGAGAGGTTTTGATGGCGTACGGCGGAAGATAGTTGTGTCTAACGAATTCTTTCTCATGCTGATTGGTTGTAAAGCCATTGATTTACTGGTCGAGGTTAACCTTCAACAAATCCCATAGTTTTGTTCACTTGTCGCAAAACGTAAATCAATCTGTTCCATATACCATTGAGTTGGCTTTGTATACTAAATATCTCTTATGTTACTATTTCAATTTACAACAGATGTTGTCGAAATCAAAACAATTTACGCGAACTACCCGCAAAGAAATTACGTCATAGCATCTTGTAAAGTTTAGCGGTACTTAAGTAAAACCATGGCGTAACCATTATACCTACAAAACAAATACAAATACAAATATACAATGTTTTTTCAGATGTTACTTGAAAATCACTATGACCAATTGGCGAACTGTACATAGCCGGATAAGGATGCTCGGGTGTGATGCCAGACCTTGTCTGAAGGCTTGTCTCCAGCTTTACCTCAAAGCGGTATATAGATGCGCTAGAATAGTATGGGACATATACGGTCTCGATTGTTTATAAACAAACAATAATACCATTAAATTGTAACCGTAATGTATTTTTATGAATTAAGTAGATTATGTTGCTGTGACCGCCTCGATAGTGTTGAAGTAGAGGGTCCGCCTCAAATGCAGGAGGTCGCGAATTCGATCCCCGGCCGGGTCAAACCAAAGACTAACAAATGGTATTAACGGCTGCCCTCCTTGGCGCTAAGGGTTGTGGGGTTAGCCTTACGACTGACTGGCTGGTGTCAGCAGCAATGAACAAGTAGTACTACTTACTTACCAAGGAGACGCTGAGATGTAACTGAAACAATGTTGAAAATGGCGTAAAACACCAAACAATATATTGCTGTGCCATTAGACCTGGTGCATGTGTAGTTACGCTGTAATTAGATTGGTACTTCGCCTAGCAAAAAAACGTCTAACATCATCTTACAATTAGACGGTCTACTGGTTGTCATTGATTCTCACTGGTCAGTGTTCGATTGTGAAAGCTTGAAGACAAAAATGAAAGGTTGCATTTATTCCAGCAACAGGTCGGCAGCTTGTTATTAATACTCAGACTACCGAAATTATACTCGTAGAAATTATTGACAATGTTTTTTATTTGCAACATAAAATATCTTGGCGATTACTTTAAACAGCTTTATTCAAAACGTTCATCGCGAATTGGCCAAAGATGAAACGTGACGGAGGCCTTAAACTAGCTGATGATGAACTGATTTTATTAACCCTAGCCGTTCAGAGTTAGCTATTTGGCGAGCTTTTTAAACTGGTTACTCGTTGAACATACATATATATGAAAACTGGTAGATGCCATTGTCTCATTGGCTTTGATTGGACATGCTGCAGCTAATCAAATGTAACGTTACAGATAACGTTTGGCGTTATTTCAAACTGCCAATACACCGCTGAATTAGATGTATAGATGTTCGGCTTGAAAGTGTACTTACAATTCATATATTCTACATGTCTAAAGCTTGTTTTGATATAATCATAACAACTGAGTATTACAGTTTTCAGAAAGTAAGAACCCCAATAAAAAGACAACAACAAAAAAACAATAATAATATAAATATCTCATTTAGGGGAGAAACTAAAAATATTAACGTGCGTTGCTATGGTAAAGGTAGAAGACTGATGCGTGCAGCTTTGTTGTATGTGTGAAAGGGTTTATGTAATTCTGCATACACCCCTGAATAAGAATAACGTCTGATTCATCAATAATGTATTATACTTATAAAGTGATACATTTATCATAGCAGTAAAATTCGTCTAGAACTACACAGGATCCTAATTGGATAGAGACACTAGGGAGACATTTATCCTTCTGACCATAAACCCGTATGTTTCAGAGCCCTGGAAGCTGTAAACATGGTATAATTATGAGTTGTTAACTCTTTCTCTGCCAACGGCAATTTAAGGCTTTTTTGCAAACAGTGCAGATTCAGGTGAGACAGCTCGTAACGAGCTGTCTCTCCTAAAATCTGCTTTTTTGGCAACTAGACATTAAGTTTTACCAGTTCAGTAAGGTGTTCGACAGCTCACGGTATTGTCAAGGTTCGCATTAGGATTGAATTAACTGTAAACTGATTGGTTGATTAGCTAACGTTACAATTAAATGAACGGAATTGTAGCGCCGCTAACAAACGTTTCATCCTACAGTACATTTACTTATTTCAACTGCTACTAAACGAAATACTACGAAAAGGGGTGTTAATACCGTCTACGTGCTGTAGTCCAATTCAACTTTTATTGTATTACAAGGCCACCGGCCCATATACATACATATAAACTACATAACAATAATTACATCATGTGTTGTTATGGTTTGAAACTAACTTAATTTCAACTGTTCTCTTCTTCGAGGCATAAAAGATAAACATTGAAAGATTCCTAATTATTTCTTTATCAGTACTTGCCATCAGTATGAAAAATTTATTTAAATTTGGGTGTAAGTACAGTTTCTGAGGGATGTATTTGAAGCGCAATTCTTTATAAAGAGGACATACCAGAACAAAGTAAAATTCATATTCAATAACATTATTACAGAACAGACAGTATCTGAGGTTTCTTTCAATTCCTAAATGGCGTCCCTTTTCTATCATAAGATCATGAGCAGATGTTCTAAATGTTGAAAGAGCTTTCCTAAATTTACATAAATCAATTAATGACAAGTATGATTCAGCAGCAAAATTAGGTTTAAAGTAGCAATAGTAAGACAGTTTACTACTATTACTGCAGAAGTCATGCCATATTTGGTAGAACTGGTCTTTCAACTTTCTTTCATAAGATACGAGAAAGTGTTTTTTGTTTGTTACAAGTTGACTCTCCCAAACATAACCAAAACCATTCATAAAAAGATCATTTTTCACATCTGTAACCCAATTTTGATGCCAATTTTCATCTAGTAATTTCAGCATAAGATAACACTTTTTAACATTTTTCTATCATAAGGCATGCATAGAATTTTTAACCAATATTTGATACATCGTTTAGATGCTGATATATATAGCGGTAAACGCGTCTGCCTTTGGATTGAGATGTCAGATTTCAATTTCAAATACCTTTAACATGATAGTAATGCCTTGCTTCCTGGCACACAGGTCTGCAGGGTAGCATTACGACTGATAGTTGATAGTTGATATCAGGATGAAGTAACCGGGTAACTACCAATAAATGCCGTGATATAACTGAACTAATCTTGAAAAAGTCGTGAAAAACAATTCTATCGAATAATAATCCCTAAGAAAATGTTTAACTTTGACTACGAGGCACAATGAAAACGTCTCAGATACGAGTGTGCTGATGGATAAACTCGTCTCAATCATCACAATCCTAATTTCTAACTGAGTGTTATGCCGTTTTCAGCTATATACGATATTCAATTGTCAATATATAGTAAAATGCTATTTTTGGATTTTAAACGAGACTGGCACTTGTGTTTTCAACAGTATTTCCGTTATATCACGACATTTACTGTGTAATTTACCAGTCTCACCGGTCTAAATCAGTATGTGACAGATCAATCCGATTTGATATTATCCGAATATCCCCGACACCCCAGTCATTACTTCCACTGTTTTAATCTGTTGCATAACCCGAGCGGGGATCCAGCCCTGGTCCCCCGCTCCAAAGACGGACACTTAACTAACACACTACGTAGACGGTCTTTATTTGAGTTTATCTTTTTTTACAACGATTGTTAAATCAGCTGTTAAATCAAACTCGGTGTGTATTTCTTAACCATGGCAAGTACTCGCGCCGTTAGTGTGGAAGATCCTAAAGACAGATCCCTCTTAACACGGGATTCGAACACGGGAACTTTACCTCGAGAGGCAGAATCTCTACCGCTACACCACTGCACAATTGGATCGAACGCATTCCTAGTAAAAACCGTTTCATTTGCGTCTATTTATTGTGACAAACTTATGATGCAAAAGTATAAAGGACTTTGTATGAATCGCTGATACAGCATTATTAGTTCCTCAATGAAGGTTTCTGGGATTTGTTTATGAAGCATGAAATATGTATGGTTTTTATGAATAACGCAATATAATTTCGGTGATTTTCAATGACTCATTTCAATATTTGTACAATTCAAGCGAAATCTGCTCTTAATTTGATTGTTGTGAACCACGTGCCCATTGTATAGGATAGACGAAAGCGCTTTAGACGCTCTGATTACCAGTCCTATGTTGAAAAGCACAATTGCTGTAAATTACTCAGGCAAGATTTATTTTGCATCGATCGACAATACAGTGTGTTGCAGCAAAATAATTAATTTCTGTATACAAATTATTTTGAATTCGTTTCCAGATGAAAAGGCATCTTTCTCCATTTTTGTATTAAAACATCCACGGTGTTATCTCTATTCGGTGCCACGTGGATCGACGTGACCCATAACATGATTGGGCTATACATTTAGCGATAAACCAGAATGTATTGACGTTGAGCATAACTTTGCCTGTTTCTCTAGTATTGCATGGAAATACAATACCAGTATTATGTTAAAGGTCGCGAATGTAATCGACATAACTCTCTCGCTACAAAATGCAATAAAAGGACTTGTCTCTCCTGAATTCTGCAATTTTTGCCACTTAGACATGAAAAATAGAGAGGTCCAGTTGTCAACATGGAAGAGTCGACTTTGTGAATATCGGCAGTAAAATAGTTAAATGAGCCCGTCCATGGGAACAGACACAAGTTGTCATATCTGAACAGGTCGATTCATGTCATCCTCTCAATCTGCTCAGTCTTGTCAGGGTCTGCACATGTTGACTGAAGCTTCGTGTAGGTACATGTAACGTATGAACAATGTAGCTCTTGGCGAGACTGTGTGGACCTGCGTCTTTACTGTTCTTAACATACGCTATGTAACCTTTCGCAGGGACGGACTCAAAAGATACTCAAATTATTATTCGTACATTTAATTTCCAAAAGATTATGTAGGTTTTGATACATTTTGAGGGCTTTTATTACGCCTCTGCAACAGACGCGTCATAATGAGTAAATTCTCATTTTACCACAATGTCTTTAATTCTATTCAACAATTGTACTTTCATTTGTAGGTATTTTTCAATTAATTGTCAAGATGTTTTCATACTTATCTGCTGCAGATGTGTTGCATGTGGCAAAGGGTTAGCATTTCCCACATACTCCGTTTTGACATCATTTGAAGACATATTGGTTTTAAACTGGTGGTTTCAGATTTCCACTTTTTTGTCAGAATTTGTATTTTTGTTTGTACACCATATATATATATATGGATTGTAAAGACTCTGGAGATACTGGGTATTCACTGTATGCAGATGCCTTAAGACCCAGGAGATACAGGCTGATCTGGATGTTTACTATGGTCAGACTTGTGATATGACTTATTATTCATTAAATATAGTTTTAACTTTTTTTGTAAAAATGTATAGAATCAAAAGGAAATTGTTTAATGTATTACTAGTTTTATTTTTAAGTTTTCTTTCAATACCATTTTAACAAAACATATCAATAATAAACAAACACATGCGAAAAAATACCTTCTTTATAAAAGAATATTATAAATTTCTAAATTGTCACTTGTTTACTTGAGCTTCAGAGGACAATCCGGATGGTGTGGACACGTTGCTTCTAGAACTGTATGACCTCCTTGGATTACGCTTCAATTTGACTGGTGTTGATGGGAGGATATCAGATCTTGGTGTTGTGTGAGAGGATGGTGTTACAGACCTTTTGGTTAGGGCACCGGTGCAGGCGGATGGTGACTCGAGACTGGTTGTACTTGTTTTGGACCTGGTCGATTTGGTTGGTGCGGATGCCGAAGACCTTGAGGATATAACTATTCTGGAGCTGACGGGACGGCTTAGAGATTCACATGAAGATGTTGTTCTCTTACGACTTGATGTAGATTTGGACAGCAGGGGCTGCTTTTCAATAGAATGACAGCTGTTCACAGATGTAGAGGATAGTGGTCTCGCATATTGGATTCTACGTACACCGACTATTTGTGTCGGATAGGATATTTTTTTAGATTTACGACCACTTTCCAACGATTTGATTGAATTAAAAGACGCAGGTCGCGTTGTTGAAGACTTGCTTTGGGTGGACGGTGGTCTAGTAAGCTTGTCACTGGATTTGTTGGAGTTGCCAGATCTCAAACTGTTATGACCTGTAAACGACGTACTAACATATCCTAATTGACGTTTGGTGGTCGGACTCGAAGCAGATCTTTCCTCACTTGAGGAACTCTCTGTTTCACGCCTAGTAGTTCGATTTGATGGTGGCGAACTACTGTTGGCACAGTCTTTGGTTTGAGAGAAGCCAGATCCATATTTGACAACGCTTGAAGACCTTTTGACACTGCATAGCGCCGGGCTGTTTGATACTTGTGTCTTTTTTAATGTATGCGTTTCATATCTGGGCTGGGTGCAAGGAGCAGATTTTCTTGTCGATTTGCTACTAGCAGTATTCTGCCTGCTAGATTTAACAGGTGAATAATCCCTACGTGGAGAAGGAGTCATTTGTGTTAATCCGCTATCTTGCTGAGATCTTCTACTTAAGCCTCCAGCAGTTCTACTGCCCATAGAAGACATGATTCTTTTCGAATCTGTCGACCGGGACGACTCCGTATCATTACCAGCGGATGCTGTTCCTGACCTTTGACTTCTTAAAGATGACCTAGAATCACACCTAGGCGAATAATATGGAGGCATATTGCTTGTCCCGTCTCCGGCAGCACTTCCCTTTCCAGGTCGATGGCTTGTAGATATTGATGATGACTTGGTCCGAATTTTAGATGGACTCCTCGATCTTGATCCACGATCTCTTCTCGAATTTTTAGAAAGACATCTAGATGAGCTTACTGCAGAGGTATTGCTTGACTTTCCAGATGCGCGAGATCCAGTGCGGGATGAGTGGCATATAGATATGTGTGATATACTTCTAGATGAGCAGGTAGGAGAAACTTCTCGGGATGTCGAAAGAGAACTACTAAAGCGTTTCTTACCAGATCTGCTTGATCTGTGGTCGCTCAATCTTGTTGATGACTTACATGATAACGGACTTCTCGACCTTGATCTTAGCCTTCCTCTAGATATCTTAGGGACACTTCTGGATGAGTCGAGTACAGAATTACTACGGGAGTACGTACTTCCAACACGTTCGTTTCCAATCCTGTGCGAACCAATGCTGCTAGGTTTGGCATCTTCCGTTACCCTAATAGGTGATGGACTCCTTGATTTCGACCTTCGTTCTCTTCGAGATCTTTTAGATACACATCTGATAACCTTTCTGCTCTGAGGTGACCTGGATACAGATGAGTTTGGACTTCGTTCCTCTTTCCTTGATCGCCGAGATTTCACGGAAATAGGCAAGGAAGAAACAGACGCTTTACGATCGCATGAAGCTTCGATGTCAGCAGGCTCAGATGCTGTTTTTCCTGATCCTGACTGAGGAGTTTCACAATTAATAAATCGATCAAATCCTTTTTCCATAGAAGTTTTCATTTCTACAGCAATAACATCTACAGGTGATTTCTCAGAATGACTAGAATCATGACTTTCGTTAATGGCCACCTGTTGTGTACTAGATTGACCTTTCAGGGTACCAATCAGATTAGACATTGACGGGATGGATAAAGCGCTCTCATTGCGAAATGGAGTTGTCGAGGCAATACAAGTGGTTGACCAATCGGACGAAGCGATGCAGGCGGAGCTTTCTTTCTTAACAGACAATTCAGAAAAGGTGGATGAGGTTTGCTTCTTGCCAGAGGTTCCAGGTACCTCATTAACAAATGGTTGTCTTGCTCTAGGTGCAGCGGATTGAACATGTGCATTATCGGAATCGCACTTCGCCTTCATTCGGCTCTCTACCTGTGCACTTTTCTTTGTGTGCCGTACAGGAATGAAGCCTCGATTCACTTTCACGCTGGATTGATCTACAAAAGCATGATAAGTATACTCTTTATAAACATATGTAGTTGACAGAGAATTTAATTATAGGTATACTGTAACATTGTAACACAAATGTTAATATTACGAGTATATAAATATTTAAATTTAAGTATAAAAGTATTTGTATAGCACTAGCAGTAGTAGGGGTTATAGGAGTAGTCTTAGTAAAAAAATTGAAGTTGTTGCAGTCATTGATATAGTAATAGTAATAGCATACCTGTTTAAAACTAGTATTAAGCTTGAGTAGCCATCGGGCGTCAATATCAAGAAAGTAACGGCGAAAGGTATACTTAACTTTGTCAAAAAATCAAGCATTAACATAGGTTAAAGTAATACATGTACCTTTTCCTATTTTATTTACAAAATGAAACAGTTAAAAGTACATACCATTTTGTTCTTTAACTTGTTTATCTTTCTTTTCGACAGCTTTAGGAGGAATTGGCGGCAACAATTCGAATGGCTTAGTTTCATATGGAGCACCAGGAGCTCTTGGAAAGCCCGCCATGTTCTGAGACCCTGCAACCTTCTTAGGACAGTTACCACGTGGTCTCCTCGGACCAAGAGGAATCTGCTTCCATCTGAAAGTAATTTATGAAATTACGTTGATTAAATGTGTGTTTCCATATCATACATGCGAACAATGCGAATGTGCAGTGCAGACTGATCCATATCTGCCCTGTTCGTTAATCAAATGTCCTTGCACGTTTCCCTGTAAACGACGACTGTTGACACTTCTGAAGTAAAATAGCACTGAGCCGTTGCGACTCGAACCATTTTAAGTTAACGGTTACTGTAGCCCGCATTACATCACATGTGTGTAACGTGTATAGAACCCTTAGTGGATTTAAGCGAGTCACAAATTATATCTACATGTATATCCCATCGTTTCTGTTACGTGTGTATTATGGACCAAGTATGCTCCGAGTATAAACAACCAAAACAACAATAAAACATTTAAAAAGTTAACCTGAGCGTTTTAAAACCAGTGAAAAACCAGATTAGCATGCCCATTGTACAATCGAACCTGAGTCAGCACTGTACGCCAATAAGCGTTAGAAGGCTTCAAGAAACAGTTTCTATTTGGATCCGATGTGCAAGCAGATATTTGTTTACATGAGTAATAGTTACGCCATTGTCGGTTCTCCTGGAGCACCGCTCATTTCCATTTTGTCTACGAATCTATGAGATCTGATTCAAACCGATTCAAACGCGCACGGTTTGCAAGAAATGTTGTTTCTTGTTGCTGTTGTTTTAATGTTTTAATGGAACACTGTAAACGCGTTTGTTGATTTGGATAAATCTGCACTTCGTGAAAAACCCTGTCAAAGTCTTTTGTTTCTTAAAACTTTGTTAATATAATGTTAAAAATAGTAATATAAAAAATCGTGGAGTCTTACTTTTTCATTTCGGTAGTTTTCGGTTGTGTGAATCCGTTCTGTGGTTTACTTTCTGTAATAAAAAGATAACACACATAGTTGAGTCAGTCAATAGAAAAAGGTACTCGTCGACTTTTGTGGATGGTGCAGAACCAGACTAGCCCGTGCATCCACACAGTCCGATAACAAAATATTCTGTTCACGTATTACGTGTATAAGCTTGTTAGAAGCTCCTGTTAACTTGTGTATATTCAGCTCAGACGGGGAAGTTGTACAGGCTAATCTGAACCTTAACTGTTCAGAAATGTCCAATTTGCGCAATTGAGCGTAGCTCTAAAAAATACTAACATAAGCGGATTCGTGACAAGCGCAGATGATCTGGATTATATGCATTTTGGTACAAATCGACTTTCATATATATCTTGAAATATTATTTTATCAAAAAACAAGACGAATGTTTGACGCAAAGCATCAACTATTAGAAGAGCGTCAGACTAAATTTTCGTCACGCAATATAGTAAAATAGGAAGATATTATACTGAACATGAAAGTCAGATTATTAAAAACTAAGCAAATGAATAGTTGAAAATTGAGATGCCATATCTATGTGAAAAAACGATAAAAATGAAAATCTATAAATAGACTATAGATGAATGGTACTGTCTTTTGTTTTAGCTCCTAACTTTTTTCAAAAACGCCGGGAATCCAAAAAGTGGACTAAATAATTAAATTTAGATTTAGTCAAACATCTAAATTAAAATGTTTGGAAAATACGAGCCCTAGCTTCTTCCTCTAACTACTGCGTAATATATCATAGGATGTAAGGAACCAGACTACATTTAGCTACATTTTTGGGTTCCCGGTTTGAGATACTATTAAAACGATAAAACTTATGAGGCAGGTAACCAATTCAAAAGAATGGTTCTCCATTTACTGCTTAGACTAGATACAGCATGAATTTCGCTTATGTACTTACATTAAATTAATATACCGGCCTTTGTCTTTTTATTTAATTTGTAAAACTCAAACAAGTATACAGGGTGTAAAAGGGATGTTTCAAAAGTAATTTACCTTAAATTAATATACTTATTTAGGACAAAAGAAATTCCGATATGTGGTAGGTCTATATATTTCCATGTACTAAATGTCAAAGCATTCCTACAGGAAGCCGCCTACTGGCGGCTTCCAATAAGCAATGCAACAGAGATAGACCAAACTTTGCGTATGCATATGTTGATACTTTTCTGCACCGGTCATCATTTCTATTGGGTTTTCTTCAACGAATACAGCGTACAAACTTCCGAATGAACAATTGCATTTTTGTGCTGACTCGCAAAATGAAATTGAGTTAATTGATAATATGACAGCAGGTCATGTCACATAACCTAACGATGCCATTCAACGGGCAGAATGTTGACAGACCCAGCATTTCAACACACGACTCCCTGAGTGATAGCTCTCGTAATTACTGACTCGGTTATCGCTCCTTAAACATTTTCTACATGCAGACGCCTACAAACGCCTCTGCAGCAGACGATTAGCGAAAACAATGTGACAAACGAGCAATTTCTCTTCTCATTTTGCCAAAATGTTTTCAGCTTAAATATATAATGATACTATCATTTATATGTATTTTCTATTTAGTGGAATAATATTATGTTATTAATGTCGTCTGCTACAAAATTGTTTTGTTTTGGGGAATTTATTAAAGAGTATATGGAAATATTCTTGTTAAAAGATAAAAGATATAGACGCTTTATGTTACCTCTACAACAGATGGCATATGAAAACAGTATGACTAAACGATACATGGTATGGCTTATGATAAGCGATTTCTACTTTTACCACGATATCTATCAATAACTATTTTCAATAACGTTTTATTCATTTACATATGATATCCCTATTGTTACCAAGATTCTTAACACTGATTCCTGAATATCGGTTATGGAGTGTTTCAGGTTTTTTATTGAGGCAATCGTGATAGCGTCACGTTCGGTAACCAGCCAACTAATCGTGCTCATAATTGTACTCGGACTTACTCATTGTCAAGTACTCAACAAATACTCAGCACTTGTCTCAAATTTAGAGTACGTGTTCTCGTACTTACCAATTTTCAAAAACTCAACAATACCTAGTACTTGTCTTAATATATGTACAAGTGCTCCTACTTACTTGAGTACTAAAGCAAAATGTCCAGTACTTATGAGTAGTTTACTAGTACTCTATGAGAACTTCCACACTCACTAAATTCTACATACAATTTGAATAACATATGTCTTATGCCATATAATGCTAATTTTAACAAATCTGTACTCGGAAAGTATTCGTGAGTACTTAACGTCGTGCTCGGTACTTACACGAGTACTCCTTTTAAAGCATCCAATAATCAGTACTTACTCGAGTACTCCTTAAGCATCCATTAGTCAGTACTTACTCGAGTACTCCTTAAGCATCCATTAGTCAGTACTTACTCGAGTACTCCTTAAGCATCCATTAGTCAGTACTTACTCGAGTACTCCTTAAGCATCCATTAGTCAGTACTTACTCGAGTACTCCTTAAGCATCCATTAGTCAGTACTTACTCGAATACTCATTTTAAAGCATCCATTAGTCAGTACTTACTCGAGTACTCCTTTTAAAGCATCCATTAGTCAGTACTTACTCGAGTACTCCTTTTAAAGCATTCATTAGTCAGTACTTACTCGAGTACTCCTTTTAAAGCATCCATTAGTCAGTACTTACTCGAGTACTCCTTTTAAAGCATCCATTAGTCAGTACTTACTCGAGTACTCCCTTTAAAGCAGCCATTAGTCAGTACTTACTCGAGTACTCCTTTTAAAGCATCCATTAGCCAGTACTTACTCGCGTACTCCTTAAGCATCCATTAGTCAGTACTTACTCGAGTACTCCTTAAGCATCCATTAGTCAGTACTTACTCGAGTACTGATTTTAAAGCATCCATTAGTCAGTACTTACTGGAGTACTCCTTTTAAAGCATCCATTAATCAGTACTTACTCGAGTACTCCTTTTAAAGCATCCATTAGTCAGTACTTACTCGAGTACTCCTTAAGCATCCATTAGTCAGTACTTACACGAGTACTCCTTTTAAAGCATCCATTAGCCAGTACTTACTCGCGTACTCCTTAAGCATCCATTAGTCAGTACTTACTCGAGTACTCCTTAAGCATCCATTAGTCAGTACTTACTTGAGTACTGCTTTTAAAGCATCCATTAGTCAGTACTTACTGGAGTACTCCTTTTAAAGCATCCATTAGTCAGTACTTACTCGAGTACTCCTTTTAAAGCATCCATTAGTCAGTACTAACTCGAGTTCTCCTTTTAAAGCATCCATTAGTCAGTACTTACTCGAGTACTCCTTTTAAAGCATCCATTAGTCAGTACTTACTCGAGTACTCCTTTTAAAGCATCCATTAGTCAGTACTTACTCGAGTACTCCTTTTAAAGCATCCATTAGTCAGTACTTACTCGAGTACTCCTTTTAAAGCATCCATTAGTCAGTACTTACTCGAGTAATACTTTTAAAGCATCCATTAGTCAGTACGTACTCGAGTACTTCTTTTAAAGCATCCATTAGTCAGTACTTACTCGAGTACTCCTTTTAAATCATCCATTAGTCAGTACTTACTCGAGTACTCCTTAAGCATCCAGTATTCAGTACTAACTCGAGTACTAATCCCCAGTACTCGACCCATCCCTGCGCTAACAAAAGACGCATAATAGCGTAAAAAGAGATCATGTTCGACTCTCTACGGAAAAGAAGGATATTCCGATATCCCTATAAAACCCCGCCCTGACGTTATACTGGGACAATACGAGCAGTCCGCGCGAAAATGTACAAGTCGGCATTTCTGAATAGTCAAGGTTCAGATCACCCTGTATATCTACTCCGTATTATCAGAATCTACATATGTTGACCGATGCTTCTAACAATGAAGCCATATGTTCACCGATAAATATTGATCAGCCAGTGTGGATGCGGATACTGATCTGGATCTAAATTGTTCACAAAAGCCAACTTGTACCATTACCATGGACGGGCTCATATGAATATCAACCTGTCTTTTTATTGTCTTTCTTTGCTATAAACAGATTGTTTGATTGTGTATGCAATTCAATAGGTTGTATTGTACATATCGTATTGTATAGTCTTTCATTAAACTTACCTAAAACTTGTTTTACCATCTGTTCTCTCATTGTATCATGAAGTTGACGACGTTTACTGATGGGAGACAAAGATCTCTCCTTGGCCTTACCAAGAGGTGGAACATTTCCTCTGTATTTATTAACGGAAGCTTTGTTTCTTCTGAAGATAAAACACATGTGTACATTGGTAATCATATAGTGTTTGATCATTTCTATGTTGATTGAAAATGTAACCTGTTTTCAGGTACAGAGATACACGTTACTGTTTTAAGTGGAGAAAGCGTTCGTTTTAAACAAAGGCTCAATCTCCCACAATACGTGAATTTTATTTCTTTAAAATGAAGTTTGTTCTTTAGGATGGTGTTTTGTGTCACTTTCAACACTATTTTATTGATATCACGACGTTTCTTGGATTAATGACCGGTAGTTTAATCCCGACACCGATGTATCAGTCGTAATGCTATTCCCGCAGCCTTGAGCGACAAGGGGGGAAGCTATTACTACGATTCGAAAGTATTTGTTATGACCCGACCGGGGATCGAACACTGGTCTCCAACTCCCAAAGGGATACTCAAACCTAGAAGTACACCACGGCCGCGGTCGTTTTGTGTATAGGCGAGATGTCTACATAACGTTTTTTTAATGAACTGTAAATTAAATATGTCGCTTTAAAGATAACCGACATTTACGCTTCGCGATGCAAAAGGGTACGATCTGGTTTACGCGAGTTTGTAGATTCAGATCTGCCTGCGTATCCAATGCGTTGTGAAGATGTTGATTGAACTGAGCAGGTGTATAGGCTGCTCTGAACTTACAATGTAAACTGTTGAGCTGCGGTTTCGGTGTTTCAGCCTTAAGCTTTTATTCACATACATACGCTTTTGAGTCATATCCAGCAGACAATTTTTGAAAGATGATCAATTTCTCCTTTTGCTACAACGTTTTCAACTCTATTCATTAATCAAACATTCGTTTAAATAGATTCCATAGTTTTGCCTATATGTTTTCAGAGTCTTCTTCTGCAAATGTTTTTATGTGGGAAAGGGTTAACAAGTGAGAACAGTGAAGACTCGGACGAGTGGATGTATCCGTATACACTTATCAGAGACGCCACCGTCCGCATATATGTTACAGTATGCTGAGAGCATTTTCTATCAAAAAGCTTGTAGTGTGTCCCCACTTGTTGAAAGCCAATATAACTTTAAATGATGTAAAAAAAACAAAAACAGAGTGTCACTAAAACCCTAAATCGCTTGATGCTGTTCATATTATATTTAAAAACATTCTGGTATGAAATATCAGTCTTCTTACCCAATATCAGACATCATTTTCTGGAGTTTCTTCTCTTCCAAACTCGCAAAATCTCTGTCACCTGAGGATGTCTGAGATAACATCATCGTGGAATTGTTTCCATCCGAGGGTCCCTCCGAATGGAGACGAAACATCGGGAAATTCGATGTCCGGTATCTGTCCGGCACAGAATCTGAAACGATAAATGGTATTACTGTACCAACATATTTACAACTATGTAAGAAGGACATTTAGACATTCAGATTCAATCAGATTTATATATTTTTTCTAAGTTATAATGTGTGTGGTAAAATGCTTTATATAATTACTCAAATATGTATGAATATTGAAGAATTTAATTGTTATATTAATTTTCATAACATTAAATTAAAATTTGAAACTAGTAATTTAAGACCTAAATGTAGATTAAACATTTTTTAAATAATAATCTCTTTAGTAAAATTCTTTCCATAATGACTGAAATATAAATAAACTTTAAAGAATCTATATGTCATTAATTTCCAGAGCATTAGATAATTATTGTTCATGTAACACATCTGCGTAATGTATCGACCAGATCAGCCTGCGCTATCCGCGCAGACTGATCCGGCCGACACATTCCGTATATAGAATCAATAATGACATTGAGCCGGGTATACACATTGTTGGGCCTCAATATTTCTGTGCATCGTGAAGACTGTGGCGAGGCTTTGCATCAACACAGCCTCGTCCGAACCTTCACGTTCTGCCTACTAGTAATTTAGTCCTAGTTATATATGTTGACAAATTAACTAGAATCGTTGCCCGTTACCTTTACGCCGATTGACCTCTATATGATCCCGGTACGGAGAATCATTACGACCCCAAATCGTCCGACGCGGCCATTATAAAGATGAAGTTAACAAAACTTAAACATGAATTCAAAATACCGAAAATCACATTCTCCTATTTAACATTATCGTTACTTTTAGAACGGAACATCAATTAATTACATACTGAAGTAAATACATTTGGATTGCTTATTTATTTTCTGACACTTACCTTTAAAAGATTCGTAAGAATGAGGAATCATAAAGATTTCAAGATTTAAAATAAAATAAAAATACTTTATTTAACTTATATTAAGAATTAGTAATGCTGTAACGTTGCGTTGAATAACGCGCGCAAAGACAATTTACGAAAAACGTTACGTCGTTGCTATGACATTTCGTTGCACCGTTAAAAAATAGCCCGTTCTGATTTATTAAATAAGACTAAAATTATTGACTGTACAGTATTTCTTTTAATTGTCATCGAACATAACAGAATCATTACAATTGACGTATACAGCTACATTATTCAAGATTCATTCTACATTCCAACTCGCGACTGAATACGTAACCGATCTACTTCCTTGACAACGAGATGTTACGTCGACCTCGCTTCACTTCGGTGTTGGATCGTGTCAACTCGGCAATTTCCGAAAACGACCAGACCGTTGCACGGTAGTTTTCATCTATATTGATCGTTATCTAAATGGGAATATACCAAGACATTGACCTGCGTTTATCGTCTGATCGGGCTGAATACAGCTTACAGGTACAGGTAAAACGAATAATTGGCAAAGTTTCGTGTCTCGCCGTGCCTTCATTGAAATATTTTACATTGATCAATCTCAGAATGGAAGGGGGTGGATCAACATTAAATTATGTGGATTCCATGGGTGGAGTGTTTTATTATAATATAGCTGCTGAAAATCATCAAATTGTTAATAGCGCACTAGATCAACCTAATACTTTATGCTCCTAAACCTTTCCAACACAGAACAACTTATGGAAAAAACATTTTTGAAATCGTCTGGGCAAACACATACGAAAGCCTATTAGGACCATGTGAAAAAAATATATATATCGTAAAGTCGTAATAACGTGAAAAAAGGCGTTATAATGCGAACAAAGGCGAAGTAACGCGAAACAAGACGAAGTAACGCGAAACAAGGCATAATAACGCAAAGTAAAGGCGTACTAATGCGAAGTAAGGCGTAGTAACGCGAATAAAGGCATTATAACACGGGAAAAAAGGCGTAATAACGCGACATTAAAGGCGTATTAAGGCTAATAAAAAGCGTTATAACGCGAAATAAAGGCGTAATAACGCGAAAATAAACGCGAAATAAAGGCGTAATAACGCTAAACAAAGGCGTATTAATGCTAATAAAAGGCGTTATAACGCGAAAGAAAGTCGATATAACGCCTTTTTAGCTATATATATAAATCGATTACTACTTTGAAGACTCTTTTTCAACCATGGATATACGACCCAGATCAATCAATTCGCTATGTTTTTTCATTGGCTGAGCTACGATTTACGACCCAGATCAACCAACTCGCTATGTCTTTTGAGTGGTTCAGCTACGATCTACGACCCAGATCAACCAATACGCCATGTTTTTCTCAGTGGCTGAGCTACGATTGACGACCCAGATCGACCAACTCGCTATGTTTTTATATTGGCTCACCTACGATCTACGACCCAGATCAACCAATTCGATTTTTTATTTCAGTGGCTGAGCTACTATCTAAGACCCAGATCAAACAATTTTCTATTTTTTTCAGTGGCTGAGCTACGATCTACGACCAAGATCAACCAATTAGCTATGTGTTTTGAGTGGTTGAACTACGATCTATGACCCGTATCAACCAATTCGCTATGTTTTCTCATTGACTTAGCTACAATCTACGACCCAGATCAACCAACTAAGTATGTTTTTTCATTGTCTGAGCTAAGATCGACGAGCCAGATCAGCCAATCCGCTATGTGATTTGAGTGGCTGACTTACAACCCAGACCAACCAATTCGCTATGTGTTTTGAGTGGTTGAGCTACGATTTACGACCCAGATCAGCTAATACGCCATGTGTTTTCATTGGCTGAGCTACGATATACGACCCAGATCAACCAATGCGCAATGTTTTTTCATAAAGTTGAAAATATTGTGGCAAATGGAAAAAAGTTCCATTAAAAAACAATTTCTCCTTTTGCCACAATGTTTTCATAACAGCAAATTTGTACCCTTTCGCAGAAACGGGCTCAAAAGCTACTCAAATTGTTATTCGTCCATTCAATTTCCATATAATTATGGAGGTTTTTAAAAAAAAATAAGGCTTTCTGACGCCTCTGCAGCTGATGGCCTTTGAAAGAAATATTGCTAAAGGAGAAGTAGCTCATAATGAGTAATTTCTCCTTTTGCTGGATTGTTTTCAATATAATTCAGTAAGTATACTTTCATTTATAGAGACATTCGATATTTGTGACTTACGGTTTTCAAAGTCGTCTGCAGCAGTTTTGTTGTATGTGAAAAAGGGTTGATAGCAAATACATGTGAAAAATGTTCAGATACAAATTAAGATCCGTTTATCTTTAGAATATCAGACAATCTGGTACATGTAGCAAGCATCTAAATAAGTAAATGATATCAGATGCATTCGATTCAATTCATAATGGTATTTTCACACCTTGCCGGATACAGTTAACAAACGTCCGACGTAGAGCAAGTATTTCAATCTGTTCGTCTCTTTGCGAATGCGTTAGTTGTCCTTTTTGTGTTCGTCGAATGAATGCGTTGCCAAATCTCAACCTTGCACTTTAGCATTAATTTAAGTCCGAAGGATCAAATCTCGGCGACATACAATTTTCATGCACGGAAGACAACTGTATATAGAGCGAATAAACCCCCTGGCACACAGGCGTTATTCATATGTCACATGTGATCATTGTCAGGTTATCGTCCGCGAGATAGGTCCATCAGAAATCGACGGATGCGAACTGATAAGTACTGGACGAGGCGCCTAGCGCATAACAACCGTAAAACCAGCAAATGCCTATGTCAGATGGTGTCCGGTCCCAGTGTTGTGCAAGCACGAAATTCTCCGCCAGATTGAACAGACCTCGCCCTACAATGAATGCATTCCCGGGACAATGGCAATTATCGAATGCGAACTGAGACAAACGGAATGAAAAGTTTGCTCTCCGTTTGAAGTATTTTAACGCTCTCCGACAAGGTATGACAGTAGCATCTAGGTAAGAGGTGAATTATAGTTGGGGGACCAACTCGAGCCTGAAGATATGTGCGTCATGTTCTTTTGCTTTTGTTGGCGTTGTAAACTTTCGCGCTTTTTATTAATGCGTCATGTTCGAAAGTACCGAACTATTTATATCAGTGTTATCCGTTGTATCCGATATGTGAGCTGAACCTATACGTTCGAAGAATGTGTTGTCCGTTTCTCATGAGCTCCACTTTCGTTTTACCTGGTACGTGTCCGTTACTCCTACGATTCTTTCCGTTACGGTGTCCGGTTAATACCTTGAGTTGACCGGTGGTTGTGCGTTTTCAACCGCCCCATATCATCCATGTTCGTCCGTGCATAAGAGCCTCGGGCAGCTATGGAGGCTATTATCACCGGATAATATTATGTATGTCCGTCTGCCGTACTAAACGCTTTACGGCAAGGTGTGACACTATCATTAAATGCTTAAGGGGAATATAAGACACTAAGTATGACCAACCTGTGAAGAAAGGCGAGGCGTAGAACACGTGTATTTTTACGTTCAACGTCTTAGTCAAGATACGATTAATTCGATTTCTGATTTCATTAATGATCTTTCTAACATCGAAATCAGTGCAGAAAGTAAAAGCCGGTTTCATAAAATTTCGGAATATGGGTTGAAACGTGAGTGAAAATGTAGCAATTGATTAGAAACTAATTCCATAACCGGTTACAGACAGACAAAATCTTTATTCATTTCAAATATATACAAAATATCGTATAGCAGGGTTTCGTACTTGATGTTAATGTTCAAATCTGCTTACGACTAGAATAGGGGCTCGTTCAGTAGAATATTAACGTTACTTTTAATAGTGAAACCTTAAACTACCAAACTGTTTCACTGAACGCAAACTGTAGCTAAAGGTTGCCAATCAACCAATAAACTAGCAGTTACTTTATAATAGCTGTAATCTGAATTGGTGGATAGGCAACCATGAGCTACTAAACTGTTTCACTGAATGTAGGGCTGATTTAAAAACTGTGCTAGACATTCATACACACAGAAATACACGATGAGAAACAGATACGTAGACAATTCAACTACATTTTGTATATATTGATATGATCTGTATTATTCCAATGTTAACTTTAAATGATACAATACCGAAGAAGCAATAAGACAACAAGTTGGGAGGAGAGGCTGATAATATATAGCATAATCATCAGTTCTGTTTGTCAGGGGCTCTCTAGATATTACAATAAATTAATGGCAAACAGTAAAAACCGTCATTACACTGCTCAGTTGATTGATTGTTTGATGTTTTCTGCCGCTTTCAACATTTTTTCAGTTATATCTCAGAACAGAACAGAACAGAACAGAAGTTTATTTACAACACAAGCATATAAGCTCATTGTGCATAGCATACATAATTAACATACATGGTAATCATTCAATTTATAGTTTCCAAACAAAGTAAATACCTTTATTAATTGATGGTTATGTTATTTTGTTGATTTTCCTTAAATAATGTATCTTGTTTAACCAAGTTAGATACTGATATGTATCCAAGTTGGGAAAACCAGACAAACTATGGTTAACATACATGAATGACATGAATGACAGCATATAACTACCATTTTGAAAAAATAACAGAACCTTTTTAGAAAATTACTATTTAAGATAATGAGAGAGTATAATTCAAAAAATAAAATAAAATGATATATATATGATACAAATCTTATCATATTAGTACATCAGTTATTGTATTCGACATATATTGGCTTCTCAGCTTAAAAACATATATACAATTAAGAGCAGATTTGGTTAGGTTTTTTTTATTTGTAGAACCAGTCAGTTTTGTAAATTTGAATACATTTGGTTAACGTAGTATTTTTCAATGTATTTATTTCTTATTTGGGTAAAAAATGGACAAATAATAACAAAGTGGTATTCATCTTCTAAATCGTTTACCTGTGTAAGTTACCAGTACTACTGGTCCATTTATCCTGAGTCCAGCCAATTAGTCGTAATGATAAACCCGCAAACCTAAACGCCAAGGAGTGCAGTCACTCTTACAATTATTCGATTCACAAACCTCCCGCACCCGAAGCGTATACGCTCTACCACCAGACAACCGAGGAGGTTCAGACAGCTCAAAGGGAACAATACGATTAAGGCATTATTTCGTCATAGGTGTTCGTTTAACAATTGTTGTATGTCTCACGCCTTCAAAACATACAGACTCTCTTCAATAGACGACTTTTGAAAACATTGTGGCACAAAGAGAAATTGCTCATAGTGTGTTCAACTCTCTTAAAGAAATACACTTTCATTTAAATAAAAATCATATATTTGTTTAGATGTTATCAAACACGTCTATTGCAGATTTGTTGTATGTGGGAAAGGGTTAATGACATCATTTTAAAGCAAATTGGTTTATAACTAGTGGATCTACACTTTCACTTTTTTGTCATAAGACGCATTTCTGTATGCATCATAGTTGAGGATTGTGAAGACTATAATGAGACTGTGTGGATACACAGGTTCGTCTGAGATGCATTAAGACCCTAAATCGCAAGACGCGGCCTGAATGTGTTTTTCGTATGCCGTCTACCATTGATATCCCTTAAAGCCAAATTGGTACACACGCACTAGTTCATAATAGAAATACGCTGTTTTCCAGGATGGGTACATGAATAAATGGCGAACAGGGAAGATCAGGATCAGTCTGCGTAGACGTACAGGCTCATCGTTAGTTTCACTTGTCGCTATGTGTATATGGTCGGATTTACGTGTGATATACAGACATGCAATAGAACAAATGAGCTATGTCAAAAGAAAATCCTAACATTTTTGGTGATCAAAATCAAATTGCATATTGTGTAGTGTTTGTTTGTTGACTTTTACATTTACAGTTCTCTTAAGGCTTCCAGGATACAACAAGATGACGAAAAGAACAGCGACGATCTTGATCAGTCTTTCATAGAGGTACAGGTTGATCCGGTTTTACTTGATGATATGTGTGTCTAGGGTCGGATTTTCGTGAGATCTGGCCAATGTATTCATCAAATGTAGTCTTAAAAGTGTTTGTTAAATATGTAGAAACAAAAGGAATTTATCTTTCAATATTATTTTAACAAAACATTTTAATAATAAACATAATAAACAAACACATGTCGCGAAAAAAAGATCCTTTATATAAGAAAACAACAGAAAGTTGATGCAACGTATCAATGTCGCCGGATATCCATAGTGCAGTTATGCATAACACTTACATTAAAGTAGTTGAATAAACAGTTATCAACTGAGGGGCATATTGGAACATCAGGGGTGGGGTCAAGTGAAAATGTATCATAACTTGCATTGTTTGTTTTGTCAACGAAGTGAATGATAATTGAAGCCTTTCATTGTTTATGATCAATCTTCATTCAAAAGTAGGTTGACCATACACACAACCAACTAATTATTGATCATAAACAGTAATGGAAATGAGTAATCTTGCCAATCATCAGTCTTAGTATGTATGCAATGCTTCATTAAGGAATAATTATAAGATTTGTGAATTCCACACACAATTTTCAAGATGTTTGTCAGAATATTTTAATTTTATTATTTTTCAATTAAACCACAAAACAGACAATTTAGGATGTGCATGCAATAGCACGTCATTTTACCTTTCCTCTATTAAAGTCAACAGTGGACACCTTTGCAGCAATCTACTTTTAAAACAATGAGATAAGGGTTAAATCGCTGAAGACATGAGTTTTCTCTTTTTCTCAAAATGATATTAACGTGGCATCCTAATTATATCATACTTTAACAAATGTTGAAATGTATGTAGTCCAATATTTATAAATTAGACCGACTTCGAAATATAATATCAACTAAACAGTTAAATCTCATTGAAATTGTTGTAAAATTTAAACTTAATTTCGAACATAAACTGAGCCCTACAACATGTTAATTTATTTTAATTCTTTCCTTCCTTTTTTATAATGAAAATAACAAACTACCCATGTTTTAAAATGATATTATGATGAGCGCCCTTGTGTCAATGAGGCATAACAATATGCAGATCGGAAGCAATATGCCTTCAGGGAAATAAATGACACATTTAAAATTGTCAAGGACGAAATAATTTTGTACGAAAGACCCGATTCTTTCTTATTCGCAGAGGTGTCGTTCTTAAAACTCTCTTTATAGGCAGAGAGTGTTCGTTCAAAGTATTTTTTCTATTAAAACCAGTGTTATCTCGGTTTGTTATTGTTTGTTCTTTTCTTCATTTGTTTCGAACCAAATAAACATTTTAAATCACCTATGATTTACTATTTGTAAGCGAGTGTAAAGAGCGGCTTTCTGCAAAGGAGATTGATCTACGCAGTTGGTATTCGCGAGTCACGCGATCAACAGTTTTAGCTTAGAAACAGTTCATATTTTAGATATACATGGATAAACATTATAAAATGCCTTCTTCACAAATCAAGACATCTCTTTGAACTTGAAAATAGCATTCAGTAAGTTAAAATTGCCATTAAAAGGAGAATATTCAACGTCATTTTCATCTCGATATTTACACATAACAAACAGGTGCGCGTATGTAAACAAATAAGACTGTGCGACGTAAGGGTTTGTAGTTATCGCATTTTGATTACATGTAGTATATAGTGTTAAATAAAGTATACCAGTCTAGCTAATAGGGACTGTTTTGTCTTCGTAAACAAAACAAACAAACATAAATGCGAGTCAAAATAGAGAAACTGAAAATACCTAAAACATCGAAATATTTATTTCATTTTAGATGTGTCATTACTTAGTGTTTTTAAACAAACACAATTGTAATTATGTTCAAGACATCTAAATGTGTTTCTTTCTAATAATAATCCCCCCTCCCATGTGATTTCCGAAAAACTATTAAAAATAGAAGTCGCGGGCTTCTGCCCGGCGACTAATAAACCATTTCTAAAATTTCACTTGATTACTTCAGCTACAGCGGACAATCTTGATGGTGTGGACATGTTGCTTCGAGAACTGTATGGCCTTGTTGGATTACGCTTCAATTTGACTGGTGTTGATGGGAGTATATCAGATCTTGGTGTTGTGTGAACAGATGGTGTTAGAGACCTTTTGGTTAGGGCAACGGTGCCAGCGGATGGTGAAGCGAGACTGATTATACTTTTAATGGGCCTGGTCAATTTGGTTTGTGCGGATGCTGAAGACCTTGAGGATACAACTATTCTTGAGCTGACGCGACGTCTGGGAGATTGCTGTTCCCTTATGACTTGGGGTAGATTTGGTCAAGCACACCAGACATTTTCAATAGAATGGCAGCTTTTCACAGATGTAGAGGATACTGGCCTCGCATATTTAATTCTACGAACACTGACTATCTGTGTCGGATACGATCCGTCCTTAGATTTGCGAGCACTTTTAAACGTTTGATTGAACTAACATATTCAGGTCGCGTAGTTGTAGATGTACGGCTTCTAGCAGCTCTTGGGGTACTATTTGACGATACCTCTTTTACGACCTTTTCAGCCCAAGTCTTGCTATGGGTGGACGTAGGTCTAGTGAGCTTGTCGGTGGATTTGTTTGAGTTGCCAATCTGTTATGACCTGAAGACGACGTACTAACAGATCCTAGTTGACGTTTGGTGGTCAGACTCGAAGCAGACATATCGTCTCTAATGGAACTCTCTGTTTCACGTCTAGTATTTCGATTTACTCATGGTGAACTTCTGCTGGCAAAGTCTTTGGTTTGAGAAAGTCGAGATTCGGATTTGACAGTGCTTACAGATCTATTGACACTACAGGACAACGGGCTGTTTGCTTCTTGTGTCTTTTTCAATGTATGCGTTTCGTATCTGGGCTGGGTGCAAGGTGCATATTTTCCTGTCGATTTGCTACTAGCAGTACTCTGCCTGCTATATTTAACAGGTGAATAATCCCAACGTGGATAAGGACTCCTTTGTTTTAATTTGCTATCTAGCGGGGATCTTCTACGTAAGCCTCTTGTACTTCTACTGCTCAGAGCAGACATGACTCTTTTCGAATCTGTCGACCGTCCGTAGCATTAGCAGCGGATGCTGTTACTGACCATTGACTTCTTGAAGATGACATAGACTCACACCTGGACGAGATGAATAGAGGCATATAGCTTGTCCCGTTTCTGGCAGCACTTTCCTTTCCCGTTCGAAGGCTGATATAATATTGTTGATGACTTGGTCCGAATTGGGGATGGACTTTCCAGATGCGCGAGATCCAGTGCTTGATGATTGACATATATATATATATGTGTCATATACTTCTAGTTAAGCAGGTAGGATAAACTTATCAGGATGTCGAAAAGGAACTACGAAGGCCTTTCTTACCAGATCTGCTTGATTTTTGGTCGCTCAATCTTGTGGATGACTTACATGATAATGGACTCCTCGACGTTTTGCCTTTCTCTAGATATCTTAAGGACACTTCTGGATGAGGCGCGTCCAGAATATTTAAGGGAGCATGTACTTCCAACACGTTCGTTGCCATACCTGTGCGTACCAATGCTGCCAGGTTTGGCATCTTCCGTTACCCTTACAGGTGAAGGGCTCCTCGATTTCGATCTTCGGTCTCTTCGAAATCTTTTAGATACACACCTGGCAACCTTTCTGTTCTGAGGTGACCTGGATGCAGATGAGTTTGGACTGCGTTCCTCTCTTCTTTATCGCCGAGATTTAACGGAAATAGACAAGGAATGAGCAGACGCTTTACGATCGAAACAAGCATCGATGTCAGTAAGCTCAGATGCTGTTTTTCCCGATCCTGACTCAAGAATTATAACTCACTGACAAATAATGTACAAAGTAAACAACAATCTGATTATATATCCAAGATAGTTCCATTTGGATGAAAAAGATGTGAATGGGAATCAGCTATATTGTTATCCTAATTAAAAAGCAATAAATGAAATAATTTTCATGATAATGTTTGGGATAAAAAAAAATTTCTATTCTATTGCAGAGAAGAACTTGACATTGATGTAAAAGACATTTATTACAAGCTGCGTTGTGTTCTATTTCCTCTGCCCCAGTTAGGCTTCAAAAGACAAATTGTGCGTGAAAATCCAGATTGTTGGGGTCCATTGGTGGTGATATTACTGTATTCTTTGGTTTCTCTTTATGGTCAGTTTAGGATAAGTACTAGATAATGATATAAAGTTTTTTTCTTGAATGTAAGTTATATAACATAGATTTATTTGTTTGAGAGTGTTTTAACCATTTCCTGCATATAGACGCTTTCTGACGTCTGAAACAGATTACATTTGAAAACAGTGTGGCAAAAGGAGAAATTACACAGTCATGATGGCAATTTTCTCCTTTGGCAAAAATGTTTTCTTCTTTCTTAACTGTATGTGGGAAAGGGTAAAGCCATAGCATTTCCTGGGTAAAGTAGCTATGCTTTCAGAAGATCTGTTTTGCCAATTGTGTAATATATCTATAGGTGCTACCTATTTACGAAAAAAACGCAAGATAATTATAAACAAAAATTTAAGAGCATACTTTGGCCATAAATAAGGATTTATAAGTAATTGACTAGACAATAATAATGTTAATGGCATGTGTCTTGCATTATCAAAACATATTTGCAATTCTTATTGCTGTCGTCTATTATTACGAACAGAAAATAATAAAGTAAAGACTTTCAGAAAATCAAGGAATATATTTATAATGAACGAGGTTAAAACATGAGGGCCAAGATGATCCTTAATCGATCACCTGTATTATGGTAAAGAAGCAAATAGATCAGCCCTTTTCTGATGCCACATGGGGACTGCCTTTTTCAAGCAGTCAATATGACTGGAACAAATTATGTAAGGGGTCACATTTCTGCTAAACCCTTTCCCTATTAGAGCTGTTTCTGAGGCCTATGATTTAGGAAAAGATTGTCGCAACAAGAACAATTGCTCCTTATGAGAAAGTTATCCTTTTGCCACAATGTTTGATAAATAATTATACTTTGAATGATTGAGTCAATAGCTCATGTATAGGAATTTGGGGCCTTTCGTGTTGATACCACTTTTTTGCGGCAAACGACGTCGCTCCATTGACGTTACGCCAAGATGAAGTGTAGCGGAAATGACGTCACGTCCTTCTTTGGCTACGATACAGTCAAAATTTAGTTTCGGGCGTAGAAGGCTAATGCTGTCGTTTTTTTAACGAACGGGAAAACATATTTCTTATAGATTTCCATTTATTTTTAACTTTTCGTACAAATGTTAATTCCAGCACTTTAATGATCTTAAATATCGATTTTAAAAAAATTGATTAAAAAGACGACAATAATTTTCAATCCGTGTTTTTCTGCTCATTTTATACATACCCAAAATACTGATTTTTAAAAAAATGATTAAAAAGCCGACAACAATTTTCAATCTGTGTTTTACGTCTGCTTTTTATACATATCCAAAATGGCGGCCCCCATGGATTTTTTTCAGTTTCATTTCAGAAAGCTTCATGGGTTATTGAAAAAAAAAAAAAAAAAAAAAAAAACTCTCACGCCCGTTAACTATATAGCGAAAAAAACCATTTATGTTTTTTTTTCGTATTATAATGCTATCCACACAATCCTGAGCATAAAGGAGGAATGTCACTGCTACTGCTTAAGGTTAACCCTTTCCCTCATAAGACAATTCTGCAGCAGACAACTTTGAACATATTTTGTCAAAACATAGAAAATCTCTATAATGGAACGGATAACCTATGACTAAAAGTGGAAAACATTGTGGCAAAAGGAGAAATTGCACGTTTTGTGCAATTTCTTCTTTTGTCACTATGTTTTCAAAAAGCTGTCTGCTGCAGAGGCGTCAGCAAGCGTCTATATGAGGGAAAGGGTTAAAGAACAACTGGTTTCTTATTAAGAAAAATTCAGTCATCACATTCATGCAGTATTATCTTGGTTTATATTGTTTATACATTTATGAATTATTTCAAAGGACCACTTCAGTACTATAAAAGAATGCATCAACAATCAGGTGGGATGATACATATTGCACAAATTAAGTTAAGTTTATTGGGTTTATTCATTTTAATATAAGTAAAGCTCTTAATGTAGATGAGGAGAATATTTCATGTTCTTACATCCTTATTTGACCATCAAACCCTATGTTGTGAGTTCTCAAAGAATTTTCTCAATGAGACAATTCTTTGAGTATCCACAACGTAGTGGTTAATTTGGTAACATGACTTATTTACAAATGATTTTATAAGCCACCTATAGTTAAATATGTGTATATTTGCAGGTTATTTCATTGATCATTACTATCTGGATAGTTGGATCTCTTATCATCTTTTGGTTAGCTAGAGCTTTGGGAGGAGAGGTAAGCCTGTAACTACAATAACTGGAACATGTATTTTAACTGAATTCTGGTTGATTAGATTATTTGCCAACTCACCTGAAAACAAAGCACTCAAATTAAGCTTTTAAGCTCATCCTGTGTCAATTTTCATATCTTATGTCAAGGACCCAAGAGTCTTCAAACTTTATGGGATGATTGGTCTAATTGATTAGATGATCACAATTGTTTTGAGGATCACTGGGTCAAAGGTCAAGGTCAGAGGAGTCATAAAGGTTACATCCGTTAAAATTAAAAATCTCAAGAACTCTCTGCCCCAAAGCCTTCAAACTTGGAAGGATGATTGGTGTTTAGAGTAGATAACCCCTTTTGTTTCTGGGGTCAAATTTCAAGGTTACAGGGCTTATAAATGTCGAAATCCATTGACCCAGATTCTTCAAACTTCATGAGATGATTGATCAAATTATGTAGATGATATATATTGTTTTGGGAATCACGCATGAAAAATTGACGTCGCAGGGTCCATTGAGGTTAAACTTGTTTCCACTCAATAACTCAAGAACCCATTGACCCGGAGTCTTCAAACTTCATAGAATGATTGGTCCTATTGAGTAGATACTCCCTTTTGTTTGGGGTCCACTTTGTCAAAGGTCTATGTCACCGGAACCATAAAGGTAAAATCTATTGCTGCTCAATTTCAAGAACCCTTTGACCCATATTCTTCAAATGCCAAAGAATGATTGGTGTAGATGATCCCTATTGTTTAGGGGGTCAAGGTCAAGGGGACCATGAAGTTCAAATTCATTTAGACTCAATATTTCAAGAACCCTTTAACCCAGAGTCTTCAAACGACATAGGATAATTTGATTTACTGATTTGAGTAAATGACCCACATTGTTTTTTGGGACACTGGTTCAAAGGTTAAGGTCACAGGGCATCAAAGGTCAACTCTGTTTCACTCAAATACCCTTTGTCTAAAAATATTCTAACTTCACAGGGTGATTGGACTCCATTGGAAGATGATCAATATTGTTATTGGGGTAATTTGGTCAATGATCAAAGCTCAAATCCTTTTTCCACGGTAGCTTTCATTTCTACAGCAACACCATCTACAGGTGATTTCTCAGAATGGCTAGAAGCATGAATTGCGTAAATAGCGGCCCGGGGTGTACTGGATTGAGTATCTTGTCAGGAATCACTTCCCTGGTATGTCTCTTCCTGTCATATTGTCAGGCAACACATGTGTTCCTTCATACACACTTTTAAACTATTCATAATTGACATTGGTATCACAAGCATGAGTATGTGAACAGTGCGTGCGATTTGACATATATGATATTGAAAACGGCGTAAAACACTCAACAACGAAATCGAAACGACCTTTGAAAACATAATGAGCAATGTCTCCTCTAACCACACTGTCTTCAGTCCTATTGCCTAGCTGGGTAGAATCACTCAAAAAACAAGAATATGTGCAAACAAAACGACATTTTAAAGCATGGCGGGCAATTGCTTCTCTTGCCACAATGTGTTCAGGTCTATTGCATAGCTGGGTTGATTAACCCAGGGATCACGAGTGTGTGAACTGATGGGGTGGTATGACTGGAAAGATGTGGAGAACGGCCTAAAACACCCAACAATACAAACAAACGACCTCTGAAAGCAGGGTGGGCAATTGTTCCCTTTGTCACAGTGTGTTCAGTACTATTGAGTAGCTGGATTGAATTACCCAGGACGCATGAGTATGTGAACAATGCGGGTGATTTGACATGTATGATGTTGAAACCGGCGTAAAACACCCAACAATACAAACAAAACGACCTTTGAAATCATGATTAGCAATGGCTCATCTTTCCAAACTGTGTTCAGTCCTAACGCATAGCTGGGTTGATTCTCCCAGGTCCCATGAGTTTGTGAACTGTGAGAGTGATTGGACATAAATGCTGTTGAAAACGGCCTAAAACTCCGTACAGTGTACTCAAAACGAACTTTGAAAACATGATGAGCAATGGCTCCTTATACCTAACTGTTTTCAGTCTTATCGCGTAGATTGGTTGATTCACCCAGGAAGCATGTGTGTGTGAGCAGTGAGGGGTATTTAACATAAATGCTGTTGAAAACGGCATGAAACAACCAACAACGCAATCAAAACGACCTTCGCAAACATGATAAGCAATGGCTCCTCTTACAGCACTGTTTTCAGTCCTATTGCCTAGCTGTGTAGAATCACCCAAAAAACACGAGTATGTGCACTGTGATGGCGATTGGGCATACATGCTGTTGAAAACGGCCTAAAACCCCAGCAATGCAAGCAAGACGACATTTGAAAACATGATGAGCAATGGCTGTTTTTATCGCAATGTTTTCGATAGTTCTTTTATAAGGAGTGTATGCATGTGGGAACGGGGTTATGTGAAAATCGTTCACTGTACCGCCGAAAGGGATTTGGCCTGCAGAGGTGCGAAGACCCGTGAACAGATACTAAACCCTTTCCCACAGGCATATATTTTATGCAACTTTCCACACGTATTTAGTCATGCAACAACTCGCTTCCAAGATCAAAACCCATACAATGCAAACAAAACGACATGTTAAAGCATGGCGGGCAATTGCTTCTCTTTCCACAATGTGTTCAGATCTATTGCATAGCTGGGTTGATTCACCCAGGGATCACGGGTGTGTGAACTGACGGGGTGGTATGACTTGAATGATGTGGAAAACGGCCTAAAACACCCAACAATACCAACAAAACGACCTCTGAAAGCAGGACGGGCAATTGCTCCCTTTGTCACAGTGTGTTCAGTACTACTGAGTAGCTGGGTTGAATCACCCAGGACGCATGAGTATGTGAACAGTGCGTGTGATTTGACATATATGATGTTGAAAACGGCGTTAAACACCCAACAATACAAACAAAACGACCTTTGAAATCATGATTAGCAATGGCTCCTCGTTCCACACTGTTTTCAGTCCAAACGCATAGCTGGGTTGAATCACCCAGGACGCATGAAGATGTGAACAGTGCGTGCGATTGGACATATATGATGTTGAAAACGGCGTAAAACACCCAACAACACAATCAAAACCACCTTTGAAAACATGACGAGCAATGGCTCCTCTTACCACACTGTCTTCAGTCCTATTGCCTAGCTGGGTAGAATCACTCAAAAAACAAGAGTATGTGCAAACAAAACGACATTTTAAACCATGGCGGGCAATTGCTTCTCTTGCCACAATGTGTTCAGGTCTATTGCATAGCTAGGTTGATTCACCCAGGGATCACGAGTGTGTGAACTGATGGGACGGGGCGGTATGACTGGAATGATGTGGAGAACGGCCTAAAACACCCAACAATACAAACGAAACGACCTCTGAAAGCAGGGCGGGCAATTGCTCCCTTTGTCATATTGTGTTCAGTAATATTGAGTAGCTGGATTGAATTACCCAGGACGCATGAGTATGTGAACAGTGCGGGGGATTTGACATATATGATGTTGAAACCGGCGTAAAACACCCAGCAATACAAACAAAACGACCTTTGAAATCATGATTAGCAATGGCTCTTCTTTCCACACTGTGTTAAGTCCTAACGCATAGCTGGGTTGATTCTCCCAGGTCCCATGAGTTTGTGAACTGTGAGAGTGATTGGACATAAATGCTGTTGAAAACGGCCTAAAACTCCGTACAGTGTACTCAAAACGACCTTTGAAAACATGATGAGCAATGGCTCCATATACCACACTGTGTTCAGTCTTATCGCGTAGATTGGTTGATTCACCCAGGAAGCATGTGTGTGTGAGCAGTGAGGGGTATTTAACATAAATGCTGTTGAAAACGGCCTAAAACAACCAAAAACGCAATCAAAACGACCTTTGAAAACATGATAAGCAATGCCTCCTCTTACCACACTGTTTTCAGTCCTATTGCCTAGCTGTGTAGAATCACCCAAAAAACACGAGTATGTTCACTGTGATGGCGATTGGGCATACATGCTGTTGAAAACGGCCTAAAACCCCAGCAATGCAAGCAAGACGACATTTGAAAACATGATGAGCAATGGCTGTTTTTATCGCAATGTTTTCGATAGTTCTTTTATAAGTAGTGTATGCATGTGGGAACGGGGCTATGTGAAAATCGTTCACTGTACCGCCGAAAGGGATTTGGCCTGCAGAGGTGCGAAGACCCGTGAACAGATACTAAACCCTTTCCCACAGGCATATATTTTATGCAACTTTCCACACGTATTTAGTCATGCAACAACTCGCTTCCAAGATCAAAACCCATACAATGCAAACAAAACGACATGTTAAAGCATGGCGGGCAATTGCTTCTCTTTCCACAATGTGTTCAGATCTATTGCATAGCTGGGTTGATTCACCCAGGGATCACGAATGTGTGAACTGACGGGGTGGTATGACTTGAATGATGTGGAAAACGGCCTAAAACACCCAACAATACCAACAAAACGACCTCTGAAAGCAGGACGGGCAATTGCTCCCTTTGTCACAGTGTGTTAAGTACTACTGAGTAGCTGGGTTGAATCACCCAGGACGCATGAGTATGTGAACAGTGCGTGTGATTTGACATATATGATGTTGAAAACGGCGTTAAACACCCAACAATACAAACAAAACGACCTTTGAACTCATGATTAGCAATGGCTCCTCGTTCCACACTGTTTTCAGTCCTAACGCATAGCTGGGTTGAATCACCCAGGACGCATGAGTATGTGAACAGTGCGTGCGATTGGACATATATGATGTTGAAAACGGCGTAAAACACCCAACAACACACTCAAAACCACCTTTGAAAACATGACGAGCAATGGCTCCTCTTACCACACTGTCTTCAGTCCTATTGCCTAGCTGGGTAGAATCACTCAAAAAACAAGAGTATGTGCAAACAAAACGACATTTTAAAGCATGGCGGGCAATTGCTTCTCTTGCCACAATGTGTTCAGGTCTATTGCATAGCTGGGTTGATTCACCCAGGGATCACGAGTGTGTGAACTGATGGGGCGGGGCGGTATGACTGGAATGATGTGGAGAACGGCCTAAAACACCCAACAATACAAACGAAACGACCTCTGAAAGCAGGGCGGGCAATTGCTCCCTTTGTCATATTGTGTTCAGTAATATTGAGTAGCTGGATTGAATTACCCAGGACGCATGAGTATGTGAACAGTGCGGGGGATTTGACATATATGATGTTGAAACCGGCGTAAAACACCCAGCAATACAAACAAAACGACCTTTGAAATCATGATTAGCAATGGCTCCTCTTTCCACATTGTGTTAAGTCCTAACGCATAGCTGGGTTGATTCTCCCAGGTCCCATGAGTTTGTGAACTGTGAGAGTGATTGGACATAAATGCTGTTGAAAACGGCCTAAAACTCCGTACAGTGTACTCAAAACGACCTTTGAAAACATGATGAGCAATGGCTCCATATACCACACTGTGTTCAGTCTTATCGCGTAGATTGGTTGATTCACCCAGGAAGCATGTGTGTGTGAGCAGTGAGGGGTATTTAACATAAATGCTGTTGAAAACGGCCTAAAACAACCAACAACGCAATCAAAACGACCTTTGAACACATGATAAGCAATGCCTCCTCTTACCACACTGTTTACAGTCCTATTGCCTAGCTGTGTAAAATCACCTAAAAAACACGAGTATGTTCACTGTGATGGCGATTGGGCATACATGCTGTTGAAAACGGCCTAAAACCCCAGCAATGCAAGCAAGACGACATTTGAAAACATGATGAGCAATGGCTGTTTTTATCGCAATGTTTTCGATAGTTCTTTTATAAGGAGTGTATGCATGTGGGAACGGGGCTATGTGAAAATCGTTCACTGTACCGCCGAAAGGGATTTGGCCTGCAGAGGTGCGAAGACCCGTGAACAGATACTAAACCCTTTCCCACAGGCATATATTTTATGCAACTTTCCACACGTATTTAGTCATGCAACAACTCGCTTCCAAGATCAAAACCCATACAATGCAAACAAAACGACATGTTAAAGCATGGCGGGCAATTGCTTCTCTTTCCACAATGTGTTCAGATATATTGCATAGCTGGGTTGATTCACCCAGGGATCACGAATGTGTGAACTGACGGGGTGGTATGACTTGAATGATGTGGAAAACGGCCTAAAACACCCAACAATACCAACAAAACGACCTCTGAAAGCAGGACGGGCAATTGCTCCCTTTGTCACAGTGTGTTCAGTACTACTGAGTAGCTGGGTTGAATCACCCAGGACGCATGAGTATGTGAACAGTGCGTGTGATTTGACATATATGATGTTGAAAACGGCGTTAAACACCCAACAATACAAACAAAACGACCTTTGAACTCATGATTAGCAATGGCTCCTCGTTCCACACTGTTTTCAGTCCTAACGCATAGCTGGTTGAATCACCCAGGACGCATGAGTATGTGAACAGTGCGTGCGATTGGACATATATGATGTTGAAAACGGCGTAAAACACCCAACAACACACTCAAAACCACCTTTGAAAACATGACGAGCAATGGCTCCTCTTACCACACTGTCTTCAGTCCTATTGCCTAGCTGGGTAGAATCACTCAAAAAACAAGAGTATGTGCAAACAAAACGACATTTTAAAGCATGGCGGGCAATTGCTTCTCTTGCCACAATGTGTTCAGGTCTATTGCATAGCTGGGTTGATTCACCCAGGGATCACGAGTGTGTGAACTGATGGGGCGGGGCGGTATGACTGGAATGATGTGGAGAACGGCCTAAAACACCCAACAATACAAACGAAACGACCTCTGAAAGCAGGGCGGGCAATTGCTCCCTTTGTCATATTGTGTTCAGTAATATTGAGTAGCTGGATTGAATTACCCAGGACGCATGAGTATGTGAACAGTGCGGGGGATTTGACATATATGATGTTGAAACCGGCGTAAAACACCCAGCAATACAAACAAAACGACCTTTGAAATCATGATTAGCAATGGCTCCTCTTTCCACACTGTGTTCAGTCCTAACGCATAGCTGGGTTGATTCTCCCAGGTCCCATGAGTTTGTGAACTGTGAGAGTGATTGGACATAAATGCTGTTGAAAACGGCCTAAAACTCCGTACAGTGTACTCAAAACGACCTTTGAAAACATGATGAGCAATGGCTCCATATACCACACTGTGTTCAGTCTTATCGCGTAGATTGGTTGATTCACCCATGAAGCATGTGTGTGTGAGCAGTGAGGGGTATTTAACATAAATGCTGTTGAAAACGGCCTAAAACAACCAACAACGCAATCAAAACGACCTTTGAAAACATGATAAGCAATGCCTCCTCTTACCACACTGTTTTCAGTCCTATTGCCTAGCTGTGTAGAATCACCCAAAAAACACGAGTATGTTCACTGTGATGGCGATTGGGCATACATGCTGTTGAAACGGCCTAAAACCCCAGCAATGCAAGCAAGACGACATTTGAAAACATGATGAGCAATGGCCGTTTTTATCGCAATGTTTTCGATAGTTCTTTTATAAGGAGTGTATGCATGTGGGAACGGGGCTATGTGAAAATCGTTCACTGTACCGCCGAAAGGGATTTGGCCTGCAGAGGTGCGAAGACCCGTGAACAGATACTAAACCCTTTCCCACAGGCATATATTTTATGCAACTTTCCACACGTATTTAGTCATGCAATAACTCGCTTCCAAGATCAAAACCCATACAATGCAAACAAAACGACATGTTAAAGCATGGCGGGCAATTGCTTCTCTTTCCACAATGTGTTCAGATCTATTGCATAGCTGGGTTGATTCACCCAGGGATCACGAATGTGTGAACTGACGCGGTGGTATGACTTGAATGATGTGGAAAACGGCCTAAAACACCCAACAATACCAACAAAACGACCTCTGAAAGCAGGACGGGCAATTGCTCCCTTTGTCACAGTGTGTTCAGTACTACTGAGTAGCTGGGTTGAATCACCCAGGACGCATGAGTATGTGAACAGTGCGTGTGATTTGACATATATGATGTTGAAAACGGCGTTAAACACCCAACAATACAAACAAAACGACCTTTGAACTCATGATTAGCAATGGCTCCTCGTTCCACACTGTTTTCAGTCCTAACGCATAGCTGGGTTGAATCACCCAGGACGCATGAGTATGTGAACAGTGCGTGCGATTGGACATATATGATGTTGAAAACGGCGTAAAACACCCAACAACACACTCAAAACCACCTTTGAAAACATGACGAGCAATGGCTCCTCTTACCACACTGTCTTCAGTCCTATTGCCTAGCTGGGTAGAATCGCTCAAAAAACAAGAGTATGTGCAAACAAAACGACATTTTAAAGCATGGCGGGCAATTGCTTCTCTTGCCACAATGTGTTCAGGTCTATTGCATAGCTGGGTTGATTCACCCAGGGATCACGAGTGTGTGAACTGATGGGGCGGGGCGGTATGACTGGAATGATGTGGAGAACGGCCTAATACACCCAACAATACAAACGAAACGACCTCTGAAAGCAGGGCGGGCAATTGCTCCCTTTGTCATATTGTGTTCAGTAATATTGAGTAGCTGGATTGAATTACCCAGGACGCATGAGTATGTGAACAGTGCGGGGGATTTGACATATATGATGTTGAAACCGGCGTAAAACACCCAGCAATACAAACAAAACGACCTTTGAAATCATGATTAGCAATGGCTCCTCTTTCCACACTGTGTTCAGTCCTAACGCATAGCTGGGTTGATTCTCCCAGGTCCCATGAGTTTGTGAACTGTGAGAGTGATTGGACATAAATGCTGTTGAAAACGGCCTAAAACTCCGTACAGTGTACTCAAAACGACCTTTGAAAACATGATGAGCAATGGCTCCATATACCACACTGTGTTCAGTCTTATCGCGTAGATTGGTTGATTCACCCAGGAAGCATGTGTGTGTGAGCAGTGAGGGGTATTTAACATAAATGCTGTTGAAAACGGCCTAAAACAACCAACAACGCAATCAAAACGACCTTTGAAAACATGATAAGCAATGCCTCCTCTTACCACACTGTTTACAGTCCTATTGCCTAGCTGTGTAGAATCACCTAAAAAACACGAGTATGTTCACTGTGATGGCGATTGGGCATACGTGCTGTTGAAAACGGCCTAAAACCCCAGCAATGCAAGCAAGACGACATTTGAAAACATGATGAGCAATGGCTGTTTTTATCGCAATGTTTTCGATAGTTCTTTTATAAGGAGTGTATGCATGTGGGAACGGGGCTATGTGAAAATCGTTCACTGTACCGCCGAAAGGGATTTGGCCTGCAGAGGTGCGAAGACCCGTGAACAGATACTAAACCCTTTCCCACAGGCATATATTTTATGCAACTTTCCACACGTATTTAGTCATGCAACAACTCGCTTCCAAGATCAAAACCCATACAATGCAAACAAAACGACATGTTAAAGCATGGCGGGCAATTGCTTCTCTTTCCACAATGTGTTCAGATCTATTGCATAGCTGGGTTGATTCACCCAGGGATCACGAATGTGTGAACTGACGGGGTGGTATGACTTGAATGATGTGAAAAACGGCCTAAAACACCCAACAATACCAACAAAACGACCTCTGAAAGCAGGACGGGCAATTGCTCCCTTTGTCACAGTGTGTTCAGTACTACTGAGTAGCTGGGTTGAATCACCCAGGACGCATGAGTATGTGAACAGTGCGTGTGATTTGACATATATGATGTTGAAAACGGCGTTAAACACCCAACAATACAAATAAAACGACCTTTGAACTCATGATTAGCAATGGCTCCTCGTTCCACACTGTTTTCAGTCCTAACGCATAGCTGGGTTGAATCACCCAGGACGCATAAGTATGTGAACAGTGCGTGCGATTGGACATATATGATGTTGAAAACGGCGTAAAACACCCAACAACACACTCAAAACCACCTTTGAAAACATGACGAGCAATGGCTCTTCTTACCACACTGTCTTCAGTCCTATTGCCTAGCTGGGTAGAATCACTCAAAAAACAAGAGTATGTGCAAACAAAACGACATTTTAAAGCATGGCGGACAATTGCTTCTCTTGCCACAATGTGTTCAGGTCTATTGCATAGCTGGGTTGATTCACCCAGGGATCACGAGTGTGTGAACTGATGGGGCGGGGCGGTATGACTGGAATGATGTGGAGAACGGCCTAAAACACCCAACAATACAAACGAAACGACCTCTGAAAGCAGGGCGGGCAATTGCTCCCTTTGTCATATTGTGTTCAGTAATATTGAGTAGCTGGATTGAATTACCCAGGACGCATGAGTATGTGAACAGTGCGGGGGATTTGACATATATGATGTTGAAACCGGCGTAAAACACCCAGCAATACAAACAAAACGACCTTTGAAATCATGATTAGCAATGGCTCCTCTTTCCACACTGTGTTCAGTCCTAACGCATAGCTGGGTTGATTCTCCCAGGTCCCACGAGTTTGTGAACTGTGAGAGTGATTGGACATAAATGCTGTTGAAAACGGCCTAAAACTCCGTACAGTGTACTCAAAACGACCTTTGAAAACATGATGAGCAATGGCTCCATATACCACACTGTGTTCAGTCTTATCGCGTAGATTGGTTGATTCACCCAGGAAGCATGTGTGTGTGAGCAGTGAGGGGTATTTAACATAAATGCTGTTGAAAACGGCCTAAAACAACCAACAACGCAATCAAAACGACCTTTGAAAACATGATAAGCAATGCCTCCTCTTACCACACTGTTTTCAGTCCTATTGCCTAGCTGTGTAGAATCACCCAAAAAACACGAGTATGTTCACTGTGATGGCGATGGGGCATACATGCTGTTGAAAACGGCCTAAAACCCCAGCAATGCAAGCAAGACGACATTTGAAAACATGATGAGCAATGGCTGTTTTTATCGCAATGTTTTCGATAGTTCTTTTATAAGGAGTGTATGCATGTGGGAACGGGGCTATGTGAAAATCGTTCACTGTACCGCCGAAAGGGATTTGGCCTGCAGAGGTGCGAAGACCCGTGAACAGATACTAAACCCTTTCCCACAGGCATATATTTTATGCAACTTTCCACACGTATTTAGTCATGCAACAACTCGCTTCCAAGATCAAAACCCATACAATGCAAACAAAACGACATGTTAAAGCATGGCGGGCAATTGCTTCTCTTTCCACAATGTGTTCAGATCTATTGCATAGCTGGGTTGATTCACCCAGGGATCACGAATGTGTGAACAACTGACGGGGTGGTATGACTTGAATGATGTGGAAAACGGCCTAAAACACCCAACAATACCAACGAAACGACCTCTGAAAGCAGGACGGGCAATTGCTCCCTTTGTCACAGTGTGTTCAGTACTACTGAGTAGCTGGGTTGAATCACCCAGGACGCATGAGTATGTGAACAGTGCGTGTGATTTGACATATATGATGTTGAAAACGGCGTTAAACACCCAACAATACAAACAAAACGACCTTTGAACTCATGATTAGCAATGGCTCCTCGTTCCACACTGTTTTCAGTCCTAACGCATAGCTGGGTTGAATCACCCAGGACGCATGAGTATGTGAACAGTGCGTGCGATTGGACATATATGATGTTGAAAACGGCGTAAAACACCCAACAACACACTCAAAACCACCTTTGAAAACATGACGAGCAATGGCTCCTCTTACCACACTGTCTTCAGTCCTATTGCCTAGCTGGGTAGAATCACTCAAAAAACAAGAGTATGTGCAAACAAAACGACATTTTAAAGCATGGCGGGCAATTGCTTCTCTTGCCACAATGTGTTCAGGTCTATTGCATAGCTGGGTTGATTCACCCAGGGATCACGAGTGTGTGAACTGATGGGGCGGGGCGGTATGACTGGAATGATGTGGAGAACGGCCTAAAACACCCAACAATACAAACGAAACGACCTCTGAAAGCAGGGCGGGCAATTGCTCCCTTTGTCATATTGTGTTCAGTAATATTGAGTAGCTGGATTGAATTACCCAGGACGCATGAGTATGTGAACAGTGCGGGGGATTTGACATATATGATGTTGAAACCGGCGTAAAACACCCAGCAATACAAACAAAACGACCTTTGAAATCATGATTAGCAATGGCTCCTCTTTCCACACTGTGTTCAGTCCTAACGCATAGCTGGGTTGATTCTCCCAGGTCCCACGAGTTTGTGAACTGTGAGAGTGATTGGACATAAATGCTGTTGAAAACGGCCTAAAACTCCGTACAGTGTACTCAAAACGACCTTTGAAAACATGATGAGCAATGGCTCCATATACCACACTGTGTTCAGTCTTATCGCGTAGATTGGTTGATTCACCCAGGAAGCATGTGTGTGTGAGCAGTGAGGGGTATTTAACATAAATGCTGTTGAAAACGGCCTAAAACAACCAACAACGCAATCAAAACGACCTTTGAAAACATGATAAGCAATGCCTCCTCTTACCACACTGTTTTCAGTCCTATTGCCTAGCTGTGTAGAATCACCCAAAAAACACGAGTATGTTCACTGTGATGGCGATGGGGCATACATGCTGTTGAAAACGGCCTAAAACCCCAGCAATGCAAGCAAGACGACATTTGAAAACATGATGAGCAATGGCTGTTTTTATCGCAATGTTTTCGATAGTTCTTTTATAAGGAGTGTATGCATGTGGGAACGGGGCTATGTGAAAATCGTTCACTGTACCGCCGAAAGGGATTTGGCCTGCAGAGGTGCGAAGACCCGTGAACAGATACTAAACCCTTTCCCACAGGCATATATTTTATGCAACTTTCCACACGTATTTAGTCATGCAACAACTCGCTTCCAAGATCAAAACCCATACAATGCAAACAAAACGACATGTTAAAGCATGGCGGGCAATTGCTCCTCTTTCCACAATGTGTTCAGATCTATTGCATAGCTGGGTTGATTCACCCAGGGATCACGAATGTGTGAACAACTGACGGGGTGGTATGACTTGAATGATGTGGAAAACGGCCTAAAACACCCAACAATACCAACGAAACGACCTCTGAAAGCAGGACGGGCAATTGCTCCCTTTGTCACAGTGTGTTCAGTACTACTGAGTAGCTGGGTTGAATCACCCGGGACGCATGAGTATGTGAACAGTGCGTGTGATTTGACATATATGATGTTGAAAACGGCGTTAAACACCCAACAATACAAACAAAACGACCTTTGAACTCATGATTAGCAATGGCTCCTCGTTCCACACTGTTTTCAGTCCTAACGCATAGCTGGGTTGAATCACCCAGGACGCATGAGTATGTGAACAGTGCGTGCGATTGGACATATATGATGTTGAAAACGGCGTAAAACACCCAACAACACACTCAAAACCACCTTTGAAAACATGACGAGCAATGGCTCCTCTTACCACACTGTCTTCAGTCCTATTGCCTAGCTGGGTAGAATCACTCAAAAAACAAGAGTATGTGCAAACAAAACGACATTTTAAAGCATGGCGGGCAATTGCTTCTCTTGCCACAATGTGTTCAGGTCTATTGCATAGCTGGGTTGATTCACCCAGGGATCACGAGTGTGTGAACTGATGGGGCGGGGCGGTATGACTGGAATGATGTGGAGAACGGCCTAAAACACCCAACAATACAAACGAAACGACCTCTGAAAGCAGGGCGGGCAATTGCTCCCTTTGTCATATTGTGTTCAGTAATATTGAGTAGCTGGATTGAATTACCCAGGACGCATGAGTATGTGAACAGTGCGGGGGATTTGACATATATGATGTTGAAACCGGCGTAAAACACCCAGCAATACAAACAAAACGACCTTTGAAATCATGATTAGCAATGGCTCCTCTTTCCACACTGTGTTCAGTCCTAACGCATAGCTGGGTTGATTCTCCCAGGTCCCACGAGTTTGTGAACTGTGAGAGTGATTGGACATAAATGCTGTTGAAAACGGCCTAAAACTCCGTACAGTGTACTCAAAACGACCTTTGAAAACATGATGAGCAATGGCTCCATATACCACACTGTGTTCAGTCTTATCGCGTAGATTGGTTGATTCACCCAGGAAGCATGTGTGTGTGAGCAGTGAGGGGTATTTAACATAAATGCTGTTGAAAACGGCCTAAAACAACCAACAACGCAATCAAAACGACCTTTGAAAACATGATAAGCAATGCCTCCTCTTACCACACTGTTTTCAGTCCTATTGCCTAGCTGTGTAGAATCACCCAAAAAACACGAGTATGTTCACTGTGATGGCGATGGGGCATACATGCTGTTGAAAACGGCCTAAAACCCCAGCAATGCAAGCAAGACGACATTTGAAAACATGATGAGCAATGGCTGTTTTTATCGCAATGTTTTCGATAGTTCTTTTATAAGGAGTGTATGCATGTGGGAACGGGGCTATGTGAAAATCGTTCACTGTACCGCCGAAAGGGATTTGGCCTGCAGAGGTGCGAAGACCCGTGAACAGATACTAAACCCTTTCCCACAGGCATATATTTTATGCAACTTTCCACACGTATTTAGTCATGCAACAACTCGCTTCCAAGATCAAAACCCATACAATGCAAACAAAACGACATGTTAAAGCATGGCGGGCAATTGCTTCTCTTTCCACAATGTGTTCAGATCTATTGCATAGCTGGGTTGATTCACCCAGGGATCACGAATGTGTGAACAACTGACGGGGTGGTATGACTTGAATGATGTGGAAAACGGCCTAAAACACCCAACAATACCAACGAAACGACCTCTGAAAGCAGGACGGGCAATTGCTCCCTTTGTCACAGTGTGTTCAGTACTACTGAGTAGCTGGGTTGAATCACCCAGGACGCATGAGTATGTGAACAGTGCGTGTGATTTGACATATATGATGTTGAAAACGGCGTTAAACACCCAACAATACAAACAAAACGACCTTTGAACTCATGATTAGCAATGGCTCCTCGTTCCACACTGTTTTCAGTCCTAACGCATAGCTGGGTTGAATCACCCAGGACGCATGAGTATGTGAACAGTGCGTGCGATTGGACATATATGATGTTGAAAACGGCGTAAAACACCCAACAACACACTCAAAACCACCTTTGAAAACATGACGAGCAATGGCTCCTCTTACCACACTGTCTTCAGTCCTATTGCCTAGCTGGGTAGAATCACTCAAAAAACAAGAGTATGTGCAAACAAAACGACATTTTAAAGCATGGCGGGCAATTGCTTCTCTTGCCACAATGTGTTCAGGTCTATTGCATAGCTGGGTTGATTCACCCAGGGATCACGAGTGTGTGAACTGATGGGGCGGGGCGGTATGACTGGAATGATGTGGAGAACGGCCTAAAACACCCAACAATACAAACGAAACGACCTCTGAAAGCAGGGCGGGCAATTGCTCCCTTTGTCATATTGTGTTCAGTAATATTGAGTAGCTGGATTGAATTACCCAGGACGCATGAGTATGTGAACAGTGCGGGGGATTTGACATATATGATGTTGAAACCGGCGTAAAACACCCAGCAATACAAACAAAACGACCTTTGAAATCATGATTAGCAATGGCTCCTCTTTCCACACTGTGTTCAGTCCTAACGCATAGCTGGGTTGATTCTCCCAGGTCCCACGAGTTTGTGAACTGTGAGAGTGATTGGACATAAATGCTGTTGAAAACGGCCTAAAACTCCGTACAGTGTACTCAAAACGACCTTTGAAAACATGATGAGCAATGGCTCCATATACCACACTGTGTTCAGTCTTATCGCGTAGATTGGTTGATTCACCCAGGAAGCATGTGTGTGTGAGCAGTGAGGGGTATTTAACATAAATGCTGTTGAAAACGGCCTAAAACAACCAACAACGCAATCAAAACGACCTTTGAAAACATGATAAGCAATGCCTCCTCTTACCACACTGTTTTCAGTCCTATTGCCTAGCTGTGTAGAATCACCCAAAAAACACGAGTATGTTCACTGTGATGGCGATGGGGCATACATGCTGTTGAAAACGGCCTAAAACCCCAGCAATGCAAGCAAGACGACATTTGAAAACATGATGAGCAATGGCTGTTTTTATCGCAATGTTTTCGATAGTTCTTTTATAAGGAGTGTATGCATGTGGGAACGGGGCTATGTGAAAATCGTTCACTGTACCGCCGAAAGGGATTTGGCCTGCAGAGGTGCGAAGACCCGTGAACAGATACTAAACCCTTTCCCACAGGCATATATTTTATGCAACTTTCCACACGTATTTAGTCATGCAACAACTCGCTTCCAAGATCAAAACCCATACAATGCAAACAAAACGACATGTTAAAGCATGGCGGGCAATTGCTCCTCTTTCCACAATGTGTTCAGATCTATTGCATAGCTGGGTTGATTCACCCAGGGATCACGAATGTGTGAACAACTGACGGGGTGGTATGACTTGAATGATGTGGAAAACGGCCTAAAACACCCAACAATACCAACGAAACGACCTCTGAAAGCAGGACGGGCAATTGCTCCCTTTGTCACAGTGTGTTCAGTACTACTGAGTAGCTGGGTTGAATCACCCGGGACGCATGAGTATGTGAACAGTGCGTGTGATTTGACATATATGATGTTGAAAACGGCGTTAAACACCCAACAATACAAACAAAACGACCTTTGAACTCATGATTAGCAATGGCTCCTCGTTCCACACTGTTTTCAGTCCTAACGCATAGCTGGGTTGAATCACCCAGGACGCATGAGTATGTGAACAGTGCGTGCGATTGGACATATATGATGTTGAAAACGGCGTAAAACACCCAACAACACACTCAAAACCACCTTTGAAAACATGACGAGCAATGGCTCCTCTTACCACACTGTCTTCAGTCCTATTGCCTAGCTGGGTAGAATCACTCAAAAAACAAGAGTATGTGCAAACAAAACGACATTTTAAAGCATGGCGGGCAATTGCTTCTCTTGCCACAATGTGTTCAGGTCTATTGCATAGCTGGGTTGATTCACCCAGGGATCACGAGTGTGTGAACTGATGGGGCGGGGCGGTATGACTGGAATGATGTGGAGAACGGCCTAAAACACCCAACAATACAAACGAAACGACCTCTGAAAGCAGGGCGGGCAATTGCTCCCTTTGTCATATTGTGTTCAGTAATATTGAGTAGCTGGATTGAATTACCCAGGACGCATGAGTATGTGAACAGTGCGGGGGATTTGACATATATGATGTTGAAACCGGCGTAAAACACCCAGCAATACAAACAAAACGACCTTTGAAATCATGATTAGCAATGGCTCCTCTTTCCACACTGTGTTCAGTCCTAACGCATAGCTGGGTTGATTCTCCCAGGTCCCACGAGTTTGTGAACTGTGAGAGTGATTGGACATAAATGCTGTTGAAAACGGCCTAAAACTCCGTACAGTGTACTCAAAACGACCTTTGAAAACATGATGAGCAATGGCTCCATATACCACACTGTGTTCAGTCTTATCGCGTAGATTGGTTGATTCACCCAGGAAGCATGTGTGTGTGAGCAGTGAGGGGTATTTAACATAAATGCTGTTGAAAACGGCCTAAAACAACCAACAACGCAATCAAAACGACCTTTGAAAACATGATAAGCAATGCCTCCTCTTACCACACTGTTTTCAGTCCTATTGCCTAGCTGTGTAGAATCACCCAAAAAACACGAGTATGTTCACTGTGATGGCGATGGGGCATACATGCTGTTGAAAACGGCCTAAAACCCCAGCAATGCAAGCAAGACGACATTTGAAAACATGATGAGCAATGGCTGTTTTTATCGCAATGTTTTCGATAGTTCTTTTATAAGGAGTGTATGCATGTGGGAACGGGGCTATGTGAAAATCGTTCACTGTACCGCCGAAAGGGATTTGGCCTGCAGAGGTGCGAAGACCCGTGAACAGATACTAAACCCTTTCCCACAGGCATATATTTTATGCAACTTTCCACACGTATTTAGTCATGCAACAACTCGCTTCCAAGATCAAAACCCATACAATGCAAACAAAACGACATGTTAAAGCATGGCGGGCAATTGCTTCTCTTTCCACAATGTGTTCAGATCTATTGCATAGCTGGGTTGATTCACCCAGGGATCACGAATGTGTGAACAACTGACGGGGTGGTATGACTTGAATGATGTGGAAAACGGCCTAAAACACCCAACAATACCAACGAAACGACCTCTGAAAGCAGGACGGGCAATTGCTCCCTTTGTCACAGTGTGTTCAGTACTACTGAGTAGCTGGGTTGAATCACCCAGGACGCATGAGTATGTGAACAGTGCGTGTGATTTGACATATATGATGTTGAAAACGGCGTTAAACACCCAACAATACAAACAAAACGACCTTTGAACTCATGATTAGCAATGGCTCCTCGTTCCACACTGTTTTCAGTCCTAACGCATAGCTGGGTTGAATCACCCAGGACGCATGAGTATGTGAACAGTGCGTGCGATTGGACATATATGATGTTGAAAACGGCGTAAAACACCCAACAACACACTCAAAACCACCTTTGAAAACATGACGAGCAATGGCTCCTCTTACCACACTGTCTTCAGTCCTATTGCCTAGCTGGGTAGAATCACTCAAAAAACAAGAGTATGTGCAAACAAAACGACATTTTAAAGCATGGCGGGCAATTGCTTCTCTTGCCACAATGTGTTCAGGTCTATTGCATAGCTGGGTTGATTCACCCAGGGATCACGAGTGTGTGAACTGATGGGGCGGGGCGGTATGACTGGAATGATGTGGAGAACGGCCTAAAACACCCAACAATACAAACGAAACGACCTCTGAAAGCAGGGCGGGCAATTGCTCCCTTTGTCATATTGTGTTCAGTAATATTGAGTAGCTGGATTGAATTACCCAGGACGCATGAGTATGTGAACAGTGCGGGGGATTTGACATATATGATGTTGAAACCGGCGTAAAACACCCAGCAATACAAACAAAACGACCTTTGAAATCATGATTAGCAATGGCTCCTCTTTCCACACTGTGTTCAGTCCTAACGCATAGCTGGGTTGATTCTCCCAGGTCCCACGAGTTTGTGAACTGTGAGAGTGATTGGACATAAATGCTGTTGAAAACGGCCTAAAACTCCGTACAGTGTACTCAAAACGACCTTTGAAAACATGATGAGCAATGGCTCCATATACCACACTGTGTTCAGTCTTATCGCGTAGATTGGTTGATTCACCCAGGAAGCATGTGTGTGTGAGCAGTGAGGGGTATTTAACATAAATGCTGTTGAAAACGGCCTAAAACAACCAACAACGCAATCAAAACGACCTTTGAAAACATGATAAGCAATGCCTCCTCTTACCACACTGTTTTCAGTCCTATTGCCTAGCTGTGTAGAATCACCCAAAAAACACGAGTATGTTCACTGTGATGGCGATGGGGCATACATGCTGTTGAAAACGGCCTAAAACCCCAGCAATGCAAGCAAGACGACATTTGAAAACATGATGAGCAATGGCTGTTTTTATCGCAATGTTTTCGATAGTTCTTTTATAAGGAGTGTATGCATGTGGGAACGGGGCTATGTGAAAATCGTTCACTGTACCGCCGAAAGGGATTTGGCCTGCAGAGGTGCGAAGACCCGTGAACAGATACTAAACCCTTTCCCACAGGCATATATTTTATGCAACTTTCCACACGTATTTAGTCATGCAACAACTCGCTTCCAAGATCAAAACCCATACAATGCAAACAAAACGACATGTTAAAGCATGGCGGGCAATTGCTCCTCTTTCCACAATGTGTTCAGATCTATTGCATAGCTGGGTTGATTCACCCAGGGATCACGAATGTGTGAACAACTGACGGGGTGGTATGACTTGAATGATGTGGAAAACGGCCTAAAACACCCAACAATACCAACGAAACGACCTCTGAAAGCAGGACGGGCAATTGCTCCCTTTGTCACAGTGTGTTCAGTACTACTGAGTAGCTGGGTTGAATCACCCGGGACGCATGAGTATGTGAACAGTGCGTGTGATTTGACATATATGATGTTGAAAACGGCGTTAAACACCCAACAATACAAACAAAACGACCTTTGAACTCATGATTAGCAATGGCTCCTCGTTCCACACTGTTTTCAGTCCTAACGCATAGCTGGGTTGAATCACCCAGGACGCATGAGTATGTGAACAGTGCGTGCGATTGGACATATATGATGTTGAAAACGGCGTAAAACACCCAACAACACACTCAAAACCACCTTTGAAAACATGACGAGCAATGGCTCCTCTTACCACACTGTCTTCAGTCCTATTGCCTAGCTGGGTAGAATCACTCAAAAAACAAGAGTATGTGCAAACAAAACGACATTTTAAAGCATGGCGGGCAATTGCTTCTCTTGCCACAATGTGTTCAGGTCTATTGCATAGCTGGGTTGATTCACCCAGGGATCACGAGTGTGTGAACTGATGGGGCGGGGCGGTATGACTGGAATGATGTGGAGAACGGCCTAAAACACCCAACAATACAAACGAAACGACCTCTGAAAGCAGGGCGGGCAATTGCTCCCTTTGTCATATTGTGTTCAGTAATATTGAGTAGCTGGATTGAATTACCCAGGACGCATGAGTATGTGAACAGTGCGGGGGATTTGACATATATGATGTTGAAACCGGCGTAAAACACCCAGCAATACAAACAAAACGACCTTTGAAATCATGATTAGCAATGGCTCCTCTTTCCACACTGTGTTCAGTCCTAACGCATAGCTGGGTTGATTCTCCCAGGTCCCACGAGTTTGTGAACTGTGAGAGTGATTGGACATAAATGCTGTTGAAAACGGCCTAAAACTCCGTACAGTGTACTCAAAACGACCTTTGAAAACATGATGAGCAATGGCTCCATATACCACACTGTGTTCAGTCTTATCGCGTAGATTGGTTGATTCACCCAGGAAGCATGTGTGTGTGAGCAGTGAGGGGTATTTAACATAAATGCTGTTGAAAACGGCCTAAAACAACCAACAACGCAATCAAAACGACCTTTGAAAACATGATAAGCAATGCCTCCTCTTACCACACTGTTTTCAGTCCTATTGCCTAGCTGTGTAGAATCACCCAAAAAACACGAGTATGTTCACTGTGATGGCGATGGGGCATACATGCTGTTGAAAACGGCCTAAAACCCCAGCAATGCAAGCAAGACGACATTTGAAAACATGATGAGCAATGGCTGTTTTTATCGCAATGTTTTCGATAGTTCTTTTATAAGGAGTGTATGCATGTGGGAACGGGGCTATGTGAAAATCGTTCACTGTACCGCCGAAAGGGATTTGGCCTGCAGAGGTGCGAAGACCCGTGAACAGATACTAAACCCTTTCCCACAGGCATATATTTTATGCAACTTTCCACACGTATTTAGTCATGCAACAACTCGCTTCCAAGATCAAAACCCATACAATGCAAACAAAACGACATGTTAAAGCATGGCGGGCAATTGCTTCTCTTTCCACAATGTGTTCAGATCTATTGCATAGCTGGGTTGATTCACCCAGGGATCACGAATGTGTGAACAACTGACGGGGTGGTATGACTTGAATGATGTGGAAAACGGCCTAAAACACCCAACAATACCAACGAAACGACCTCTGAAAGCAGGACGGGCAATTGCTCCCTTTGTCACAGTGTGTTCAGTACTACTGAGTAGCTGGGTTGAATCACCCAGGACGCATGAGTATGTGAACAGTGCGTGTGATTTGACATATATGATGTTGAAAACGGCGTTAAACACCCAACAATACAAACAAAACGACCTTTGAACTCATGATTAGCAATGGCTCCTCGTTCCACACTGTTTTCAGTCCTAACGCATAGCTGGGTTGAATCACCCAGGACGCATGAGTATGTGAACAGTGCGTGCGATTGGACATATATGATGTTGAAAACGGCGTAAAACACCCAACAACACACTCAAAACCACCTTTGAAAACATGACGAGCAATGGCTCCTCTTACCACACTGTCTTCAGTCCTATTGCCTAGCTGGGTAGAATCACTCAAAAAACAAGAGTATGTGCAAACAAAACGACATTTTAAAGCATGGCGGGCAATTGCTTCTCTTGCCACAATGTGTTCAGGTCTATTGCATAGCTGGGTTGATTCACCCAGGGATCACGAGTGTGTGAACTGATGGGGCGGGGCGGTATGACTGGAATGATGTGGAGAACGGCCTAAAACACCCAACAATACAAACGAAACGACCTCTGAAAGCAGGGCGGGCAATTGCTCCCTTTGTCATATTGTGTTCAGTAATATTGAGTAGCTGGATTGAATTACCCAGGACGCATGAGTATGTGAACAGTGCGGGGGATTTGACATATATGATGTTGAAACCGGCGTAAAACACCCAGCAATACAAACAAAACGACCTTTGAAATCATGATTAGCAATGGCTCCTCTTTCCACACTGTGTTCAGTCCTAACGCATAGCTGGGTTGATTCTCCCAGGTCCCACGAGTTTGTGAACTGTGAGAGTGATTGGACATAAATGCTGTTGAAAACGGCCTAAAACTCCGTACAGTGTACTCAAAACGAGCTTTGAAAACCTGGTGAGCAATGGCTCCTTATACCACACTGTGTTCAGTCTTATCGCGTAGATTGGTTGATTCACCCAAGAAGCATGTGTGTGTGTGTGTGAGCAGTGAGGGGTATTTAACATAAATGCTGTTGAAAACGGCCTAAAACAACCAACAACGCAATCAAAACGACCTTTGAAAACGTGATAAGCATTGGCTGCTCTTACCACACTGTTTTCAGTCCTATTGCCTAGCTGTGTAGAATCACCCAAACAACGCGAGTATGTGCACTGTGATGGCGATTGGGCATACATGCTGTTGAAAACGGCCTAAAACCCCAACACTGCAAGCAAAACGACCTTTGAAAACATGATGATCAATGGCTGCTTTTATCACAATGTTTTCGATAGTTCATTTATAGGGAGTGTATGCATGTGGGAACGGGGTTATGGGAAAATCGTTCACTGTACCGCCGAAAGGGATTTTGCCTGCAGAGGTGCGAAGACCCGTGAACAGATACTAACCCTTTCCCACATGCAGCTATGTTATGCCCCTTTCCACACTTATTTAGTCATGTAACAACTCGCTTCCAAGATTAAAACCCATGCAATGCAAACACAACGACATTTTAAAGCATGGCGGGCAATTGCTTCTCTTGCCACAATGTGTTCAGGTCTATTGCATAGCTGGGTTGATTCACCCAGGGATCACGAGTGTGTGAACTGACGGGGTGGTATGACTTGAATGATGTGGAAATCGGCCTAAAACACCCAACAATACAAACAAAACGACCTCTGAAAGCAGGGCGGGCAATTGCTCCCTTTGTCACAGTGTGTTCAGTACTATTGAGTAGCTGGGTTGAATCACCCAGGACGCATGAGTATGTGAACAGTGCGTGTGATTTGACATATATGATGTTGAAAACGGCGTAAAACACCCAACAATACAAACAAAACCACCTTTGAAATCATGACTAGCAATGGCTCACTCTTTCCACACTGTTTTCAGTCCTAACGCATAGCTGGGTTGAATCACCCAGGACGCATGAGTATGTGAACAGTGCGTGCGATTTGACATACATGTTGTTGTAAACGGCGTAAAACACCCAACAACGCAATCAAAACGACCTTTGAAGACATGGTGAGCAATGGCTCCTCTTACCACACTGTGTTCAGTCCTATTGCCTAGCTGGGTAGAATCACTCAAAAAACATGAGTATGGGCAAACAAAACGACATGTTAAAGCATGGCGGGCAATTGCTTCTCTTGCCACAATGTGTTCAGGTCTATTGCATAGCTGGGTCGATTCACCCAGGGATCACGAGTGTGTGAACTGACGGGGTGGTATGACTGGAATGATGTGGAAAACGGCCTAAAACCCCCCAACAATACAAACAAAACGACCTCTGAAAGCAGGGCGGGCAATTGCTCCCTTTGTCACAGTGTGTTCAGTACTATTGAGAAGCTGGATTAAATTACCCAGGACGCATGAGTATGTGAACAGTGCGGGTGAGTTGACATATATGATGTTGAAACCGGCGTAAAACACCCAACAATACAAACAAAACGACCTTTGAAATCATCATTAGCAATGGCTCATCTTTCCACACTGTTTTCAGTCCTAACGCATAGCTGGGTTGATTCTCCCAGGTCCCATGAGTTTGTAAACTGTGAGAGTGATTGGACATAAATGCTGTTGAAAACGGCCTAAAACTCCGTACAGTGCACTCAAAACGAGCTTTGAAAACCTGGTGAGCAATGGCTCCTTATACCACACTGTGTTCAGTCTTATCGCGTAGATTGGTTGATTCACCCAAGAAGCATGTGTGTGTGTGTGTGAGCAGTGAGGGGTATTTAACATAAATGCTGTTGAAAACGGCCTAAAACAACCAACAACGCAATCAAAACGACCTTTGAAAACGTGATAAGCATTGGCTGCTCTTACCACACTGTTTTCAGTCCTATTGCCTAGCTGTGTAGAATCACCCAAACAACGCGAGTATGTGCACTGTGATGGCGATTGGGCATACATGCTGTTGAAAACGGCCTAAAACCCCAACACTGCAAGCAAAACGACCTTTGAAAACATGATGATCAATGGCTGCTTTTATCACAATGTTTTCGATAGTTCATTTATAGGGAGTGTATGCATGTGGGAACGGGGTTATGGGAAAATCGTTCACTGTACCGCCGAAAGGGATTTTGCCTGCAGAGGTGCGAAGACCCGTGAACAGATACTAACCCTTTCCCACATGCAGCTATGTTATGCCCCTTTCCACACTTATTTAGTCATGTAACAACTCGCTTCCAAGATTAAAACCCATGCAATGCAAACACAACGACATTTTAAAGCATGGCGGGCAATTGCTTCTCTTGCCACAATGTGTTCAGGTCTATTGCATAGCTGGGTTGATTCACCCAGGGATCACGAGTGTGTGAACTGACGGGGTGGTATGACTTGAATGATGTGGAAATCGGCCTAAAACACCCAACAATACAAACAAAACGACCTCTGAAAGCAGGGCGGGCAATTGCTCCCTTTGTCACAGTGTGTTCAGTACTATTGAGTAGCTGGGTTGAATCACCCAGGACGCATGAGTATGTGAACAGTGCGTGTGATTTGACATATATGATGTTGAAAACGGCGTAAAACACCCAACAATACAAACAAAACCACCTTTGAAATCATGACTAGCAATGGCTCACTCTTTCCACACTGTTTTCAGTCCTAACGCATAGCTGGGTTGAATCACCCAGGACGCATGAGTATGTGAACAGTGCGTGCGATTTGACATACATGTTGTTGTAAACGGCGTAAAACACCCAACAACGCAATCAAAACGACCTTTGAAGACATGGTGAGCAATGGCTCCTCTTACCACACTGTGTTCAGTCCTATTGCCTAGCTGGGTAGAATCACTCAAAAAACATGAGTATGGGCAAACAAAACGACATGTTAAAGCATGGCGGGCAATTGCTTCTCTTGCCACAATGTGTTCAGGTCTATTGCATAGCTGGGTCGATTCACCCAGGGATCACGAGTGTGTGAACTGACGGGGTGGTATGACTGGAATGATGTGGAAAACGGCCTAAAACCCCCCAACAATACAAACAAAACGACCTCTGAAAGCAGGGCGGGCAATTGCTCCCTTTGTCACAGTGTGTTCAGTACTATTGAGAAGCTGGATTAAATTACCCAGGACGCATGAGTATGTGAACAGTGCGGGTGAGTTGACATATATGATGTTGAAACCGGCGTAAAACACCCAACAATACAAACAAAACGACCTTTGAAATCATCATTAGCAATGGCTCATCTTTCCACACTGTTTTCAGTCCTAACGCATAGCTGGGTTGATTCTCCCAGGTCCCATGAGTTTGTAAACTGTGAGAGTGATTGGACATAAATGCTGTTGAAAACGGCCTAAAACTCCGTACAGTGCACTCAAAACGAGCTTTGAAAACCTGGTGAGCAATGGCTCCTTATACCACACTGTGTTCAGTCTTATCGCGTAGATTGGTTGATTCACCCAAGAAGCATGTGTGTGTGTGTGTGAGCAGTGAGGGGTATTTAACATAAATGCTGTTGAAAACGGCCTAAAACAACCAACAACGCAATCAAAACGACCTTTGAAAACGTGATAAGCATTGGCTGCTCTTACCACACTGTTTTCAGTCCTATTGCCTAGCTGTGTAGAATCACCCAAACAACGCGAGTATGTGCACTGTGATGGCGATTGGGCATACATGCTGTTGAAAACGGCCTAAAACCCCAACACTGCAAGCAAAACGACCTTTGAAAACATGATGATCAATGGCTGCTTTTATCACAATGTTTTCGATAGTTCATTTATAGGGAGTGTATGCATGTGGGAACGGGGTTATGGGAAAATCGTTCACTGTACCGCCGAAAGGGATTTTGCCTGCAGAGGTGCGAAGACCCGTGAACAGATACTAACCCTTTCCCACATGCAGCTATGTTATGCCCCTTTCCACACTTATTTAGTCATGTAACAACTCGCTTCCAAGATTAAAACCCATGCAATGCAAACACAACGACATTTTAAAGCATGGCGGGCAATTGCTTCTCTTGCCACAATGTGTTCAGGTCTATTGCATAGCTGGGTTGATTCACCCAGGGATCACGAGTGTGTGAACTGACGGGGTGGTATGACTTGAATGATGTGGAAATCGGCCTAAAACACCCAACAATACAAACAAAACGACCTCTGAAAGCAGGGCGGGCAATTGCTCCCTTTGTCACAGTGTGTTCAGTACTATTGAGTAGCTGGGTTGAATCACCCAGGACGCATGAGTATGTGAACAGTGCGTGTGATTTGACATATATGATGTTGAAAACGGCGTAAAACACCCAACAATACAAACAAAACCACCTTTGAAATCATGACTAGCAATGGCTCACTCTTTCCACACTGTTTTCAGTCCTAACGCATAGCTGGGTTGAATCACCCAGGACGCATGAGTATGTGAACAGTGCGTGCGATTTGACATACATGTTGTTGTAAACGGCGTAAAACACCCAACAACGCAATCAAAACGACCTTTGAAGACATGGTGAGCAATGGCTCCTCTTACCACACTGTGTTCAGTCCTATTGCCTAGCTGGGTAGAATCACTCAAAAAACATGAGTATGGGCAAACAAAACGACATGTTAAAGCATGGCGGGCAATTGCTTCTCTTGCCACAATGTGTTCAGGTCTATTGCATAGCTGGGTCGATTCACCCAGGGATCACGAGTGTGTGAACTGACGGGGTGGTATGACTGGAATGATGTGGAAAACGGCCTAAAACCCCCCAACAATACAAACAAAACGACCTCTGAAAGCAGGGCGGGCAATTGCTCCCTTTGTCACAGTGTGTTCAGTACTATTGAGAAGCTGGATTAAATTACCCAGGACGCATGAGTATGTGAACAGTGCGGGTGAGTTGACATATATGATGTTGAAACCGGCGTAAAACACCCAACAATACAAACAAAACGACCTTTGAAATCATCATTAGCAATGGCTCATCTTTCCACACTGTTTTCAGTCCTAACGCATAGCTGGGTTGATTCTCCCAGGTCCCATGAGTTTGTAAACTGTGAGAGTGATTGGACATAAATGCTGTTGAAAACGGCCTAAAACTCCGTACAGTGCACTCAAAACGAGCTTTGAAAACCTGGTGAGCAATGGCTCCTTATACCACACTGTGTTCAGTCTTATCGCGTAGATTGGTTGATTCACCCAAGAAGCATGTGTGTGTGTGTGTGAGCAGTGAGGGGTATTTAACATAAATGCTGTTGAAAACGGCCTAAAACAACCAACAACGCAATCAAAACGACCTTTGAAAACGTGATAAGCATTGGCTGCTCTTACCACACTGTTTTCAGTCCTATTGCCTAGCTGTGTAGAATCACCCAAACAACGCGAGTATGTGCACTGTGATGGCGATTGGGCATACATGCTGTTGAAAACGGCCTAAAACCCCAACACTGCAAGCAAAACGACCTTTGAAAACATGATGATCAATGGCTGCTTTTATCACAATGTTTTCGATAGTTCATTTATAGGGAGTGTATGCATGTGGGAACGGGGTTATGGGAAAATCGTTCACTGTACCGCCGAAAGGGATTTTGCCTGCAGAGGTGCGAAGACCCGTGAACAGATACTAACCCTTTCCCACATGCAGCTATGTTATGCCCCTTTCCACACTTATTTAGTCATGTAACAACTCGCTTCCAAGATTAAAACCCATGCAATGCAAACACAACGACATTTTAAAGCATGGCGGGCAATTGCTTCTCTTGCCACAATGTGTTCAGGTCTATTGCATAGCTGGGTTGATTCACCCAGGGATCACGAGTGTGTGAACTGACGGGGTGGTATGACTTGAATGATGTGGAAATCGGCCTAAAACACCCAACAATACAAACAAAACGACCTCTGAAAGCAGGGCGGGCAATTGCTCCCTTTGTCACAGTGTGTTCAGTACTATTGAGTAGCTGGGTTGAATCACCCAGGACGCATGAGTATGTGAACAGTGCGTGTGATTTGACATATATGATGTTGAAAACGGCGTAAAACACCCAACAATACAAACAAAACCACCTTTGAAATCATGACTAGCAATGGCTCACTCTTTCCACACTGTTTTCAGTCCTAACGCATAGCTGGGTTGAATCACCCAGGACGCATGAGTATGTGAACAGTGCGTGCGATTTGACATACATGTTGTTGTAAACGGCGTAAAACACCCAACAACGCAATCAAAACGACCTTTGAAGACATGGTGAGCAATGGCTCCTCTTACCACACTGTGTTCAGTCCTATTGCCTAGCTGGGTAGAATCACTCAAAAAACATGAGTATGGGCAAACAAAACGACATGTTAAAGCATGGCGGGCAATTGCTTCTCTTGCCACAATGTGTTCAGGTCTATTGCATAGCTGGGTCGATTCACCCAGGGATCACGAGTGTGTGAACTGACGGGGTGGTATGACTGGAATGATGTGGAAAACGGCCTAAAACCCCCCAACAATACAAACAAAACGACCTCTGAAAGCAGGGCGGGCAATTGCTCCCTTTGTCACAGTGTGTTCAGTACTATTGAGAAGCTGGATTAAATTACCCAGGACGCATGAGTATGTGAACAGTGCGGGTGAGTTGACATATATGATGTTGAAACCGGCGTAAAACACCCAACAATACAAACAAAACGACCTTTGAAATCATCATTAGCAATGGCTCATCTTTCCACACTGTTTTCAGTCCTAACGCATAGCTGGGTTGATTCTCCCAGGTCCCATGAGTTTGTAAACTGTGAGAGTGATTGGACATAAATGCTGTTGAAAACGGCCTAAAACTCCGTACAGTGCACTCAAAACGAGCTTTGAAAACCTGGTGAGCAATGGCTCCTTATACCACACTGTGTTCAGTCTTATCGCGTAGATTGGTTGATTCACCCAAGAAGCATGTGTGTGTGTGTGTGAGCAGTGAGGGGTATTTAACATAAATGCTGTTGAAAACGGCCTAAAACAACCAACAACGCAATCAAAACGACCTTTGAAAACGTGATAAGCATTGGCTGCTCTTACCACACTGTTTTCAGTCCTATTGCCTAGCTGTGTAGAATCACCCAAACAACGCGAGTATGTGCACTGTGATGGCGATTGGGCATACATGCTGTTGAAAACGGCCTAAAACCCCAACACTGCAAGCAAAACGACCTTTGAAAACATGATGATCAATGGCTGCTTTTATCACAATGTTTTCGATAGTTCATTTATAGGGAGTGTATGCATGTGGGAACGGGGTTATGGGAAAATCGTTCACTGTACCGCCGAAAGGGATTTTGCCTGCAGAGGTGCGAAGACCCGTGAACAGATACTAACCCTTTCCCACATGCAGCTATGTTATGCCCCTTTCCACACTTATTTAGTCATGTAACAACTCGCTTCCAAGATTAAAACCCATGCAATGCAAACACAACGACATTTTAAAGCATGGCGGGCAATTGCTTCTCTTGCCACAATGTGTTCAGGTCTATTGCATAGCTGGGTTGATTCACCCAGGGATCACGAGTGTGTGAACTGACGGGGTGGTATGACTTGAATGATGTGGAAATCGGCCTAAAACACCCAACAATACAAACAAAACGACCTCTGAAAGCAGGGCGGGCAATTGCTCCCTTTGTCACAGTGTGTTCAGTACTATTGAGTAGCTGGGTTGAATCACCCAGGACGCATGAGTATGTGAACAGTGCGTGTGATTTGACATATATGATGTTGAAAACGGCGTAAAACACCCAACAATACAAACAAAACCACCTTTGAAATCATGACTAGCAATGGCTCACTCTTTCCACACTGTTTTCAGTCCTAACGCATAGCTGGGTTGAATCACCCAGGACGCATGAGTATGTGAACAGTGCGTGCGATTTGACATACATGTTGTTGTAAACGGCGTAAAACACCCAACAACGCAATCAAAACGACCTTTGAAGACATGGTGAGCAATGGCTCCTCTTACCACACTGTGTTCAGTCCTATTGCCTAGCTGGGTAGAATCACTCAAAAAACATGAGTATGGGCAAACAAAACGACATGTTAAAGCATGGCGGGCAATTGCTTCTCTTGCCACAATGTGTTCAGGTCTATTGCATAGCTGGGTCGATTCACCCAGGGATCACGAGTGTGTGAACTGACGGGGTGGTATGACTGGAATGATGTGGAAAACGGCCTAAAACCCCCCAACAATACAAACAAAACGACCTCTGAAAGCAGGGCGGGCAATTGCTCCCTTTGTCACAGTGTGTTCAGTACTATTGAGAAGCTGGATTAAATTACCCAGGACGCATGAGTATGTGAACAGTGCGGGTGAGTTGACATATATGATGTTGAAACCGGCGTAAAACACCCAACAATACAAACAAAACGACCTTTGAAATCATCATTAGCAATGGCTCATCTTTCCACACTGTTTTCAGTCCTAACGCATAGCTGGGTTGATTCTCCCAGGTCCCATGAGTTTGTAAACTGTGAGAGTGATTGGACATAAATGCTGTTGAAAACGGCCTAAAACTCCGTACAGTGCACTCAAAACGAGCTTTGAAAACCTGGTGAGCAATGGCTCCTTATACCACACTGTGTTCAGTCTTATCGCGTAGATTGGTTGATTCACCCAAGAAGCATGTGTGTGTGTGTGTGAGCAGTGAGGGGTATTTAACATAAATGCTGTTGAAAACGGCCTAAAACAACCAACAACGCAATCAAAACGACCTTTGAAAACGTGATAAGCATTGGCTGCTCTTACCACACTGTTTTCAGTCCTATTGCCTAGCTGTGTAGAATCACCCAAACAACGCGAGTATGTGCACTGTGATGGCGATTGGGCATACATGCTGTTGAAAACGGCCTAAAACCCCAACACTGCAAGCAAAACGACCTTTGAAAACATGATGATCAATGGCTGCTTTTATCACAATGTTTTCGATAGTTCATTTATAGGGAGTGTATGCATGTGGGAACGGGGTTATGGGAAAATCGTTCACTGTACCGCCGAAAGGGATTTTGCCTGCAGAGGTGCGAAGACCCGTGAACAGATACTAACCCTTTCCCACATGCAGCTATGTTATGCCCCTTTCCACACTTATTTAGTCATGTAACAACTCGCTTCCAAGATTAAAACCCATGCAATGCAAACACAACGACATTTTAAAGCATGGCGGGCAATTGCTTCTCTTGCCACAATGTGTTCAGGTCTATTGCATAGCTGGGTTGATTCACCCAGGGATCACGAGTGTGTGAACTGACGGGGTGGTATGACTTGAATGATGTGGAAATCGGCCTAAAACACCCAACAATACAAACAAAACGACCTCTGAAAGCAGGGCGGGCAATTGCTCCCTTTGTCACAGTGTGTTCAGTACTATTGAGTAGCTGGGTTGAATCACCCAGGACGCATGAGTATGTGAACAGTGCGTGTGATTTGACATATATGATGTTGAAAACGGCGTAAAACACCCAACAATACAAACAAAACCACCTTTGAAATCATGACTAGCAATGGCTCACTCTTTCCACACTGTTTTCAGTCCTAACGCATAGCTGGGTTGAATCACCCAGGACGCATGAGTATGTGAACAGTGCGTGCGATTTGACATACATGTTGTTGTAAACGGCGTAAAACACCCAACAACGCAATCAAAACGACCTTTGAAGACATGGTGAGCAATGGCTCCTCTTACCACACTGTGTTCAGTCCTATTGCCTAGCTGGGTAGAATCACTCAAAAAACATGAGTATGGGCAAACAAAACGACATGTTAAAGCATGGCGGGCAATTGCTTCTCTTGCCACAATGTGTTCAGGTCTATTGCATAGCTGGGTCGATTCACCCAGGGATCACGAGTGTGTGAACTGACGGGGTGGTATGACTGGAATGATGTGGAAAACGGCCTAAAACCCCCCAACAATACAAACAAAACGACCTCTGAAAGCAGGGCGGACAATTGCTCCCTTTGTCACAGTGTGTTCAGTACTATTGAGAAGCTGGATTAAATTACCCAGGACGCATGAGTATGTGAACAGTGCGGGTGAGTTGACATATATGATGTTGAAACCGGCGTAAAACACCCAACAATACAAACAAAACGACCTTTGAAATCATCATTAGCAATGGCTCATCTTTCCACACTGTTTTCAGTCCTAACGCATAGCTGGGTTGATTCTCCCAGGTCCCATGAGTTTGTAAACTGTGAGAGTGATTGGACATAAATGCTGTTGAAAACGGCCTAAAACTCCGTACAGTGCACTCAAAACGAGCTTTGAAAACCTGGTGAGCAATGGCTCCTTATACCACACTGTGTTCAGTCTTATCGCGTAGATTGGTTGATTCACCCAAGAAGCATGTGTGTGTGTGTGTGAGCAGTGAGGGGTATTTAACATAAATGCTGTTGAAAACGGCCTAAAACAACCAACAACGCAATCAAAACGACCTTTGAAAACGTGATAAGCATTGGCTGCTCTTACCACACTGTTTTCAGTCCTATTGCCTAGCTGTGTAGAATCACCCAAACAACGCGAGTATGTGCACTGTGATGGCGATTGGGCATACATGCTGTTGAAAACGGCCTAAAACCCCAACACTGCAAGCAAAACGACCTTTGAAAACATGATGATCAATGGCTGCTTTTATCACAATGTTTTCGATAGTTCATTTATAGGGAGTGTATGCATGTGGGAACGGGGTTATGGGAAAATCGTTCACTGTACCGCCGAAAGGGATTTTGCCTGCAGAGGTGCGAAGACCCGTGAACAGATACTAACCCTTTCCCACATGCAGCTATGTTATGCCCCTTTCCACACTTATTTAGTCATGTAACAACTCGCTTCCAAGATTAAAACCCATGCAATGCAAACACAACGACATTTTAAAGCATGGCGGGCAATTGCTTCTCTTGCCACAATGTGTTCAGGTCTATTGCATAGCTGGGTTGATTCACCCAGGGATCACGAGTGTGTGAACTGACGGGGTGGTATGACTTGAATGATGTGGAAATCGGCCTAAAACACCCAACAATACAAACAAAACGACCTCTGAAAGCAGGGCGGGCAATTGCTCCCTTTGTCACAGTGTGTTCAGTACTATTGAGTAGCTGGGTTGAATCACCCAGGACGCATGAGTATGTGAACAGTGCGTGTGATTTGACATATATGATGTTGAAAACGGCGTAAAACACCCAACAATACAAACAAAACCACCTTTGAAATCATGACTAGCAATGGCTCACTCTTTCCACACTGTTTTCAGTCCTAACGCATAGCTGGGTTGAATCACCCAGGACGCATGAGTATGTGAACAGTGCGTGCGATTTGACATACATGTTGTTGTAAACGGCGTAAAACACCCAACAACGCAATCAAAACGACCTTTGAAGACATGGTGAGCAATGGCTCCTCTTACCACACTGTGTTCAGTCCTATTGCCTAGCTGGGTAGAATCACTCAAAAAACATGAGTATGGGCAAACAAAACGACATGTTAAAGCATGGCGGGCAATTGCTTCTCTTGCCACAATGTGTTCAGGTCTATTGCATAGCTGGGTCGATTCACCCAGGGATCACGAGTGTGTGAACTGACGGGGTGGTATGACTGGAATGATGTGGAAAACGGCCTAAAACCCCCCAACAATACAAACAAAACGACCTCTGAAAGCAGGGCGGGCAATTGCTCCCTTTGTCACAGTGTGTTCAGTACTATTGAGAAGCTGGATTAAATTACCCAGGACGCATGAGTATGTGAACAGTGCGGGTGAGTTGACATATATGATGTTGAAACCGGCGTAAAACACCCAACAATACAAACAAAACGACCTTTGAAATCATCATTAGCAATGGCTCATCTTTCCACACTGTTTTCAGTCCTAACGCATAGCTGGGTTGATTCTCCCAGGTCCCATGAGTTTGTAAACTGTGAGAGTGATTGGACATAAATGCTGTTGAAAACGGCCTAAAACTCCGTACAGTGCACTCAAAACGAGCTTTGAAAACCTGGTGAGCAATGGCTCCTTATACCACACTGTGTTCAGTCTTATCGCGTAGATTGGTTGATTCACCCAAGAAGCATGTGTGTGTGTGTGTGAGCAGTGAGGGGTATTTAACATAAATGCTGTTGAAAACGGCCTAAAACAACCAACAACGCAATCAAAACGACCTTTGAAAACGTGATAAGCATTGGCTGCTCTTACCACACTGTTTTCAGTCCTATTGCCTAGCTGTGTAGAATCACCCAAACAACGCGAGTATGTGCACTGTGATGGCGATTGGGCATACATGCTGTTGAAAACGGCCTAAAACCCCAACACTGCAAGCAAAACGACCTTTGAAAACATGATGATCAATGGCTGCTTTTATCACAATGTTTTCGATAGTTCATTTATAGGGAGTGTATGCATGTGGGAACGGGGTTATGGGAAAATCGTTCACTGTACCGCCGAAAGGGATTTTGCCTGCAGAGGTGCGAAGACCCGTGAACAGATACTAACCCTTTCCCACATGCAGCTATGTTATGCCCCTTTCCACACTTATTTAGTCATGTAACAACTCGCTTCCAAGATTAAAACCCATGCAATGCAAACACAACGACATTTTAAAGCATGGCGGGCAATTGCTTCTCTTGCCACAATGTGTTCAGGTCTATTGCATAGCTGGGTTGATTCACCCAGGGATCACGAGTGTGTGAACTGACGGGGTGGTATGACTTGAATGATGTGGAAATCGGCCTAAAACACCCAACAATACAAACAAAACGACCTCTGAAAGCAGGGCGGGCAATTGCTCCCTTTGTCACAGTGTGTTCAGTACTATTGAGTAGCTGGGTTGAATCACCCAGGACGCATGAGTATGTGAACAGTGCGTGTGATTTGACATATATGATGTTGAAAACGGCGTAAAACACCCAACAATACAAACAAAACCACCTTTGAAATCATGACTAGCAATGGCTCACTCTTTCCACACTGTTTTCAGTCCTAACGCATAGCTGGGTTGAATCACCCAGGACGCATGAGTATGTGAACAGTGCGTGCGATTTGACATACATGTTGTTGTAAACGGCGTAAAACACCCAACAACGCAATCAAAACGACCTTTGAAGACATGGTGAGCAATGGCTCCTCTTACCACACTGTGTTCAGTCCTATTGCCTAGCTGGGTAGAATCACTCAAAAAACATGAGTATGGGCAAACAAAACGACATGTTAAAGCATGGCGGGCAATTGCTTCTCTTGCCACAATGTGTTCAGGTCTATTGCATAGCTGGGTCGATTCACCCAGGGATCACGAGTGTGTGAACTGACGGGGTGGTATGACTGGAATGATGTGGAAAACGGCCTAAAACCCCCCAACAATACAAACAAAACGACCTCTGAAAGCAGGGCGGGCAATTGCTCCCTTTGTCACAGTGTGTTCAGTACTATTGAGAAGCTGGATTAAATTACCCAGGACGCATGAGTATGTGAACAGTGCGGGTGAGTTGACATATATGATGTTGAAACCGGCGTAAAACACCCAACAATACAAACAAAACGACCTTTGAAATCATCATTAGCAATGGCTCATCTTTCCACACTGTTTTCAGTCCTAACGCATAGCTGGGTTGATTCTCCCAGGTCCCATGAGTTTGTAAACTGTGAGAGTGATTGGACATAAATGCTGTTGAAAACGGCCTAAAACTCCGTACAGTGCACTCAAAACGAGCTTTGAAAACCTGGTGAGCAATGGCTCCTTATACCACACTGTGTTCAGTCTTATCGCGTAGATTGGTTGATTCACCCAAGAAGCATGTGTGTGTGTGTGTGAGCAGTGAGGGGTATTTAACATAAATGCTGTTGAAAACGGCCTAAAACAACCAACAACGCAATCAAAACGACCTTTGAAAACGTGATAAGCATTGGCTGCTCTTACCACACTGTTTTCAGTCCTATTGCCTAGCTGTGTAGAATCACCCAAACAACGCGAGTATGTGCACTGTGATGGCGATTGGGCATACATGCTGTTGAAAACGGCCTAAAACCCCAACACTGCAAGCAAAACGACCTTTGAAAACATGATGATCAATGGCTGCTTTTATCACAATGTTTTCGATAGTTCATTTATAGGGAGTGTATGCATGTGGGAACGGGGTTATGGGAAAATCGTTCACTGTACCGCCGAAAGGGATTTTGCCTGCAGAGGTGCGAAGACCCGTGAACAGATACTAACCCTTTCCCACATGCAGCTATGTTATGCCCCTTTCCACACTTATTTAGTCATGTAACAACTCGCTTCCAAGATTAAAACCCATGCAATGCAAACACAACGACATTTTAAAGCATGGCGGGCAATTGCTTCTCTTGCCACAATGTGTTCAGGTCTATTGCATAGCTGGGTTGATTCACCCAGGGATCACGAGTGTGTGAACTGACGGGGTGGTATGACTTGAATGATGTGGAAATCGGCCTAAAACACCCAACAATACAAACAAAACGACCTCTGAAAGCAGGGCGGGCAATTGCTCCCTTTGTCACAGTGTGTTCAGTACTATTGAGTAGCTGGGTTGAATCACCCAGGACGCATGAGTATGTGAACAGTGCGTGTGATTTGACATATATGATGTTGAAAACGGCGTAAAACACCCAACAATACAAACAAAACCACCTTTGAAATCATGACTAGCAATGGCTCACTCTTTCCACACTGTTTTCAGTCCTAACGCATAGCTGGGTTGAATCACCCAGGACGCATGAGTATGTGAACAGTGCGTGCGATTTGACATACATGTTGTTGTAAACGGCGTAAAACACCCAACAACGCAATCAAAACGACCTTTGAAGACATGGTGAGCAATGGCTCCTCTTACCACACTGTGTTCAGTCCTATTGCCTAGCTGGGTAGAATCACTCAAAAAACATGAGTATGGGCAAACAAAACGACATGTTAAAGCATGGCGGGCAATTGCTTCTCTTGCCACAATGTGTTCAGGTCTATTGCATAGCTGGGTCGATTCACCCAGGGATCACGAGTGTGTGAACTGACGGGGTGGTATGACTGGAATGATGTGGAAAACGGCCTAAAACCCCCCAACAATACAAACAAAACGACCTCTGAAAGCAGGGCGGGCAATTGCTCCCTTTGTCACAGTGTGTTCAGTACTATTGAGAAGCTGGATTAAATTACCCAGGACGCATGAGTATGTGAACAGTGCGGGTGAGTTGACATATATGATGTTGAAACCGGCGTAAAACACCCAACAATACAAACAAAACGACCTTTGAAATCATCATTAGCAATGGCTCATCTTTCCACACTGTTTTCAGTCCTAACGCATAGCTGGGTTGATTCTCCCAGGTCCCATGAGTTTGTAAACTGTGAGAGTGATTGGACATAAATGCTGTTGAAAACGGCCTAAAACTCCGTACAGTGCACTCAAAACGAGCTTTGAAAACCTGGTGAGCAATGGCTCCTTATACCACACTGTGTTCAGTCTTATCGCGTAGATTGGTTGATTCACCCAAGAAGCATGTGTGTGTGTGTGTGAGCAGTGAGGGGTATTTAACATAAATGCTGTTGAAAACGGCCTAAAACAACCAACAACGCAATCAAAACGACCTTTGAAAACGTGATAAGCATTGGCTGCTCTTACCACACTGTTTTCAGTCCTATTGCCTAGCTGTGTAGAATCACCCAAACAACGCGAGTATGTGCACTGTGATGGCGATTGGGCATACATGCTGTTGAAAACGGCCTAAAACCCCAACACTGCAAGCAAAACGACCTTTGAAAACATGATGAGCAATGGCTGCTTTTATCACAATGTTTTCGATAGTTCATTTATAGGGAGTGTATGCATGTGGGAACGGGGTTATGGGAAAATCGTTCACTGTACCGCCGAAAGGGATTTTGCCTGCAGAGGTGCGAAGACCCGTGAACAGATACTAACCCTTTCCCACATGCAGCTATGTTATGCCCCTTTCCACACTTATTTAGTCATGTAACAACTCGCTTCCAAGATTAAAACCCATGCAATGCAAACACAACGACATTTTAAAGCATGGCGGGCAATTGCTTCTCTTGCCACAATGTGTTCAGGTCTATTGCATAGCTGGGTTGATTCACCCAGGGATCACGAGTGTGTGAACTGACGGGGTGGTATGACTTGAATGATGTGGAAATCGGCCTAAAACACCCAACAATACAAACAAAACGACCTCTGAAAGCAGGGCGGGCAATTGCTCCCTTTGTCACAGTGTGTTCAGTACTATTGAGTAGCTGGGTTGAATCACCCAGGACGCATGAGTATGTGAACAGTGCGTGTGATTTGACATATATGATGTTGAAAACGGCGTAAAACACCCAACAATACAAACAAAACCACCTTTGAAATCATGACTAGCAATGGCTCACTCTTTCCACACTGTTTTCAGTCCTAACGCATAGCTGGGTTGAATCACCCAGGACGCATGAGTATGTGAACAGTGCGTGCGATTTGACATACATGTTGTTGTAAACGGCGTAAAACACCCAACAACGCAATCAAAACGACCTTTGAAGACATGGTGAGCAATGGCTCCTCTTACCACACTGTGTTCAGTCCTATTGCCTAGCTGGGTAGAATCACTCAAAAAACATGAGTATGGGCAAACAAAACGACATGTTAAAGCATGGCGGGCAATTGCTTCTCTTGCCACAATGTGTTCAGGTCTATTGCATAGCTGGGTCGATTCACCCAGGGATCACGAGTGTGTGAACTGACGGGGTGGTATGACTGGAATGATGTGGAAAACGGCCTAAAACCCCCCAACAATACAAACAAAACGACCTCTGAAAGCAGGGCGGGCAATTGCTCCCTTTGTCACAGTGTGTTCAGTACTATTGAGAAGCTGGATTAAATTACCCAGGACGCATGAGTATGTGAACAGTGCGGGTGAGTTGACATATATGATGTTGAAACCGGCGTAAAACACCCAACAATACAAACAAAACGACCTTTGAAATCATCATTAGCAATGGCTCATCTTTCCACACTGTTTTCAGTCCTAACGCATAGCTGGGTTGATTCTCCCAGGTCCCATGAGTTTGTAAACTGTGAGAGTGATTGGACATAAATGCTGTTGAAAACGGCCTAAAACTCCGTACAGTGCACTCAAAACGAGCTTTGAAAACCTGGTGAGCAATGGCTCCTTATACCACACTGTGTTCAGTCTTATCGCGTAGATTGGTTGATTCACCCAAGAAGCATGTGTGTGTGTGTGTGAGCAGTGAGGGGTATTTAACATAAATGCTGTTGAAAACGGCCTAAAACAACCAACAACGCAATCAAAACGACCTTTGAAAACGTGATAAGCATTGGCTGCTCTTACCACACTGTTTTCAGTCCTATTGCCTAGCTGTGTAGAATCACCCAAACAACGCGAGTATGTGCACTGTGATGGCGATTGGGCATACATGCTGTTGAAAACGGCCTAAAACCCCAACACTGCAAGCAAAACGACCTTTGAAAACATGATGATCAATGGCTGCTTTTATCACAATGTTTTCGATAGTTCATTTATAGGGAGTGTATGCATGTGGGAACGGGGTTATGGGAAAATCGTTCACTGTACCGCCGAAAGGAATTTTGCCTGCAGAGGTGCGAAGACCCGTGAACAGATACTAACCCTTTCCCACATGCAGCTATGTTATGCCCCTTTCCACACTTATTTAGTCATGTAACAACTCGCTTCCAAGATTAAAACCCATGCAATGCAAACACAACGACATTTTAAAGCATGGCGGGCAATTGCTTCTCTTGCCACAATGTGTTCAGGTTTATTGCATAGCTGGGTTGATTCACCCAGGGATCACGAGTGTGTGAACTGACGGGGTGGTATGACTTGAATGATGTGGAAATCGGCCTAAAACACCCAACAATACAAACAAAACGACCTCTGAAAGCAGGGCGGGCAATTGCTCCCTTTGTCACAGTGTGTTCAGTACTATTGAGTAGCTGGGTTGAATCACCCAGGACGCATGAGTATGTGAACAGTGCGTGTGATTTGACATATATGATGTTGAAAACGGCGTAAAACACCCAACAATACAAACAAAACCACCTTTGAAATCATGACTAGCAATGGCTCACTCTTTCCACACTGTTTTCAGTCCTAACGCATAGCTGGGTTGAATCACCCAGGACGCATGAGTATGTGAACAGTGCGTGCGATTTGACATGCATGTTGTTGTAAACGGCGTAAAACACCCAACAACGCAATCAAAACGACCTTTGAAGACATGGTGAGCAATGGCTCCTCTTACCACACTGTGTTCAGTCCTATTGCCTAGCTGGGTAGAATCACTCAAAAAACATGAGTATGGGCAAACAAAACGACATGTTAAAGCATGGCGGGCAATTGCTTCTCTTGCCACAATGTGTTCAGGTCTATTGCATAGCTGGGTCGATTCACCCAGGGATCACGAGTGCGTGAACTGACGGGGTGGTATGACTGGAATGATGTGGAAAACGGCCTAAAACCCCCCCAACAATACAAACAAAACGACCTCTGAAAGCAGGGCGGGCAATTGCTCCCTTTGTCACAGTGTGTTCAGTACTATTGAGAAGCTGGATTAAATTACCCAGGACGCATGAGTATGTGAACAGTGCGGGTGAGTTGACATATATGATGTTGAAACCGGCGTAAAACACCCAACAATACAAACAAAACGACCTTTGAAATCATCATTAGCAATGGCTCATCTTTCCACACTGTTTTCAGTCCTAACGCATAGCTGGGTTGATTCTCCCAGGTCCCATGAGTTTGTAAACTGTGAGAGTGATTGGACATAAATGCTGTTGAAAACGGCCTAAAACTCCGTACAGTGCACTCAAAACGAGCTTTGAAAACCTGGTGAGCAATGGCTCCTTATACCACACTGTGTTCAGTCTTATCGCGTAGATTGGTTGATTCACCCAAGAAGCATGTGTGTGTGTGTGTGAGCAGTGAGGGGTATTTAACATAAATGCTGTTGAAAACGGCCTAAAACAACCAACAACGCAATCAAAACGACCTTTGAAAACGTGATAAGCATTGGCTGCTCTTACCACACTGTTTTCAGTCCTATTGCCTAGCTGTGTAGAATCACCCAAACAACGCGAGTATGTGCACTGTGATGGCGATTGGGCATACATGCTGTTGAAAACGGCCTAAAACACCAACACTGCAAGCAAAACGACCTTTGAAAACATGATGAGCAATGGCTGCTTTTATCACAATGTTTTCGATAGTTCATTTATAGGGAGTGTATGCATGTGGGAACGGGGTTATGGGAAAATCGTTCACTGTACCGCCGAAAGGGATTTTGCCTGCAGAGGTGCGAAGACCCGTGAACAGATACTAACCCTTTCCCACATGCAGCTATGTTATGCCCCTTTCCACACTTATTTAGTCATGTAACAACTCGCTTCCAAGATTAAAACCCATGCAATGCAAACACAACGACATTTTAAAGCATGGCGGGCAATTGCTTCTCTTGCCACAATGTGTTCAGGTCTATTGCATAGCTGGGTTGATTCACCCAGGGATCACGAGTGTGTGAACTGACGGGGTGGTATGACTTGAATGATGGGGAAATCGGCCTAAAACACCCAACAATACAAACAAAACGACCTCTGAAAGCAGGGCGGGCAATTGCTCCCTTTGTCACAGTGTGTTCAGTACTATTGAGTAGCTGGGTTGAATCACCCAGGACGCATGAGTATGTGAACAGTGCGTGTGATTTGACATATATGATGTTGAAAACGGCGTAAAACACCCAACAATACAAACAAAACCACCTTTGAAATCATGACTAGCAATGGCTCACTCTTTCCACACTGTTTTCAGTCCTAACGCATAGCTGGGTTGAATCACCCAGGACGCATGAGTATGTGAACAGTGCGTGCGATTTGACATACATGTTGTTGTAAACGGCGTAAAACACCCAACAACGCAATCAAAACGACCTTTGAAGACATGGTGAGCAATGGCTCCTCTTACCACACTGTGTTCAGTCCTATTGCCTAGCTGGGTAGAATCACTCAAAAAACATGAGTATGGGCAAACAAAACGACATGTTAAAGCATGGCGGGCAATTGCTTCTCTTGCCACAATGTGTTCAGGTCTATTGCATAGCTGGGTCGATTCACCCAGGGATCACGAGTGTGTGAACTGACGGGGTGGTATGACTGGAATGATGTGGAAAACGGCCTAAAACCCCCCAACAATACAAACAAAACGACCTCTGAAAGCATGGCGGGCAATTGCTCCCTTTGTCACAGTGTGTTCAGTACTATTGAGAAGCTGGATTAAATTACCCAGGACGCATGAGTATGTGAACAGTGCGGGTGAGTTGACATAGATGTTGAAACCGGCGTAAAACACCCAACAATACAAACAAAACGACCTTTGAAATCATCATTAGCAATGGCTCATCTTTCCACACTGTTTTCAGTCCTAACGCATAGCTGGGTTGATTCTCCCAGGTCCCATGAGTTTGTAAACTGTGAGAGTGATTGGACATAAATGCTGTTGAAAACGGCCTAAAACTCCGTACAGTGTACTCAAAACGAGCTTTGAAAACCTGGTGAGCAATGGCTCCTTATACCACACTGTGTTCAGTCTTATCGCGTAGATTGGTTGATTCACCCAAGAAGCATGTGTGTGTGTGTGTGAGCAGTGAGGGGTATTTAACATAAATGCTGTTGAAAACGGCCTAAAACAACCAACAACGCAATCAAAACGACCTTTGAAAACGTGATAAGCATTGGCTGCTCTTACCACACTGTTTTCAGTCCTATTGCCTAGCTGTGTAGAATAACCCAAACAACGCGAGTATGTGCACTGTGATGGCGATTGGGCATACATGCTGTTGAAAACGGCCTAAAACCCCAACACTGCAAGCAAAACGACCTTTGAAAACATGATGATCAATGGCTGCTTTTATCACAATGTTTTCGATAGTTCATTTATAGGGAGTGTATGCATGTGGGAACGGGGTTATGGGAAAATCGTTCACTGTACCGCCGAAAGGGATTTTGCCTGCAGAGGTGCGAAGACCCGTGAACAGATACTAACCCTTTCCCACATGCAGCTATGTTATGCCCCTTTCCACACTTATTTAGTCATGTAACAACTCGCTTCCAAGATTAAAACCCATGCAATGCAAACACAACGACATTTTAAAGCATGGCGGGCAATTGCTTCTCTTGCCACAATGTGTTCAGGTCTATTGCATAGCTGGGTTGATTCACCCAGGGATCACGAGTGTGTGAACTGACGGGGTGGTATGACTTGAATGATGTGGAAATCGGCCTAAAACACCCAACAATACAAACAAAACGACCTCTGAAAGCAGGGCGGGCAATTGCTCCCTTTGTCACAGTGTGTTCAGTACTATTGAGTAGCTGGGTTGAATCACCCAGGACGCATGAGTATGTGAACAGTGCGTGTGATTTGACATATATGATGTTGAAAACGGCGTAAAACACCCAACAATACAAACAAAACCACCTTTGAAATCATGACTAGCAATGGCTCACTCTTTCCACACTGTTTTCAGTCCTAACGCATAGCTGGGTTGAATCACCCAGGACGCATGAGTATGTGAACAGTGCGTGCGATTTGACATACATGTTGTTGTAAACGGCGTAAAACACCCAACAACGCAATCAAAACGACCTTTGAAGACATGGTGAGCAATGGCTCCTCTTACCACACTGTGTTCAGTCCTATTGCCTAGCTGGGTAGAATCACTCAAAAAACATGAGTATGGGCAAACAAAACGACATGTTAAAGCATGGCGGGCAATTGCTTCTCTTGCCACAATGTGTTCAGGTCTATTGCATAGCTGGGTCGATTCACCCAGGGATCACGAGTGTGTGAACTGACGGGGTGGTATGACTGGAATGATGTGGAAAACGGCCTAAAAACCCCCAACAATACAAACAAAACGACCTCTGAAAGCAGGGCGGGCAATTGCTCCCTTTGTCACAGTGTGTTCAGTACTATTGAGAAGCTGGATTAAATTACCCAGGACGCATGAGTATGTGAACAGTGCGGGTGAGTTGACATATATGATGTTGAAACCGGCGTAAAACACCCAACAATACAAACAAAACGACCTTTGAAATCATCATTAGCAATGGCTCATCTTTCCACACTGTTTTCAGTCCTAACGCATAGCTGGGTTGATTCTCCCAGGTCCCATGAGTTTGTAAACTGTGAGAGTGATTGGACATAAATGCTGTTGAAAACGGCCTAAAACTCCGTACAGTGCACTCAAAACGAGCTTTGAAAACCTGGTGAGCAATGGCTCCTTATACCACACTGTGTTCAGTCTTATCGCGTAGATTGGTTGATTCACCCAAGAAGCATGTGTGTGTGTGTGTGTGAGCAGTGAGGGGTATTTAACATAAATGCTGTTGAAAACGGCCTAAAACAACCAACAACGCAATCAAAACGACCTTTGAAAACGTGATAAGCATTGGCTGCTCTTACCACACTGTTTTCAGTCCTATTGCCTAGCTGTGTAGAATCACCCAAACAACGCGAGTATGTGCACTGTGATGGCGATTGGGCATACATGCTGTTGAAAACGGCCTAAAACCCCAACACTGCAAGCAAAACGACCTTTGAAAACATGATGAGCAATGGCTGCTTTTATCACAATGTTTTCGATAGTTCATTTATAGGGAGTGTATGCATGTGGGAACGGGGTTATGGGAAAATCGTTCACTGTACCGCCGAAAGGGATTTTGCCTGCAGAGGTGCGAAGACCCGTGAACAGATACTAACCCTTTCCCACATGCAGCTATGTTATGCCCCTTTCCACACTTATTTAGTCATGTAACAACTCGCTTCCAAGATTAAAACCCATGCAATGCAAACACAACGACATTTTAAAGCATGGCGGGCAATTGCTTCTCTTGCCACAATGTGTTCAGGTCTATTGCATAGCTGGGTTGATTCACCCAGGGATCACGAGTGTGTGAACTGACGGGGTGGTATGACTTGAATGATGTGGAAATCGGCCTAAAACACCCAACAATACAAACAAAACGACCTCTGAAAGCAGGGCGGGCAATTGCTCCCTTTGTCACAGTGTGTTCAGTACTATTGAGTAGCTGGGTTGAATCACCCAGGACGCATGAGTATGTGAACAGTGCGTGTGATTTGACATATATGATGTTGAAAACGGCGTAAAACACCCAACAATACAAACAAAACCACCTTTGAAATCATGACTAGCAATGGCTCACTCTTTCCACACTGTTTTCAGTCCTAACGCATAGCTGGGTTGAATCACCCAGGACGCATGAGTATGTGAACAGTGCGTGCGATTTGACATACATGTTGTTGTAAACGGCGTAAAACACCCAACAACGCAATCAAAACGACCTTTGAAGACATGGTGAGCAATGGCTCCTCTTACCACACTGTGTTCAGTCCTATTGCCTAGCTGGGTAGAATCACTCAAAAAACATGAGTATGGGCAAACAAAACGACATGTTAAAGCATGGCGGGCAATTGCTTCTATTGCCACTATGTGTTCAGGTCTATTGCATAGCTGGGTCGATTCACCCAGGGATCACGAGTGTGTGAACTGACGGGGTGGTATGACTGGAATGATGTGGAAAACGGCCTAAAACCCCCCAACAATACAAACAAAACGACCTCTGAAAGCAGGGCGGGCAATTGCTCCCTTTGTCACAGTGTGTTCAGTACTATTGAGAAGCTGGATTAAATTACCCAGGACGCATGAGTATGTGAACAGTGCGGGTGAGTTGACATATATGATGTAGAAACGGCGTAAAACACCCAACAATACAAACAAAACGACCTTTGAAATCATCATTAGCAATGGCTCATCTTTCCACACTGTTTTCAGTCCTAACGCATAGCTGGGTTGATTCTCCCAGGTCCCATGAGTTTGTAAACTGGGAGAGTGATTGGACATAAATGCTGTTGAAAACGGCCTAAAACTCCGTACAGTGCACTCAAAACGAGCTTTGAAAACCTGGTGAGCAATGGCTCCTTATACCACACTGTGTTCAGTCTTATCGCGTAGATTGGTTGATTCACCCAAGAAGCATGTGTGTGTGTGTGTGAGCAGTGAGGGGTATTTAACATAAATGCTGTTGAAAACGGCCTAAAACAACCAACAACGCAATCAAAACGACCTTTGAAAACGTGATAAGCATTGGCTGCTCTTACCACACTGTTTTCAGTCCTATTGCCTAGCTGTGTAGAATCACCCAAACAACGCGAGTATGTGCACTGTGATGGCGATTGGGCATACATGCTGTTGAAAACGGCCTAAAACCCCAACACTGCAAGCAAAACGACCTTTGAAAACATGATGATCAATGGCTGCTTTTATCACAATGTTTTCGATAGTTCATTTATAGGGAGTGTATGCATGTGGGAACGGGGTTATGGGAAAATCGTTCACTGTACCGCCGAAAGGGATTTTGCCTGCAGAGGTGCGAAGACCCGTGAACAGATACTAACCCTTTCCCACATGCAGCTATGTTATGCCCCTTTCCACACTTATTTAGTCATGTAACAACTCGCTTCCAAGATTAAAACCCATGCAATGCAAACACAACGACATTTTAAAGCATGGCGGGCAATTGCTTCTCTTGCCACAATGTGTTCAGGTCTATTGCATAGCTGGGTTGATTCACCCAGGGATCACGAGTGTGTGAACTGACGGGGTGGTATGACTTGAATGATGTGGAAATCGGCCTAAAACACCCAACAATACAAACAAAACGACCTCTGAAAGCAGGGCGGGCAATTGCTCCCTTTGTCACAGTGTGTTCAGTACTATTGAGTAGCTGGGTTGAATCACCCAGGACGCATGAGTATGTGAACAGTGCGTGTGATTTGACATATATGATGTTGAAAACGGCGTAAAACACCCAACAATACAAACAAAACCACCTTTGAAATCATGACTAGCAATGGCTCACTCTTTCCACACTGTTTTCAGTCCTAACGCATAGCTGGGTTGAATCACCCAGGACGCATGAGTATGTGAACAGTGCGTGCGATTTGACATACATGTTGTTGTAAACGGCGTAAAACACCCAACAACGCAATCAAAACGACCTTTGAAGACATGGTGAGCAATGGCTCCTCTTACCACACTGTGTTCAGTCCTATTGCCTAGCTGGGTAGAATCACTCAAAAAACATGAGTATGGGCAAACAAAACGACATGTTAAAGCATGGCGGGCAATTGCTTCTCTTGCCACAATGTGTTCAGGTCTATTGCATAGCTGGGTCGATTCACCCAGGGATCACGAGTGTGTGAACTGACGGGGTGGTATGACTGGAATGATGTGGAAAACGGCCTAAAAACCCCCAACAATACAAACAAAACGACCTCTGAAAGCAGGGCGGGCAATTGCTCCCTTTGTCACAGTGTGTTCAGTACTATTGAGAAGCTGGATTAAATTACCCAGGACGCATGAGTATGTGAACAGTGCGGGTGAGTTGACATATATGATGTTGAAACCGGCGTAAAACACCCAACAATACAAACAAAACGACCTTTGAAATCATCATTAGCAATGGCTCATCTTTCCACACTGTTTTCAGTCCTAACGCATAGCTGGGTTGATTCTCCCAGGTCCCATGAGTTTGTAAACTGTGAGAGTGATTGGACATAAATGCTGTTGAAAACGGCCTAAAACTCCGTACAGTGCACTCAAAACGAGCTTTGAAAACCTGGTGAGCAATGGCTCCTTATACCACACTGTGTTCAGTCTTATCGCGTAGATTGGTTGATTCACCCAAGAAGCATGTGTGTGTGTGTGTGAGCAGTGAGGGGTATTTAACATAAATGCTGTTGAAAACGGCCTAAAACAACCAACAACGCAATCAAAACGACCTTTGAAAACGTGATAAGCATTGGCTGCTCTTACCACACTGTTTTCAGTCCTATTGCCTAGCTGTGTAGAATCACCCAAACAACGCGAGTATGTGCACTGTGATGGCGATTGGGCATACATGCTGTTGAAAACGGCCTAAAACCCCAACACTGCAAGCAAAACGACCTTTGAAAACATGATGATCAATGGCTGCTTTTATCACAATGTTTTCGATAGTTCATTTATAGGGAGTGTATGCATGTGGGAACGGGGTTATGGGAAAATCGTTCACTGTACCGCCGAAAGGGATTTTGCCTGCAGAGGTGCGAAGACCCGTGAACAGATACTAACCCTTTCCCACATGCAGCTATGTTATGCCCCTTTCCACACTTATTTAGTCATTTAACAACTCGCTTCCAAGATTAAAACCCATGCAATGCAAACACAACGACATTTTAAAGCATGGCGGGCAATTGCTTCTCTTGCCACAATGTGTTCAGGTCTATTGCATAGCTGGGTTGATTCACCCAGGGATCACGAGTGTGTGAACTGACGGGGTGGTATGACTTGAATGATGTGGAAATCGGCCTAAAACACCCAACAATACAAACAAAACGACCTCTGAAAGCAGGGCGGGCAATTGCTCCCTTTGTCACAGTGTGTTCAGTACTATTGAGTAGCTGGGTTGAATCACCCAGGACGCATGAGTATGTGAACAGTGCGTGTGATTTGACATATATGATGTTGAAAACGGCGTAAAACACCCAACAATACAAACAAAACCACCTTTGAAATCATGACTAGCAATGGCTCACTCTTTCCACACTGTTTTCAGTCCTAACGCATAGCTGGGTTGAATCACCCAGGACGCATGAGTATGTGAACAGTGCGTGCGATTTGACATACATGTTGTTGTAAACGGCGTAAAACACCCAACAACGCAATCAAAACGACCTTTGAAGACATGGTGAGCAATGGCTCCTCTTACCACACTGTGTTCAGTCCTATTGCCTAGCTGGGTAGAATCACTCAAAAAACATGAGTATGGGCAAACAAAACGACATGTTAAAGCATGGCGGGCAATTGCTTCTCTTGCCACAATGTGTTCAGGTCTATTGCATAGCTGGGTCGATTCACCCAGGGATCACGAGTGTGTGAACTGACGGGGTGGTATGACTGGAATGATGTGGAAAACGGCCTAAAACCCCCCAACAATACAAACAAAACGACCTCTGAAAGCAGGGCGGGCAATTGCTCCCTTTGTCACAGTGTGTTCAGTACTATTGAGAAGCTGGATTAAATTACCCAGGACGCATGAGTATGTGAACAGTGCGGGTGAGTTGACATATATGATGTTGAAACCGGCGTAAAACACCCAACAATACAAACAAAACGACCTTTGAAATCATCATTAGCAATGGCTCATCTTTCCACACTGTTTTCAGTCCTAACGCATAGCTGGGTTGATTCTCCCAGGTCCCATGAGTTTGTAAACTGTGAGAGTGATTGGACATAAATGCTGTTGAAAACGGCCTAAAACTCCGTACAGTGCACTCAAAACGAGCTTTGAAAACCTGGTGAGCAATGGCTCCTTATACCACACTGTGTTCAGTCTTATCGCGTAGATTGGTTGATTCACCCAAGAAGCATGTGTGTGTGTGTGTGAGCAGTGAGGGGTATTTAACATAAATGCTGTTGAAAACGGCCTAAAACAACCAACAACGCAATCAAAACGACCTTTGAAAACGTGATAAGCATTGGCTGCTCTTACCACACTGTTTTCAGTCCTATTGCCTAGCTGTGTAGAATCACCCAAACAACGCGAGTATGTGCACTGTGATGGCGATTGGGCATACATGCTGTTGAAAACGGCCTAAAACCCCAACACTGCAAGCAAAACGACCTTTGAAAACATGATGATCAATGGCTGCTTTTATCACAATGTTTTCGATAGTTCATTTATAGGGAGTGTATGCATGTGGGAACGGGGTTATGGGAAAATCGTTCACTGTACCGCCGAAAGGAATTTTGCCTGCAGAGGTGCGAAGACCCGTGAACAGATACTAACCCTTTCCCACATGCAGCTATGTTATGCCCCTTTCCACACTTATTTAGTCATGTAACAACTCGCTTCCAAGATTAAAACCCATGCAATGCAAACACAACGACATTTTAAAGCATGGCGGGCAATTGCTTCTCTTGCCACAATGTGTTCAGGTTTATTGCATAGCTGGGTTGATTCACCCAGGGATCACGAGTGTGTGAACTGACGGGGTGGTATGACTTGAATGATGTGGAAATCGGCCTAAAACACCCAACAATACAAACAAAACGACCTCTGAAGCAGGGCGGGCAATTGCTCCCTTTGTCACAGTGTGTTCAGTACTATTGAGTAGCTGGGTTGAATCACCCAGGACGCATGAGTATGTGAACAGTGCGTGTGATTTGACATATATGATGTTGAAAACGGCGTAAAACACCCAACAATACAAACAAAACCACCTTTGAAATCATGACTAGCAATGGCTCACTCTTTCCACACTGTTTTCAGTCCTAACGCATAGCTGGGTTGAATCACCCAGGACGCATGAGTATGTGAACAGTGCGTGCGATTTGACATACATGTTGTTGTAAACGGCGTAAAACACCCAACAACGCAATCAAAACGACCTTTGAAGACATGGTGAGCAATGGCTCCTCTTACCACACTGTGTTCAGTCCTATTGCCTAGCTGGGTAGAATCACTCAAAAAACATGAGTATGGGCAAACAAAACGACATGTTAAAGCATGGCGGGCAATTGCTTCTCTTGCCACAATGTGTTCAGGTCTATTGCATAGCTGGGTCGATTCACCCAGGGATCACGAGTGTGTGAACTGACGGGGTGGTATGACTGGAATGATGTGGAAAACGGCCTAAAACCCCCCCAACAATACAAACAAAACGACCTCTGAAAGCAGGGCGGGCAATTGCTCCCTTTGTCACAGTGTGTTCAGTACTATTGAGAAGCTGGATTAAATTACCCAGGACGCATGAGTATGTGAACAGTGCGGGTGAGTTGACATATATGATGTTGAAACCGGCGTAAAACACCCAACAATACAAACAAAACGACCTTTGAAATCATCATTAGCAATGGCTCATCTTTCCACACTGTTTTCAGTCCTAACGCATAGCTGGGTTGATTCTCCCAGGTCCCATGAGTTTGTAAACTGTGAGAGTGATTGGACATAAATGCTGTTGAAAACGGCCTAAAACTCCGTACAGTGCACTCAAAACGAGCTTTGAAAACCTGGTGAGCAATGGCTCCTTATACCACACTGTGTTCAGTCTTATCGCGTAGATTGGTTGATTCACCCAAGAAGCATGTGTGTGTGTGTGTGAGCAGTGAGGGGTATTTAACATAAATGCTGTTGAAAACGGCCTAAAACAACCAACAACGCAATCAAAACGACCTTTGAAAACGTGATAAGCATTGGCTGCTCTTACCACACTGTTTTCAGTCCTATTGCCTAGCTGTGTAGAATCACCCAAACAACGCGAGTATGTGCACTGTGATGGCGATTGGGCATACATGCTGTTGAAAACGGCCTAAAACACCAACACTGCAAGCAAAACGACCTTTGAAAACATGATGAGCAATGGCTGCTTTTAACACAATGTTTTCGATAGTTCATTTATAGGGAGTGTATGCATGTGGGAACGGGGTTATGGGAAAATCGTTCACTGTACCGCCGAAAGGGATTTTGCCTGCAGAGGTGCGAAGACCCGTGAACAGATACTAACCCTTTCCCACATGCAGCTATGTTATGCCCCTTTCCACACTTATTTAGTCATGTAACAACTCGCTTCCAAGATTAAAACCCATGCAATGCAAACACAACGACATTTTAAAGCATGGCGGGCAATTGCTTCTCTTGCCACAATGTGTTCAGGTCTATTGCATAGCTGGGTTGATTCACCCAGGGATCACGAGTGTGTGAACTGACGGGGTGGTATGACTTGAATGATGGGGAAATCGGCCTAAAACACCCAACAATACAAACAAAACGACCTCTGAAAGCAGGGCGGGCAATTGCTCCCTTTGTCACAGTGTGTTCAGTACTATTGAGTAGCTGGGTTGAATCACCCAGGACGCATGAGTATGTGAACAGTGCGTGTGATTTGACATATATGATGTTGAAAACGGCGTAAAACACCCAACAATACAAACAAAACCACCTTTGAAATCATGACTAGCAATGGCTCACTCTTTCCACACTGTTTTCAGTCCTAACGCATAGCTGGGTTGAATCACCCAGGACGCATGAGTATGTGAACAGTGCGTGCGATTTGACATACATGTTGTTGTAAACGGCGTAAAACACCCAACAACGCAATCAAAACGACCTTTGAAGACATGGTGAGCAATGGCTCCTCTTACCACACTGTGTTCAGTCCTATTGCCTAGCTGGGTAGAATCACTCAAAAAACATGAGTATGGGCAAACAAAACGACATGTTAAAGCATGGCGGGCAATTGCTTCTCTTGCCACAATGTGTTCAGGTCTATTGCATAGCTGGGTCGATTCACCCAGGGATCACGAGTGTGTGAACTGACGGGGTGGTATGACTGGAATGATGTGGAAAACGGCCTAAAACCCCCCAACAATACAAACAAAACGACCTCTGAAAGCAGGGCGGGCAATTGCTCCCTTTGTCACAGTGTGTTCAGTACTATTGAGAAGCTGGATTAAATTACCCAGGACGCATGAGTATGTGAACAGTGCGGGTGAGTTGACATAGATGTTGAAACCGGCGTAAAACACCCAACAATACAAACAAAACGACCTTTGAAATCATCATTAGCAATGGCTCATCTTTCCACACTGTTTTCAGTCCTAACGCATAGCTGGGTTGATTCTCCCAGGTCCCATGAGTTTGTAAACTGTGAGAGTGATTGGACATAAATGCTGTTGAAAACGGCCTAAAACTCCGTACAGTGTACTCAAAACGAGCTTTGAAAACCTGGTGAGCAATGGCTCCTTATACCACACTGTGTTCAGTCTTATCGCGTAGATTGGTTGATTCACCCAAGAAGCATGTGTGTGTGTGTGTGAGCAGTGAGGGGTATTTAACATAAATGCTGTTGAAAACGGCCTAAAACAACCAACAACGCAATCAAAACGACCTTTGAAAACGTGATAAGCATTGGCTGCTCTTACCACACTGTTTTCAGTCCTATTGCCTAGCTGTGTAGAATAACCCAAACAACGCGAGTATGTGCACTGTGATGGCGATTGGGCATACATGCTGTTGAAAACGGCCTAAAACCCCAACACTGCAAGCAAAACGACCTTTGAAAACATGATGATCAATGGCTGCTTTTATCACAATGTTTTCGATAGTTCATTTATAGGGAGTGTATGCATGTGGGAACGGGGTTATGGGAAAATCAACCCCAACACTGCAAGCAAAACGACCTTTGAAAACATGATGATCAATGGCTGCTTTTATCACAATGTTTTCGATAGTTCATTTATAGGGAGTGTATGCATGTGGGAACGGGGTTATGGGAAAATCGTTCACTGTACCGCCGAAAGGGATTTTGCCTGCAGAGGTGCGAAGACCCGTGAACAGATACTAACCCTTTCCCACATGCAGCTATGTTATGCCCCTTTCCACACTTATTTAGTCATGTAACAACTCGCTTCCAAGATTAAAACCCATGCAATGCAAACACAACGACATTTTAAAGCATGGCGGGCAATTGCTTCTCTTGCCACAATGTGTTCAGGTCTATTGCATAGCTGGGTTGATTCACCCAGGGATCACGAGTGTGTGAACTGACGGGGTGGTATGACTTGAATGATGTGGAAATCGGCCTAAAACACCCAACAATACAAACAAAACGACCTCTGAAAGCAGGGCGGGCAATTGCTCCCTTTGTCACAGTGTGTTCAGTACTATTGAGTAGCTGGGTTGAATCACCCAGGACGCATGAGTATGTGAACAGTGCGTGTGATTTGACATATATGATGTTGAAAACGGCGTAAAACACCCAACAATACAAACAAAACCACCTTTGAAATCATGACTAGCAATGGCTCACTTCTTTCCACACTGTTTTCAGTCCTAACGCATAGCTGGGGTTGAATCACCCAGACGCATGAGTATGTGAACAGTGCGTGCGATTTGACATACATGTTGTTGTAAACGGCGTAAAACACCCAACAACGCAATCAAAACGACCTTTGAAGACATGGTGAGCATTGGCTCCTCTTACCACACTGTGTTCAGTCCTATTGCCTAGCTGGGTAGAATCACTCAAAAAACATGAGTATGGGCAAACAAAACGACATGTTAAAGCATGGCGGGCAATTGCTTCTCTTGCCACAATGTGTTCAGGTCTATTGCATAGCTGGGTCGATTCACCCAGGGATCACGAGTGTGTGAACTGACGGGGTGGTATGACTGGAATGATGTGGAAAACGGCCTAAAACCCCCCAACAATACAAACAAAACGACCTCTGAAAGCAGGGCGGGCAATTGCTCCCTTTGTCACAGTGTGTTCAGTACTATTGAGAAGCTGGATTAAATTACCCAGGACGCATGAGTATGTGAACAGTGCGGGTGAGTTGACATATATGATGTTGAAACCGGCGTAAAACACCCAACAATACAAACAAAACGACCTTTGAAATCATCATTAGCAATGGCTCATCTTTCCACACTGTTTTCAGTCCTAACGCATAGCTGGGTTGATTCCTCCCAGGTCCCATGAGTTGGTAAACTGTGAGAGTGATTGGACATAATGCTGTTGAAAACGGCCTAAAACTCCGTACAGTGACTCAAAACGAGCTTTGAAAACCTGGTGAGCAATGGCTCCTTATACCACACTGTGTTCAGTCTTATCGCGTAGATTGGTTGATTCACCCAAGAAGCATGTGTGTGTGTGTGTGAGCAGTGAGGGGTATTTAACATAAATGCTGTTGAAAACGGCCTAAAACAACCAACAACGCAATCAAAACGACCTTTGAAAACGTGATAAGCATTGGCTGCTCTTACCACACTGTTTTCAGTCCTATTGCCTAGCTGTGTAGAATCACCCAAACAACGCGAGTATGTGCACTGTGATGGCGATTGGGCATACATGCTGTTGAAAACGGCCTAAAACCCCAACACTGCAAGCAAAACGACCTTTGAAAACATGATGATCAATGGCTGCTTTTATCACAATGTTTTCGATAGTTCATTTATAGGGAGTGTATGCATGTGGGAACGGGGTTATGGGAAAATCGTTCACTGTACCGCCGAAAGGGATTTTGCCTGCAGAGGTGCGAAGACCCGTGAACAGATACTAACCCTTTCCCACATGCAGCTATGTTATGCCCCTTTCCACACTTATTTAGTCATGTAACAACTCGCTTCCAAGATTAAAACCCATGCAATGCAAACACAACGACATTTTAAAGCATGGCGGGCAATTGCTTCTCTTGCCACAATGTGTTCAGGTCTATTGCATAGCTGGGTTGATTCACCCAGGGATCACGAGTGTGTGAACTGACGGGGTGGTATGACTTGAATGATGTGGAAATCGGCCTAAAACACCCAACAATACAAACAAAACGACCTCTGAAAGCAGGGCGGGCAATTGCTCCCTTTGTCACAGTGTGTTCAGTACTATTGAGTAGCTGGGTTGAATCACCCAGGACGCATGAGTATGTGAACAGTGCGTGTGATTTGACATATATGATGTTGAAAACGGCGTAAAACACCCAACAATACAAACAAAACCACCTTTGAAATCATGACTAGCAATGGCTCACTCTTTCCACACTGTTTTCAGTCCTAACGCATAGCTGGGTTGAATCACCCAGGACGCAAGAGTATGTGAACGGTGCGTGCGATTTGACATACATGTTGTTGTAAACGGCGTAAAACACCCAACAACGCAATCAAAACGACCTTTGAAGACATGGTGAGCAATGGCTCCTCTTACCACACTGTGTTCAGTCCTATTGCCTAGCTGGGTAGAATCACTCAAAAAACATGAGTATGGGCAAACAAAACGACATGTTAAAGCATGGCGGGCAATTGCTTCTCTTGCCACAATGTGTTCAGGTCTATTGCATAGCTGGGTCGATTCACCCAGGGATCACGAGTGTGTGAACTGACGGGGTGGTATGACTGGAATGATGTGGAAAACGGCCTAAAACCCCCCAACAATACAAACAAAACGACCTCTGAAAGCAGGGCGGGCAATTGCTCCCTTTGTCACAGTGTGTTCAGTACTATTGAGAAGCTGGATTAAATTACCCAGGACGCATGAGTATGTGAACAGTGCGGGTGAGTTGACATATATGATGTTGAAACCGGCGTAAAACACCCAACAATACAAACAAAACGACCTTTGAAATCATCATTAGCAATGGCTCATCTTTCCACACTGTTTTCAGTCCTAACGCATAGCTGGGTTGATTCTCCCAGGTCCCATGAGTTTGTAAACTGTGAGAGTGATTGGACATAAATGCTGTTGAAAACGGCCTAAAACTCCGTACAGTGCACTCAAAACGAGCTTTGAAAACCTGGTGAGCAATGGCTCCTTATACCACACTGTGTTCAGTCTTATCGCGTAGATTGGTTGATTCACCCAAGAAGCATGTGTGTGTGTGTGTGAGCAGTGAGGGGTATTTAACATAAATGCTGTTGAAAACGGCCTAAAACAACCAACAACGCAATCAAAACGACCTTTGAAAACGTGATAAGCATTGGCTGCTCTTACCACACTGTTTTCAGTCCTATTGCCTAGCTGTGTAGAATCACCCAAACAACGCGAGTATGTGCACTGTGATGGCGATTGGGCATACATGCTGTTGAAAACGGCCTAAAACCCCAACACTGCAAGCAAAACGACCTTTGAAAACATGATGATCAATGGCTGCTTTTATCACAATGTTTTCGATAGTTCATTTATAGGGAGTGTATGCATGTGGGAAAGGGGTTATGGAAATCGTTCACTGTCCACCGCCAGAAGGGATTTTGCCTGCAGAGGTGCGAAGACCCGTGAACAGATACTAACCCTTTCCCACATGCAGCTATGTTATGCCCCTTTCCACACTTATTTAGTCATGTAACAACTCGCTTCCAAGATTAAAACCCATGCAATGCAAACACAACGACATTTTAAAGCATGGCGGACAATTGCTTCTCTTGCCACAATGTGTTCAGGTCTATTGCATAGCTGGGTTGATTCACCCAGGGATCACGAGTGTGTGAACTGACGGGGTGGTATGACTTGAATGATGTGGAAATCGGCCTAAAACACCCAACAATACAAACAAAACGACCTCTGAAAGCAGGGCGGGCAATTGCTCCTTTGTCACAGTGTG
>JASEVX010000011.1:52318909-52504745 GCA_031761405.1 Serripes groenlandicus | reverse complement strand
AGAATCACCCAAAAAACACGAGTATGTTCACTGTGATGGCGATGGGGCATACATGCTGTTGAAAACGGCCTAAAACCCCAGCAATGCAAGCAAGACGACATTTGAAAACATGATGAGCAATGGCTGTTTTTATCGCAATGTTTTCGATAGTTCTTTTATAAGGAGTGTATGCATGTGGGAACGGGGCTATGTGAAAATCGTTCACTGTACCGCCGAAAGGGATTTGGCCTGCAGAGGTGCGAAGACCCGTGAACAGATACTAAACCCTTTCCCACAGGCATATATTTTATGCAACTTTCCACACGTATTTAGTCATGCAACAACTCGCTTCCAAGATCAAAACCCATACAATGCAAACAAAACGACATGTTAAAGCATGGCGGGCAATTGCTCCTCTTTCCACAATGTGTTCAGATCTATTGCATAGCTGGGTTGATTCACCCAGGGATCACGAATGTGTGAACAACTGACGGGGTGGTATGACTTGAATGATGTGGAAAACGGCCTAAAACACCCAACAATACCAACGAAACGACCTCTGAAAGCAGGACGGGCAATTGCTCCCTTTGTCACAGTGTGTTCAGTACTACTGAGTAGCTGGGTTGAATCACCCGGGACGCATGAGTATGTGAACAGTGCGTGTGATTTGACATATATGATGTTGAAAACGGCGTTAAACACCCAACAATACAAACAAAACGACCTTTGAACTCATGATTAGCAATGGCTCCTCGTTCCACACTGTTTTCAGTCCTAACGCATAGCTGGGTTGAATCACCCAGGACGCATGAGTATGTGAACAGTGCGTGCGATTGGACATATATGATGTTGAAAACGGCGTAAAACACCCAACAACACACTCAAAACCACCTTTGAAAACATGACGAGCAATGGCTCCTCTTACCACACTGTCTTCAGTCCTATTGCCTAGCTGGGTAGAATCACTCAAAAAACAAGAGTATGTGCAAACAAAACGACATTTTAAAGCATGGCGGGCAATTGCTTCTCTTGCCACAATGTGTTCAGGTCTATTGCATAGCTGGGTTGATTCACCCAGGGATCACGAGTGTGTGAACTGATGGGGCGGGGCGGTATGACTGGAATGATGTGGAGAACGGCCTAAAACACCCAACAATACAAACGAAACGACCTCTGAAAGCAGGGCGGGCAATTGCTCCCTTTGTCATATTGTGTTCAGTAATATTGAGTAGCTGGATTGAATTACCCAGGACGCATGAGTATGTGAACAGTGCGGGGGATTTGACATATATGATGTTGAAACCGGCGTAAAACACCCAGCAATACAAACAAAACGACCTTTGAAATCATGATTAGCAATGGCTCCTCTTTCCACACTGTGTTCAGTCCTAACGCATAGCTGGGTTGATTCTCCCAGGTCCCACGAGTTTGTGAACTGTGAGAGTGATTGGACATAAATGCTGTTGAAAACGGCCTAAAACTCCGTACAGTGTACTCAAAACGACCTTTGAAAACATGATGAGCAATGGCTCCATATACCACACTGTGTTCAGTCTTATCGCGTAGATTGGTTGATTCACCCAGGAAGCATGTGTGTGTGAGCAGTGAGGGGTATTTAACATAAATGCTGTTGAAAACGGCCTAAAACAACCAACAACGCAATCAAAACGACCTTTGAAAACATGATAAGCAATGCCTCCTCTTACCACACTGTTTTCAGTCCTATTGCCTAGCTGTGTAGAATCACCCAAAAAACACGAGTATGTTCACTGTGATGGCGATGGGGCATACATGCTGTTGAAAACGGCCTAAAACCCCAGCAATGCAAGCAAGACGACATTTGAAAACATGATGAGCAATGGCTGTTTTTATCGCAATGTTTTCGATAGTTCTTTTATAAGGAGTGTATGCATGTGGGAACGGGGCTATGTGAAAATCGTTCACTGTACCGCCGAAAGGGATTTGGCCTGCAGAGGTGCGAAGACCCGTGAACAGATACTAAACCCTTTCCCACAGGCATATATTTTATGCAACTTTCCACACGTATTTAGTCATGCAACAACTCGCTTCCAAGATCAAAACCCATACAATGCAAACAAAACGACATGTTAAAGCATGGCGGGCAATTGCTTCTCTTTCCACAATGTGTTCAGATCTATTGCATAGCTGGGTTGATTCACCCAGGGATCACGAATGTGTGAACAACTGACGGGGTGGTATGACTTGAATGATGTGGAAAACGGCCTAAAACACCCAACAATACCAACGAAACGACCTCTGAAAGCAGGACGGGCAATTGCTCCCTTTGTCACAGTGTGTTCAGTACTACTGAGTAGCTGGGTTGAATCACCCAGGACGCATGAGTATGTGAACAGTGCGTGTGATTTGACATATATGATGTTGAAAACGGCGTTAAACACCCAACAATACAAACAAAACGACCTTTGAACTCATGATTAGCAATGGCTCCTCGTTCCACACTGTTTTCAGTCCTAACGCATAGCTGGGTTGAATCACCCAGGACGCATGAGTATGTGAACAGTGCGTGCGATTGGACATATATGATGTTGAAAACGGCGTAAAACACCCAACAACACACTCAAAACCACCTTTGAAAACATGACGAGCAATGGCTCCTCTTACCACACTGTCTTCAGTCCTATTGCCTAGCTGGGTAGAATCACTCAAAAAACAAGAGTATGTGCAAACAAAACGACATTTTAAAGCATGGCGGGCAATTGCTTCTCTTGCCACAATGTGTTCAGGTCTATTGCATAGCTGGGTTGATTCACCCAGGGATCACGAGTGTGTGAACTGATGGGGCGGGGCGGTATGACTGGAATGATGTGGAGAACGGCCTAAAACACCCAACAATACAAACGAAACGACCTCTGAAAGCAGGGCGGGCAATTGCTCCCTTTGTCATATTGTGTTCAGTAATATTGAGTAGCTGGATTGAATTACCCAGGACGCATGAGTATGTGAACAGTGCGGGGGATTTGACATATATGATGTTGAAACCGGCGTAAAACACCCAGCAATACAAACAAAACGACCTTTGAAATCATGATTAGCAATGGCTCCTCTTTCCACACTGTGTTCAGTCCTAACGCATAGCTGGGTTGATTCTCCCAGGTCCCACGAGTTTGTGAACTGTGAGAGTGATTGGACATAAATGCTGTTGAAAACGGCCTAAAACTCCGTACAGTGTACTCAAAACGACCTTTGAAAACATGATGAGCAATGGCTCCATATACCACACTGTGTTCAGTCTTATCGCGTAGATTGGTTGATTCACCCAGGAAGCATGTGTGTGTGAGCAGTGAGGGGTATTTAACATAAATGCTGTTGAAAACGGCCTAAAACAACCAACAACGCAATCAAAACGACCTTTGAAAACATGATAAGCAATGCCTCCTCTTACCACACTGTTTTCAGTCCTATTGCCTAGCTGTGTAGAATCACCCAAAAAACACGAGTATGTTCACTGTGATGGCGATGGGGCATACATGCTGTTGAAAACGGCCTAAAACCCCAGCAATGCAAGCAAGACGACATTTGAAAACATGATGAGCAATGGCTGTTTTTATCGCAATGTTTTCGATAGTTCTTTTATAAGGAGTGTATGCATGTGGGAACGGGGCTATGTGAAAATCGTTCACTGTACCGCCGAAAGGGATTTGGCCTGCAGAGGTGCGAAGACCCGTGAACAGATACTAAACCCTTTCCCACAGGCATATATTTTATGCAACTTTCCACACGTATTTAGTCATGCAACAACTCGCTTCCAAGATCAAAACCCATACAATGCAAACAAAACGACATGTTAAAGCATGGCGGGCAATTGCTCCTCTTTCCACAATGTGTTCAGATCTATTGCATAGCTGGGTTGATTCACCCAGGGATCACGAATGTGTGAACAACTGACGGGGTGGTATGACTTGAATGATGTGGAAAACGGCCTAAAACACCCAACAATACCAACGAAACGACCTCTGAAAGCAGGACGGGCAATTGCTCCCTTTGTCACAGTGTGTTCAGTACTACTGAGTAGCTGGGTTGAATCACCCGGGACGCATGAGTATGTGAACAGTGCGTGTGATTTGACATATATGATGTTGAAAACGGCGTTAAACACCCAACAATACAAACAAAACGACCTTTGAACTCATGATTAGCAATGGCTCCTCGTTCCACACTGTTTTCAGTCCTAACGCATAGCTGGGTTGAATCACCCAGGACGCATGAGTATGTGAACAGTGCGTGCGATTGGACATATATGATGTTGAAAACGGCGTAAAACACCCAACAACACACTCAAAACCACCTTTGAAAACATGACGAGCAATGGCTCCTCTTACCACACTGTCTTCAGTCCTATTGCCTAGCTGGGTAGAATCACTCAAAAAACAAGAGTATGTGCAAACAAAACGACATTTTAAAGCATGGCGGGCAATTGCTTCTCTTGCCACAATGTGTTCAGGTCTATTGCATAGCTGGGTTGATTCACCCAGGGATCACGAGTGTGTGAACTGATGGGGCGGGGCGGTATGACTGGAATGATGTGGAGAACGGCCTAAAACACCCAACAATACAAACGAAACGACCTCTGAAAGCAGGGCGGGCAATTGCTCCCTTTGTCATATTGTGTTCAGTAATATTGAGTAGCTGGATTGAATTACCCAGGACGCATGAGTATGTGAACAGTGCGGGGGATTTGACATATATGATGTTGAAACCGGCGTAAAACACCCAGCAATACAAACAAAACGACCTTTGAAATCATGATTAGCAATGGCTCCTCTTTCCACACTGTGTTCAGTCCTAACGCATAGCTGGGTTGATTCTCCCAGGTCCCACGAGTTTGTGAACTGTGAGAGTGATTGGACATAAATGCTGTTGAAAACGGCCTAAAACTCCGTACAGTGTACTCAAAACGACCTTTGAAAACATGATGAGCAATGGCTCCATATACCACACTGTGTTCAGTCTTATCGCGTAGATTGGTTGATTCACCCAGGAAGCATGTGTGTGTGAGCAGTGAGGGGTATTTAACATAAATGCTGTTGAAAACGGCCTAAAACAACCAACAACGCAATCAAAACGACCTTTGAAAACATGATAAGCAATGCCTCCTCTTACCACACTGTTTTCAGTCCTATTGCCTAGCTGTGTAGAATCACCCAAAAAACACGAGTATGTTCACTGTGATGGCGATGGGGCATACATGCTGTTGAAAACGGCCTAAAACCCCAGCAATGCAAGCAAGACGACATTTGAAAACATGATGAGCAATGGCTGTTTTTATCGCAATGTTTTCGATAGTTCTTTTATAAGGAGTGTATGCATGTGGGAACGGGGCTATGTGAAAATCGTTCACTGTACCGCCGAAAGGGATTTGGCCTGCAGAGGTGCGAAGACCCGTGAACAGATACTAAACCCTTTCCCACAGGCATATATTTTATGCAACTTTCCACACGTATTTAGTCATGCAACAACTCGCTTCCAAGATCAAAACCCATACAATGCAAACAAAACGACATGTTAAAGCATGGCGGGCAATTGCTCCTCTTTCCACAATGTGTTCAGATCTATTGCATAGCTGGGTTGATTCACCCAGGGATCACGAATGTGTGAACAACTGACGGGGTGGTATGACTTGAATGATGTGGAAAACGGCCTAAAACACCCAACAATACCAACGAAACGACCTCTGAAAGCAGGACGGGCAATTGCTCCCTTTGTCACAGTGTGTTCAGTACTACTGAGTAGCTGGGTTGAATCACCCGGGACGCATGAGTATGTGAACAGTGCGTGTGATTTGACATATATGATGTTGAAAACGGCGTTAAACACCCAACAATACAAACAAAACGACCTTTGAACTCATGATTAGCAATGGCTCCTCGTTCCACACTGTTTTCAGTCCTAACGCATAGCTGGGTTGAATCACCCAGGACGCATGAGTATGTGAACAGTGCGTGCGATTGGACATATATGATGTTGAAAACGGCGTAAAACACCCAACAACACACTCAAAACCACCTTTGAAAACATGACGAGCAATGGCTCCTCTTACCACACTGTCTTCAGTCCTATTGCCTAGCTGGGTAGAATCACTCAAAAAACAAGAGTATGTGCAAACAAAACGACATTTTAAAGCATGGCGGGCAATTGCTTCTCTTGCCACAATGTGTTCAGGTCTATTGCATAGCTGGGTTGATTCACCCAGGGATCACGAGTGTGTGAACTGATGGGGCGGGGCGGTATGACTGGAATGATGTGGAGAACAGCCTAAAACACCCAACAATACAAACGAAACGACCTCTGAAAGCAGGGCGGGCAATTGCTCCCTTTGTCATATTGTGTTCAGTAATATTGAGTAGCTGGATTGAATTACCCAGGACGCATGAGTATGTGAACAGTGCGGGGGATTTGACATATATGATGTTGAAACCGGCGTAAAACACCCAGCAATACAAACAAAACGACCTTTGAAATCATGATTAGCAATGGCTCCTCTTTCCACACTGTGTTCAGTCCTAACGCATAGCTGGGTTGATTCTCCCAGGTCCCACGAGTTTGTGAACTGTGAGAGTGATTGGACATAAATGCTGTTGAAAACGGCCTAAAACTCCGTACAGTGTACTCAAAACGACCTTTGAAAACATGATGAGCAATGGCTCCATATACCACACTGTGTTCAGTCTTATCGCGTAGATTGGTTGATTCACCCAGGAAGCATGTGTGTGTGAGCAGTGAGGGGTATTTAACATAAATGCTGTTGAAAACGGCCTAAAACAACCAACAACGCAATCAAAACGACCTTTGAAAACATGATAAGCAATGCCTCCTCTTACCACACTGTTTTCAGTCCTATTGCCTAGCTGTGTAGAATCACCCAAAAAACACGAGTATGTTCACTGTGATGGCGATGGGGCATACATGCTGTTGAAAACGGCCTAAAACCCCAGCAATGCAAGCAAGACGACATTTGAAAACATGATGAGCAATGGCTGTTTTTATCGCAATGTTTTCGATAGTTCTTTTATAAGGAGTGTATGCATGTGGGAACGGGGCTATGTGAAAATCGTTCACTGTACCGCCGAAAGGGATTTGGCCTGCAGAGGTGCGAAGACCCGTGAACAGATACTAAACCCTTTCCCACAGGCATATATTTTATGCAACTTTCCACACGTATTTAGTCATGCAACAACTCGCTTCCAAGATCAAAACCCATACAATGCAAACAAAACGACATGTTAAAGCATGGCGGGCAATTGCTTCTCTTTCCACAATGTGTTCAGATCTATTGCATAGCTGGGTTGATTCACCCAGGGATCACGAATGTGTGAACAACTGACGGGGTGGTATGACTTGAATGATGTGGAAAACGGCCTAAAACACCCAACAATACCAACGAAACGACCTCTGAAAGCAGGACGGGCAATTGCTCCCTTTGTCACAGTGTGTTCAGTACTACTGAGTAGCTGGGTTGAATCACCCGGGACGCATGAGTATGTGAACAGTGCGTGTGATTTGACATATATGATGTTGAAAACGGCGTTAAACACCCAACAATACAAACAAAACGACCTTTGAACTCATGATTAGCAATGGCTCCTCGTTCCACACTGTTTTCAGTCCTAACGCATAGCTGGGTTGAATCACCCAGGACGCATGAGTATGTGAACAGTGCGTGCGATTGGACATATATGATGTTGAAAACGGCGTAAAACACCCAACAACACACTCAAAACCACCTTTGAAAACATGACGAGCAATGGCTCCTCTTACCACACTGTCTTCAGTCCTATTGCCTAGCTGGGTAGAATCACTCAAAAAACAAGAGTATGTGCAAACAAAACGACATTTTAAAGCATGGCGGGCAATTGCTTCTCTTGCCACAATGTGTTCAGGTCTATTGCATAGCTGGGTTGATTCACCCAGGGATCACGAGTGTGTGAACTGATGGGGCGGGGCGGTATGACTGGAATGATGTGGAGAACGGCCTAAAACACCCAACAATACAAACGAAACGACCTCTGAAAGCAGGGCGGGCAATTGCTCCCTTTGTCATATTGTGTTCAGTAATATTGAGTAGCTGGATTGAATTACCCAGGACGCATGAGTATGTGAACAGTGCGGGGGATTTGACATATATGATGTTGAAACCGGCGTAAAACACCCAGCAATACAAACAAAACGACCTTTGAAATCATGATTAGCAATGGCTCCTCTTTCCACACTGTGTTCAGTCCTAACGCATAGCTGGGTTGATTCTCCCAGGTCCCACGAGTTTGTGAACTGTGAGAGTGATTGGACATAAATGCTGTTGAAAACGGCCTAAAACTCCGTACAGTGTACTCAAAACGACCTTTGAAAACATGATGAGCAATGGCTCCATATACCACACTGTGTTCAGTCTTATCGCGTAGATTGGTTGATTCACCCAGGAAGCATGTCTGTGTGAGCAGTGAGGGGTATTTAACATAAATGCTGTTGAAAACGGCCTAAAACAACCAACAACGCAATCAAAACGACCTTTGAAAACATGATAAGCAATGCCTCCTCTTACCACACTGTTTTCAGTCCTATTGCCTAGCTGTGTAGAATCACCCAAAAAACACGAGTATGTTCACTGTGATGGCGATGGGGCATACATGCTGTTGAAAACGGCCTAAAACCCCAGCAATGCAAGCAAGACGACATTTGAAAACATGATGAGCAATGGCTGTTTTTATCGCAATGTTTTCGATAGTTCTTTTATAAGGAGTGTATGCATGTGGGAACGGGGCTATGTGAAAATCGTTCACTGTACCGCCGAAAGGGATTTGGCCTGCAGAGGTGCGAAGACCCGTGAACAGATACTAAACCCTTTCCCACAGGCATATATTTTATGCAACTTTCCACACGTATTTAGTCATGCAACAACTCGCTTCCAAGATCAAAACCCATACAATGCAAACAAAACGACATGTTAAAGCATGGCGGGCAATTGCTTCTCTTTCCACAATGTGTTCAGATCTATTGCATAGCTGGGTTGATTCACCCAGGGATCACGAATGTGTGAACAACTGACGGGGTGGTATGACTTGAATGATGTGGAAAACGGCCTAAAACACCCAACAATACCAACGAAACGACCTCTGAAAGCAGGACGGGCAATTGCTCCCTTTGTCACAGTGTGTTCAGTACTACTGAGTAGCTGGGTTGAATCACCCAGGACGCATGAGTATGTGAACAGTGCGTGTGATTTGACATATATGATGTTGAAAACGGCGTTAAACACCCAACAATACAAACAAAACGACCTTTGAACTCATGATTAGCAATGGCTCCTCGTTCCACACTGTTTTCAGTCCTAACGCATAGCTGGGTTGAATCACCCAGGACGCATGAGTATGTGAACAGTGCGTGCGATTGGACATATATGATGTTGAAAACGGCGTAAAACACCCAACAACACACTCAAAACCACCTTTGAAAACATGACGAGCAATGGCTCCTCTTACCACACTGTCTTCAGTCCTATTGCCTAGCTGGGTAGAATCACTCAAAAAACAAGAGTATGTGCAAACAAAACGACATTTTAAAGCATGGCGGGCAATTGCTTCTCTTGCCACAATGTGTTCAGGTCTATTGCATAGCTGGGTTGATTCACCCAGGGATCACGAGTGTGTGAACTGATGGGGCGGGGCGGTATGACTGGAATGATGTGGAGAACGGCCTAAAACACCCAACAATACAAACGAAACGACCTCTGAAAGCAGGGCGGGCAATTGCTCCCTTTGTCATATTGTGTTCAGTAATATTGAGTAGCTGGATTGAATTACCCAGGACGCATGAGTATGTGAACAGTGCGGGGGATTTGACATATATGATGTTGAAACCGGCGTAAAACACCCAGCAATACAAACAAAACGACCTTTGAAATCATGATTAGCAATGGCTCCTCTTTCCACACTGTGTTCAGTCCTAACGCATAGCTGGGTTGATTCTCCCAGGTCCCACGAGTTTGTGAACTGTGAGAGTGATTGGACATAAATGCTGTTGAAAACGGCCTAAAACTCCGTACAGTGTACTCAAAACGACCTTTGAAAACATGATGAGCAATGGCTCCATATACCACACTGTGTTCAGTCTTATCGCGTAGATTGGTTGATTCACCCAGGAAGCATGTGTGTGTGAGCAGTGAGGGGTATTTAACATAAATGCTGTTGAAAACGGCCTAAAACAACCAACAACGCAATCAAAACGACCTTTGAAAACATGATAAGCAATGCCTCCTCTTACCACACTGTTTTCAGTCCTATTGCCTAGCTGTGTAGAATCACCCAAAAAACACGAGTATGTTCACTGTGATGGCGATGGGGCATACATGCTGTTGAAAACGGCCTAAAACCCCAGCAATGCAAGCAAGACGACATTTGAAAACATGATGAGCAATGGCTGTTTTTATCGCAATGTTTTCGATAGTTCTTTTATAAGGAGTGTATGCATGTGGGAACGGGGCTATGTGAAAATCGTTCACTGTACCGCCGAAAGGGATTTGGCCTGCAGAGGTGCGAAGACCCGTGAACAGATACTAAACCCTTTCCCACAGGCATATATTTTATGCAACTTTCCACACGTATTTAGTCATGCAACAACTCGCTTCCAAGATCAAAACCCATACAATGCAAACAAAACGACATGTTAAAGCATGGCGGGCAATTGCTCCTCTTTCCACAATGTGTTCAGATCTATTGCATAGCTGGGTTGATTCACCCAGGGATCACGAATGTGTGAACAACTGACGGGGTGGTATGACTTGAATGATGTGGAAAACGGCCTAAAACACCCAACAATACCAACGAAACGACCTCTGAAAGCAGGACGGGCAATTGCTCCCTTTGTCACAGTGTGTTCAGTACTACTGAGTAGCTGGGTTGAATCACCCGGGACGCATGAGTATGTGAACAGTGCGTGTGATTTGACATATATGATGTTGAAAACGGCGTTAAACACCCAACAATACAAACAAAACGACCTTTGAACTCATGATTAGCAATGGCTCCTCGTTCCACACTGTTTTCAGTCCTAACGCATAGCTGGGTTGAATCACCCAGGACGCATGAGTATGTGAACAGTGCGTGCGATTGGACATATATGATGTTGAAAACGGCGTAAAACACCCAACAACACACTCAAAACCACCTTTGAAAACATGACGAGCAATGGCTCCTCTTACCACACTGTCTTCAGTCCTATTGCCTATGGGTAGAATCACTCAAAAAACAAGAGTATGTGCAAACAAAACGACATTTTAAAGCATGGCGGGCAATTGCTTCTCTTGCCACAATGTGTTCAGGTCTATTGCATAGCTGGGTTGATTCACCCAGGGATCACGAGTGTGTGAACTGATGGGGCGGGGCGGTATGACTGGAATGATGTGTGAGAACGGCCTAAAACACCCAACAATACAAACGAAACGACCTCTGAAAGCAGGGCGGGCAATTGCTCCCTTTGTCATATTGTGTTCAGTAATATTGAGTAGCTGGATTGAATTACCCAGGACGCAATGAGTATGTGAACAGTGCGGGGGATTTGACATATATGATGTTGAAACCGGCGTAAAACACCCAGCAATACAAACAAAACGACCTTTGAAATCATGATTAGCAATGGCTCCTCTTTCCACACTGTGTTCAGTCCTAACGCATAGCTGGGTTGATTCTCCCAGGTCCCACGAGTTTGTGAACTGTGAGAGTGATTGGACATAAATGCTGTTGAAAACGGCCTAAAACTCCGTACAGTGTACTCAAAACGACCTTTGAAAACATGATGAGCAATGGCTCCATATACCACACTGTGTTCAGTCTTATCGCGTAGATTGGTTGATTCACCCAGGAAGCATGTGTGTGTGAGCAGTGAGGGGTATTTAACATAAATGCTGTTGAAAACGGCCTAAAACAACCAACAACGCAATCAAAACGACCTTTGAAAACATGATAAGCAATGCCTCCTCTTACCACACTGTTTTCAGTCCTATTGCCTAGCTGTGTAGAATCACCCAAAAAACACGAGTATGTTCACTGTGATGGCGATGGGGCATACATGCTGTTGAAAACGGCCTAAAACCCCAGCAATGCAAGCAAGACGACATTTGAAAACATGATGAGCAATGGCTGTTTTTATCGCAATGTTTTCGATAGTTCTTTTATAAGGAGTGTATGCATGTGGGAACGGGGCTATGTGAAAATCGTTCACTGTACCGCCGAAAGGGATTTGGCCTGCAGAGGTGCGAAGACCCGTGAACAGATACTAAACCCTTTCCCACAGGCATATATTTTATGCAACTTTCCACACGTATTTAGTCATGCAACAACTCGCTTCCAAGATCAAAACCCATACAATGCAAACAAAACGACATGTTAAAGCATGGCGGGCAATTGCTTCTCTTTCCACAATGTGTTCAGATCTATTGCATAGCTGGGTTGATTCACCCAGGGATCACGAATGTGTGAACAACTGACGGGGTGGTATGACTTGAATGATGTGGAAAACGGCCTAAAACACCCAACAATACCAACGAAACGACCTCTGAAAGCAGGACGGGCAATTGCTCCCTTTGTCACAGTGTGTTCAGTACTACTGAGTAGCTGGGTTGAATCACCCAGGACGCATGAGTATGTGAACAGTGCGTGTGATTTGACATATATGATGTTGAAAACGGCGTTAAACACCCAACAATACAAACAAAACGAACTTTGAACTCATGATTAGCAATGGCTCCTCGTTCCACACTGTTTTCAGTCCTAACGCATAGCTGGGTTGAATCACCCAGGACGCATGAGTATGTGAACAGTGCGTGCGATTGGACATATATGATGTTGAAAACGGCGTAAAACACCCAACAACACACTCAAAACCACCTTTGAAAACATGACGAGCAATGGCTCCTCTTACCACACTGTCTTCAGTCCTATTGCCTAGCTGGGTAGAATCACTCAAAAAACAAGAGTATGTGCAAACAAAACGACATTTTAAAGCATGGCGGGCAATTGCTTCTCTTGCCACAATGTGTTCAGGTCTATTGCATAGCTGGGTTGATTCACCCAGGGATCACGAGTGTGTGAACTGATGGGGCGGGGCGGTATGACTGGAATGATGTGGAGAACGGCCTAAAACACCCAACAATACAAACGAAACGACCTCTGAAAGCAGGGCGGGCAATTGCTCCCTTTGTCATATTGTGTTCAGTAATATTGAGTAGCTGGATTGAATTACCCAGGACGCATGAGTATGTGAACAGTGCGGGGGATTTGACATATATGATGTTGAAACCGGCGTAAAAACACCCAGCAATACAAACAAAACGACCTTTGAAATCATGATTAGCAATGGCTCCTCTTTCCACACTGTGTTCAGTCCTAACGCATAGCTGGGTTGATTCTCCCAGGTCCCACGAGTTTGTGAACTGTGAGAGTGATTGGACATAAATGCTGTTGAAAACGGCCTAAAACTCCGTACAGTGTACTCAAAACGACCTTTGAAAACATGATGAGCAATGGCTCCATATACCACACTGTGTTCAGTATTATCGCGTAGATTGGTTGATTCACCCAGGAAGCAATGTGTGTGTGAGCAGTGAGGGGTATTTAACATAAATGCTGTTGAAAACGGCCTAAAACAACCAACAACGCAATCAAAACGACCTTTGAAAACATGATAAGCAATGCCTCCTCTTACCACACTGTTTTCAGTCCTATTGCCTAGCTGTGTAGAATCACCCAAAAAACACGAGTATGTTCACTGTGATGGCGATGGGGCATACATGCTGTTGAAAACGGCCTAAAACCCCAGCAATGCAAGCAAGACGACATTTGAAAACATGATGAGCAATGGCTGTTTTTATCGCAATGTTTTCGATAGTTCTTTTATAAGGAGTGTATGCATGTGGGAACGGGGCTATGTGAAAATCGTTCACTGTACCGCCGAAAGGGATTTGGCCTGCAGAGGTGCGAAGACCCGTGAACAGATACTAAACCCTTTCCCACAGGCATATATTTTATGCAACTTTCCACACGTATTTAGTCATGCAACAACTCGCTTCCAAGATCAAAACCCATACAATGCAAACAAAACGACATGTTAAAGCATGGCGGGCAATTGCTTCTCTTTCCACAATGTGTTCAGATCTATTGCATAGCTGGGTTGATTCACCCAGGGATCACGAATGTGTGAACAACTGACGGGGTGGTATGACTTGAATGATGTGGAAAACGGCCTAAAACACCCAACAATACCAACGAAACGACCTCTGAAAGCAGGACGGGCAATTGCTCCCTTTGTCACAGTGTGTTCAGTACTACTGAGTAGCTGGGTTGAATCACCCAGGACGCATGAGTATGTGAACAGTGCGTGTGATTTGACATATATGATGTTGAAAACGGCGTTAAACACCCAACAATACAAACAAAACGACCTTTGAACTCATGATTAGCAATGGCTCCTCGTTCCACACTGTTTTCAGTCCTAACGCATAGCTGGGTTGAATCACCCAGGACGCATGAGTATGTGAACAGTGCGTGCGATTGGACATATATGATGTTGAAAACGGCGTAAAACACCCAACAACACACTCAAAACCACCTTTGAAAACATGACGAGCAATGGCTCCTCTTACCACACTGTCTTCAGTCCTATTGCCTAGCTGGGTAGAATCACTCAAAAAACAAGAGTATGTGCAAACAAAACGACATTTTAAAGCATGGCGGGCAATTGCTTCTCTTGCCACAATGTGTTCAGGTCTATTGCATAGCTGGGTTGATTCACCCAGGGATCACGAGTGTGTGAACTGATGGGGCGGGGCGGTATGACTGGAATGATGTGGAGAACGGCCTAAAACACCCAACAATACAAACGAAACGACCTCTGAAAGCAGGGCGGGCAATTGCTCCCTTTGTCATATTGTGTTCAGTAATATTGAGTAGCTGGATTGAATTACCCAGGACGCATGAGTATGTGAACAGTGCGGGGGATTTGACATATATGATGTTGAAACCGGCGTAAAACACCCAGCAATACAAACAAAACGACCTTTGAAATCATGATTAGCAATGGCTCCTCTTTCCACACTGTGTTCAGTCCTAACGCATAGCTGGGTTGATTCTCCCAGGTCCCACGAGTTTGTGAACTGTGAGAGTGATTGGACATAAATGCTGTTGAAAACGGCCTAAAACTCCGTACAGTGTACTCAAAACGACCTTTGAAAACATGATGAGCAATGGCTCCATATACCACACTGTGTTCAGTCTTATCGCGTAGATTGGTTGATTCACCCAGGAAGCATGTGTGTGTGAGCAGTGAGGGGTATTTAACATAAATGCTGTTGAAAACGGCCTAAAACAACCAACAACGCAATCAAAACGACCTTTGAAAACATGATAAGCAATGCCTCCTCTTACCACACTGTTTTCAGTCCTATTGCCTAGCTGTGTAGAATCACCCAAAAAACACGAGTATGTTCACTGTGATGGCGATGGGGCATACATGCTGTTGAAAACGGCCTAAAACCCCAGCAATGCAAGCAAGACGACATTTGAAAACATGATGAGCAATGGCTGTTTTTATCGCAATGTTTTCGATAGTTCTTTTATAAGGAGTGTATGCATGTGGGAACGGGGCTATGTGAAAATCGTTCACTGTACCGCCGAAAGGGATTTGGCCTGCAGAGGTGCGAAGACCCGTGAACAGATACTAAACCCTTTCCCACAGGCATATATTTTATGCAACTTTCCACACGTATTTAGTCATGCAACAACTCGCTTCCAAGATCAAAACCCATACAATGCAAACAAAACGACATGTTAAAGCATGGCGGGCAATTGCTCCTCTTTCCACAATGTGTTCAGATCTATTGCATAGCTGGGTTGATTCACCCAGGGATCACGAATGTGTGAACAACTGACGGGGTGGTATGACTTGAATGATGTGGAAAACGGCCTAAAACACCCAACAATACCAACGAAACGACCTCTGAAAGCAGGACGGGCAATTGCTCCCTTTGTCACAGTGTGTTCAGTACTACTGAGTAGCTGGGTTGAATCACCCGGGACGCATGAGTATGTGAACAGTGCGTGTGATTTGACATATATGATGTTGAAAACGGCGTTAAACACCCAACAATACAAACAAAACGACCTTTGAACTCATGATTAGCAATGGCTCCTCGTTCCACACTGTTTTCAGTCCTAACGCATAGCTGGGTTGAATCACCCAGGACGCATGAGTATGTGAACAGTGCGTGCGATTGGACATATATGATGTTGAAAACGGCGTAAAACACCCAACAACACACTCAAAACCACCTTTGAAAACATGACGAGCAATGGCTCCTCTTACCACACTGTCTTCAGTCCTATTGCCTAGCTGGGTAGAATCACTCAAAAAACAAGAGTATGTGCAAACAAAACGACATTTTAAAGCATGGCGGGCAATTGCTTCTCTTGCCACAATGTGTTCAGGTCTATTGCATAGCTGGGTTGATTCACCCAGGGATCACGAGTGTGTGAACTGATGGGGCGGGGCGGTATGACTGGAATGATGTGGAGAACGGCCTAAAACACCCAACAATACAAACGAAACGACCTCTGAAAGCAGGGCGGGCAATTGCTCCCTTTGTCATATTGTGTTCAGTAATATTGAGTAGCTGGATTGAATTACCCAGGACGCATGAGTATGTGAACAGTGCGGGGGATTTGACATATATGATGTTGAAACCGGCGTAAAACACCCAGCAATACAAACAAAACGACCTTTGAAATCATGATTAGCAATGGCTCCTCTTTCCACACTGTGTTCAGTCCTAACGCATAGCTGGGTTGATTCTCCCAGGTCCCACGAGTTTGTGAACTGTGAGAGTGATTGGACATAAATGCTGTTGAAAACGGCCTAAAACTCCGTACAGTGTACTCAAAACGACCTTTGAAAACATGATGAGCAATGGCTCCATATACCACACTGTGTTCAGTCTTATCGCGTAGATTGGTTGATTCACCCAGGAAGCATGTGTGTGTGAGCAGTGAGGGGTATTTAACATAAATGCTGTTGAAAACGGCCTAAAACAACCAACAACGCAATCAAAACGACCTTTGAAAACATGATAAGCAATGCCTCCTCTTACCACACTGTTTTCAGTCCTATTGCCTAGCTGTGTAGAATCACCCAAAAAACACGAGTATGTTCACTGTGATGGCGATGGGGCATACATGCTGTTGAAAACGGCCTAAAACCCCAGCAATGCAAGCAAGACGACATTTGAAAACATGATGAGCAATGGCTGTTTTTATCGCAATGTTTTCGATAGTTCTTTTATAAGGAGTGTATGCATGTGGGAACGGGGCTATGTGAAAATCGTTCACTGTACCGCCGAAAGGGATTTGGCCTGCAGAGGTGCGAAGACCCGTGAACAGATACTAAACCCTTTCCCACAGGCATATATTTTATGCAACTTTCCACACGTATTTAGTCATGCAACAACTCGCTTCCAAGATCAAAACCCATACAATGCAAACAAAACGACATGTTAAAGCATGGCGGGCAATTGCTTCTCTTTCCACAATGTGTTCAGATCTATTGCATAGCTGGGTTGATTCACCCAGGGATCACGAATGTGTGAACAACTGACGGGGTGGTATGACTTGAATGATGTGGAAAACGGCCTAAAACACCCAACAATACCAACGAAACGACCTCTGAAAGCAGGACGGGCAATTGCTCCCTTTGTCACAGTGTGTTCAGTACTACTGAGTAGCTGGGTTGAATCACCCGGGACGCATGAGTATGTGAACAGTGCGTGTGATTTGACATATATGATGTTGAAAACGGCGTTAAACACCCAACAATACAAACAAAACGACCTTTGAACTCATGATTAGCAATGGCTCCTCGTTCCACACTGTTTTCAGTCCTAACGCATAGCTGGGTTGAATCACCCAGGACGCATGAGTATGTGAACAGTGCGTGCGATTGGACATATATGATGTTGAAAACGGCGTAAAACACCCAACAACACACTCAAAACCACCTTTGAAAACATGACGAGCAATGGCTCCTCTTACCACACTGTCTTCAGTCCTATTGCCTAGCTGGGTAGAATCACTCAAAAAACAAGAGTATGTGCAAACAAAACGACATTTTAAAGCATGGCGGGCAATTGCTTCTCTTGCCACAATGTGTTCAGGTCTATTGCATAGCTGGGTTGATTCACCCAGGGATCACGAGTGTGTGAACTGATGGGGCGGGGCGGTATGACTGGAATGATGTGGAGAACGGCCTAAAACACCCAACAATACAAACGAAACGACCTCTGAAAGCAGGGCGGGCAATTGCTCCCTTTGTCATATTGTGTTCAGTAATATTGAGTAGCTGGATTGAATTACCCAGGACGCATGAGTATGTGAACAGTGCGGGGGATTTGACATATATGATGTTGAAACCGGCGTAAAACACCCAGCAATACAAACAAAACGACCTTTGAAATCATGATTAGCAATGGCTCCTCTTTCCACACTGTGTTCAGTCCTAACGCATAGCTGGGTTGATTCTCCCAGGTCCCACGAGTTTGTGAACTGTGAGAGTGATTGGACATAAATGCTGTTGAAAACGGCCTAAAACTCCGTACAGTGTACTCAAAACGACCTTTGAAAACATGATGAGCAATGGCTCCATATACCACACTGTGTTCAGTCTTATCGCGTAGATTGGTTGATTCACCCAGGAAGCATGTGTGTGTGAGCAGTGAGGGGTATTTAACATAAATGCTGTTGAAAACGGCCTAAAACAACCAACAACGCAATCAAAACGACCTTTGAAAACATGATAAGCAATGCCTCCTCTTACCACACTGTTTTCAGTCCTATTGCCTAGCTGTGTAGAATCACCCAAAAAACACGAGTATGTTCACTGTGATGGCGATGGGGCATACATGCTGTTGAAAACGGCCTAAAACCCCAGCAATGCAAGCAAGACGACATTTGAAAACATGATGAGCAATGGCTGTTTTTATCGCAATGTTTTCGATAGTTCTTTTATAAGGAGTGTATGCATGTGGGAACGGGGCTATGTGAAAATCGTTCACTGTACCGCCGAAAGGGATTTGGCCTGCAGAGGTGCGAAGACCCGTGAACAGATACTAAACCCTTTCCCACAGGCATATATTTTATGCAACTTTCCACACGTATTTAGTCATGCAACAACTCGCTTCCAAGATCAAAACCCATACAATGCAAACAAAACGACATGTTAAAGCATGGCGGGCAATTGCTTCTCTTTCCACAATGTGTTCAGATCTATTGCATAGCTGGGTTGATTCACCCAGGGATCACGAATGTGTGAACAACTGACGGGGTGGTATGACTTGAATGATGTGGAAAACGGCCTAAAACACCCAACAATACCAACGAAACGACCTCTGAAAGCAGGACGGGCAATTGCTCCCTTTGTCACAGTGTGTTCAGTACTACTGAGTAGCTGGGTTGAATCACCCGGGACGCATGAGTATGTGAACAGTGCGTGTGATTTGACATATATGATGTTGAAAACGGCGTTAAACACCCAACAATACAAACAAAACGACCTTTGAACTCATGATTAGCAATGGCTCCTCGTTCCACACTGTTTTCAGTCCTAACGCATAGCTGGGTTGAATCACCCAGGACGCATGAGTATGTGAACAGTGCGTGCGATTGGACATATATGATGTTGAAAACGGCGTAAAACACCCAACAACACACTCAAAACCACCTTTGAAAACATGACGAGCAATGGCTCCTCTTACCACACTGTCTTCAGTCCTATTGCCTAGCTGGGTAGAATCACTCAAAAAACAAGAGTATGTGCAAACAAAACGACATTTTAAAGCATGGCGGGCAATTGCTTCTCTTGCCACAATGTGTTCAGGTCTATTGCATAGCTGGGTTGATTCACCCAGGGATCACGAGTGTGTGAACTGATGGGGCGGGGCGGTATGACTGGAATGATGTGGAGAACGGCCTAAAACACCCAACAATACAAACGAAACGACCTCTGAAAGCAGGGCGGGCAATTGCTCCCTTTGTCATATTGTGTTCAGTAATATTGAGTAGCTGGATTGAATTACCCAGGACGCATGAGTATGTGAACAGTGCGGGGGATTTGACATATATGATGTTGAAACCGGCGTAAAACACCCAGCAATACAAACAAAACGACCTTTGAAATCATGATTAGCAATGGCTCCTCTTTCCACACTGTGTTCAGTCCTAACGCATAGCTGGGTTGATTCTCCCAGGTCCCACGAGTTTGTGAACTGTGAGAGTGATTGGACATAAATGCTGTTGAAAACGGCCTAAAACTCCGTACAGTGTACTCAAAACGACCTTTGAAAACATGATGAGCAATGGCTCCATATACCACACTGTGTTCAGTCTTATCGCGTAGATTGGTTGATTCACCCAGGAAGCATGTGTGTGTGAGCAGTGAGGGGTATTTAACATAAATGCTGTTGAAAACGGCCTAAAACAACCAACAACGCAATCAAAACGACCTTTGAAAACATGATAAGCAATGCCTCCTCTTACCACACTGTTTTCAGTCCTATTGCCTAGCTGTGTAGAATCACCCAAAAAACACGAGTATGTTCACTGTGATGGCGATGGGGCATACATGCTGTTGAAAACGGCCTAAAACCCCAGCAATGCAAGCAAGACGACATTTGAAAACATGATGAGCAATGGCTGTTTTTATCGCAATGTTTTCGATAGTTCTTTTATAAGGAGTGTATGCATGTGGGAACGGGGCTATGTGAAAATCGTTCACTGTACCGCCGAAAGGGATTTGGCCTGCAGAGGTGCGAAGACCCGTGAACAGATACTAAACCCTTTCCCACAGGCATATATTTTATGCAACTTTCCACACGTATTTAGTCATGCAACAACTCGCTTCCAAGATCAAAACCCATACAATGCAAACAAAACGACATGTTAAAGCATGGCGGGCAATTGCTTCTCTTTCCACAATGTGTTCAGATCTATTGCATAGCTGGGTTGATTCACCCAGGGATCACGAATGTGTGAACAACTGACGGGGTGGTATGACTTGAATGATGTGGAAAACGGCCTAAAACACCCAACAATACCAACGAAACGACCTCTGAAAGCAGGACGGGCAATTGCTCCCTTTGTCACAGTGTGTTCAGTACTACTGAGTAGCTGGGTTGAATCACCCGGGACGCATGAGTATGTGAACAGTGCGTGTGATTTGACATATATGATGTTGAAAACGGCGTTAAACACCCAACAATACAAACAAAACGACCTTTGAACTCATGATTAGCAATGGCTCCTCGTTCCACACTGTTTTCAGTCCTAACGCATAGCTGGGTTGAATCACCCAGGACGCATGAGTATGTGAACAGTGCGTGCGATTGGACATATATGATGTTGAAAACGGCGTAAAACACCCAACAACACACTCAAAACCACCTTTGAAAACATGACGAGCAATGGCTCCTCTTACCACACTGTCTTCAGTCCTATTGCCTAGCTGGGTAGAATCACTCAAAAAACAAGAGTATGTGCAAACAAAACGACATTTTAAAGCATGGCGGGCAATTGCTTCTCTTGCCACAATGTGTTCAGGTCTATTGCATAGCTGGGTTGATTCACCCAGGGATCACGAGTGTGTGAACTGATGGGGCGGGGCGGTATGACTGGAATGATGTGGAGAACGGCCTAAAACACCCAACAATACAAACGAAACGACCTCTGAAAGCAGGGCGGGCAATTGCTCCCTTTGTCATATTGTGTTCAGTAATATTGAGTAGCTGGATTGAATTACCCAGGACGCATGAGTATGTGAACAGTGCGGGGGATTTGACATATATGATGTTGAAACCGGCGTAAAACACCCAGCAATACAAACAAAACGACCTTTGAAATCATGATTAGCAATGGCTCCTCTTTCCACACTGTGTTCAGTCCTAACGCATAGCTGGGTTGATTCTCCCAGGTCCCACGAGTTTGTGAACTGTGAGAGTGATTGGACATAAATGCTGTTGAAAACGGCCTAAAACTCCGTACAGTGTACTCAAAACGACCTTTGAAAACATGATGAGCAATGGCTCCATATACCACACTGTGTTCAGTCTTATCGCGTAGATTGGTTGATTCACCCAGGAAGCATGTGTGTGTGAGCAGTGAGGGGTATTTAACATAAATGCTGTTGAAAACGGCCTAAAACAACCAACAACGCAATCAAAACGACCTTTGAAAACATGATAAGCAATGCCTCCTCTTACCACACTGTTTTCAGTCCTATTGCCTAGCTGTGTAGAATCACCCAAAAAACACGAGTATGTTCACTGTGATGGCGATGGGGCATACATGCTGTTGAAAACGGCCTAAAACCCCAGCAATGCAAGCAAGACGACATTTGAAAACATGATGAGCAATGGCTGTTTTTATCGCAATGTTTTCGATAGTTCTTTTATAAGGAGTGTATGCATGTGGGAACGGGGCTATGTGAAAATCGTTCACTGTACCGCCGAAAGGGATTTGGCCTGCAGAGGTGCGAAGACCCGTGAACAGATACTAAACCCTTTCCCACAGGCATATATTTTATGCAACTTTCCACACGTATTTAGTCATGCAACAACTCGCTTCCAAGATCAAAACCCATACAATGCAAACAAAACGACATGTTAAAGCATGGCGGGCAATTGCTTCTCTTTCCACAATGTGTTCAGATCTATTGCATAGCTGGGTTGATTCACCCAGGGATCACGAATGTGTGAACAACTGACGGGGTGGTATGACTTGAATGATGTGGAAAACGGCCTAAAACACCCAACAATACCAACGAAACGACCTCTGAAAGCAGGACGGGCAATTGCTCCCTTTGTCACAGTGTGTTCAGTACTACTGAGTAGCTGGGTTGAATCACCCGGGACGCATGAGTATGTGAACAGTGCGTGTGATTTGACATATATGATGTTGAAAACGGCGTTAAACACCCAACAATACAAACAAAACGACCTTTGAACTCATGATTAGCAATGGCTCCTCGTTCCACACTGTTTTCAGTCCTAACGCATAGCTGGGTTGAATCACCCAGGACGCATGAGTATGTGAACAGTGCGTGCGATTGGACATATATGATGTTGAAAACGGCGTAAAACACCCAACAACACACTCAAAACCACCTTTGAAAACATGACGAGCAATGGCTCCTCTTACCACACTGTCTTCAGTCCTATTGCCTAGCTGGGTAGAATCACTCAAAAAACAAGAGTATGTGCAAACAAAACGACATTTTAAAGCATGGCGGGCAATTGCTTCTCTTGCCACAATGTGTTCAGGTCTATTGCATAGCTGGGTTGATTCACCCAGGGATCACGAGTGTGTGAACTGATGGGGCGGGGCGGTATGACTGGAATGATGTGGAGAACGGCCTAAAACACCCAACAATACAAACGAAACGACCTCTGAAAGCAGGGCGGGCAATTGCTCCCTTTGTCATATTGTGTTCAGTAATATTGAGTAGCTGGATTGAATTACCCAGGACGCATGAGTATGTGAACAGTGCGGGGGATTTGACATATATGATGTTGAAACCGGCGTAAAACACCCAGCAATACAAACAAAACGACCTTTGAAATCATGATTAGCAATGGCTCCTCTTTCCACACTGTGTTCAGTCCTAACGCATAGCTGGGTTGATTCTCCCAGGTCCCACGAGTTTGTGAACTGTGAGAGTGATTGGACATAAATGCTGTTGAAAACGGCCTAAAACTCCGTACAGTGTACTCAAAACGACCTTTGAAAACATGATGAGCAATGGCTCCATATACCACACTGTGTTCAGTCTTATCGCGTAGATTGGTTGATTCACCCAGGAAGCATGTGTGTGTGAGCAGTGAGGGGTATTTAACATAAATGCTGTTGAAAACGGCCTAAAACAACCAACAACGCAATCAAAACGACCTTTGAAAACATGATAAGCAATGCCTCCTCTTACCACACTGTTTTCAGTCCTATTGCCTAGCTGTGTAGAATCACCCAAAAAACACGAGTATGTTCACTGTGATGGCGATGGGGCATACATGCTGTTGAAAACGGCCTAAAACCCCAGCAATGCAAGCAAGACGACATTTGAAAACATGATGAGCAATGGCTGTTTTTATCGCAATGTTTTCGATAGTTCTTTTATAAGGAGTGTATGCATGTGGGAACGGGGCTATGTGAAAATCGTTCACTGTACCGCCGAAAGGGATTTGGCCTGCAGAGGTGCGAAGACCCGTGAACAGATACTAAACCCTTTCCCACAGGCATATATTTTATGCAACTTTCCACACGTATTTAGTCATGCAACAACTCGCTTCCAAGATCAAAACCCATACAATGCAAACAAAACGACATGTTAAAGCATGGCGGGCAATTGCTTCTCTTTCCACAATGTGTTCAGATCTATTGCATAGCTGGGTTGATTCACCCAGGGATCACGAATGTGTGAACAACTGACGGGGTGGTATGACTTGAATGATGTGGAAAACGGCCTAAAACACCCAACAATACCAACGAAACGACCTCTGAAAGCAGGACGGGCAATTGCTCCCTTTGTCACAGTGTGTTCAGTACTACTGAGTAGCTGGGTTGAATCACCCGGGACGCATGAGTATGTGAACAGTGCGTGTGATTTGACATATATGATGTTGAAAACGGCGTTAAACACCCAACAATACAAACAAAACGACCTTTGAACTCATGATTAGCAATGGCTCCTCGTTCCACACTGTTTTCAGTCCTAACGCATAGCTGGGTTGAATCACCCAGGACGCATGAGTATGTGAACAGTGCGTGCGATTGGACATATATGATGTTGAAAACGGCGTAAAACACCCAACAACACACTCAAAACCACCTTTGAAAACATGACGAGCAATGGCTCCTCTTACCACACTGTCTTCAGTCCTATTGCCTAGCTGGGTAGAATCACTCAAAAAACAAGAGTATGTGCAAACAAAACGACATTTTAAAGCATGGCGGGCAATTGCTTCTCTTGCCACAATGTGTTCAGGTCTATTGCATAGCTGGGTTGATTCACCCAGGGATCACGAGTGTGTGAACTGATGGGGCGGGGCGGTATGACTGGAATGATGTGGAGAACGGCCTAAAACACCCAACAATACAAACGAAACGACCTCTGAAAGCAGGGCGGGCAATTGCTCCCTTTGTCATATTGTGTTCAGTAATATTGAGTAGCTGGATTGAATTACCCAGGACGCATGAGTATGTGAACAGTGCGGGGGATTTGACATATATGATGTTGAAACCGGCGTAAAACACCCAGCAATACAAACAAAACGACCTTTGAAATCATGATTAGCAATGGCTCCTCTTTCCACACTGTGTTCAGTCCTAACGCATAGCTGGGTTGATTCTCCCAGGTCCCACGAGTTTGTGAACTGTGAGAGTGATTGGACATAAATGCTGTTGAAAACGGCCTAAAACTCCGTACAGTGTACTCAAAACGACCTTTGAAAACATGATGAGCAATGGCTCCATATACCACACTGTGTTCAGTCTTATCGCGTAGATTGGTTGATTCACCCAGGAAGCATGTGTGTGTGAGCAGTGAGGGGTATTTAACATAAATGCTGTTGAAAACGGCCTAAAACAACCAACAACGCAATCAAAACGACCTTTGAAAACATGATAAGCAATGCCTCCTCTTACCACACTGTTTTCAGTCCTATTGCCTAGCTGTGTAGAATCACCCAAAAAACACGAGTATGTTCACTGTGATGGCGATGGGGCATACATGCTGTTGAAAACGGCCTAAAACCCCAGCAATGCAAGCAAGACGACATTTGAAAACATGATGAGCAATGGCTGTTTTTATCGCAATGTTTTCGATAGTTCTTTTATAAGGAGTGTATGCATGTGGGAACGGGGCTATGTGAAAATCGTTCACTGTACCGCCGAAAGGGATTTGGCCTGCAGAGGTGCGAAGACCCGTGAACAGATACTAAACCCTTTCCCACAGGCATATATTTTATGCAACTTTCCACACGTATTTAGTCATGCAACAACTCGCTTCCAAGATCAAAACCCATACAATGCAAACAAAACGACATGTTAAAGCATGGCGGGCAATTGCTTCTCTTTCCACAATGTGTTCAGATCTATTGCATAGCTGGGTTGATTCACCCAGGGATCACGAATGTGTGAACAACTGACGGGGTGGTATGACTTGAATGATGTGGAAAACGGCCTAAAACACCCAACAATACCAACGAAACGACCTCTGAAAGCAGGACGGGCAATTGCTCCCTTTGTCACAGTGTGTTCAGTACTACTGAGTAGCTGGGTTGAATCACCCGGGACGCATGAGTATGTGAACAGTGCGTGTGATTTGACATATATGATGTTGAAAACGGCGTTAAACACCCAACAATACAAACAAAACGACCTTTGAACTCATGATTAGCAATGGCTCCTCGTTCCACACTGTTTTCAGTCCTAACGCATAGCTGGGTTGAATCACCCAGGACGCATGAGTATGTGAACAGTGCGTGCGATTGGACATATATGATGTTGAAAACGGCGTAAAACACCCAACAACACACTCAAAACCACCTTTGAAAACATGACGAGCAATGGCTCCTCTTACCACACTGTCTTCAGTCCTATTGCCTAGCTGGGTAGAATCACTCAAAAAACAAGAGTATGTGCAAACAAAACGACATTTTAAAGCATGGCGGGCAATTGCTTCTCTTGCCACAATGTGTTCAGGTCTATTGCATAGCTGGGTTGATTCACCCAGGGATCACGAGTGTGTGAACTGATGGGGCGGGGCGGTATGACTGGAATGATGTGGAGAACGGCCTAAAACACCCAACAATACAAACGAAACGACCTCTGAAAGCAGGGCGGGCAATTGCTCCCTTTGTCATATTGTGTTCAGTAATATTGAGTAGCTGGATTGAATTACCCAGGACGCATGAGTATGTGAACAGTGCGGGGGATTTGACATATATGATGTTGAAACCGGCGTAAAACACCCAGCAATACAAACAAAACGACCTTTGAAATCATGATTAGCAATGGCTCCTCTTTCCACACTGTGTTCAGTCCTAACGCATAGCTGGGTTGATTCTCCCAGGTCCCACGAGTTTGTGAACTGTGAGAGTGATTGGACATAAATGCTGTTGAAAACGGCCTAAAACTCCGTACAGTGTACTCAAAACGACCTTTGAAAACATGATGAGCAATGGCTCCATATACCACACTGTGTTCAGTCTTATCGCGTAGATTGGTTGATTCACCCAGGAAGCATGTGTGTGTGAGCAGTGAGGGGTATTTAACATAAATGCTGTTGAAAACGGCCTAAAACAACCAACAACGCAATCAAAACGACCTTTGAAAACATGATAAGCAATGCCTCCTCTTACCACACTGTTTTCAGTCCTATTGCCTAGCTGTGTAGAATCACCCAAAAAACACGAGTATGTTCACTGTGATGGCGATGGGGCATACATGCTGTTGAAAACGGCCTAAAACCCCAGCAATGCAAGCAAGACGACATTTGAAAACATGATGAGCAATGGCTGTTTTTATCGCAATGTTTTCGATAGTTCTTTTATAAGGAGTGTATGCATGTGGGAACGGGGCTATGTGAAAATCGTTCACTGTACCGCCGAAAGGGATTTGGCCTGCAGAGGTGCGAAGACCCGTGAACAGATACTAAACCCTTTCCCACAGGCATATATTTTATGCAACTTTCCACACGTATTTAGTCATGCAACAACTCGCTTCCAAGATCAAAACCCATACAATGCAAACAAAACGACATGTTAAAGCATGGCGGGCAATTGCTTCTCTTTCCACAATGTGTTCAGATCTATTGCATAGCTGGGTTGATTCACCCAGGGATCACGAATGTGTGAACAACTGACGGGGTGGTATGACTTGAATGATGTGGAAAACGGCCTAAAACACCCAACAATACCAACGAAACGACCTCTGAAAGCAGGACGGGCAATTGCTCCCTTTGTCACAGTGTGTTCAGTACTACTGAGTAGCTGGGTTGAATCACCCGGGACGCATGAGTATGTGAACAGTGCGTGTGATTTGACATATATGATGTTGAAAACGGCGTTAAACACCCAACAATACAAACAAAACGACCTTTGAACTCATGATTAGCAATGGCTCCTCGTTCCACACTGTTTTCAGTCCTAACGCATAGCTGGGTTGAATCACCCAGGACGCATGAGTATGTGAACAGTGCGTGCGATTGGACATATATGATGTTGAAAACGGCGTAAAACACCCAACAACACACTCAAAACCACCTTTGAAAACATGACGAGCAATGGCTCCTCTTACCACACTGTCTTCAGTCCTATTGCCTAGCTGGGTAGAATCACTCAAAAAACAAGAGTATGTGCAAACAAAACGACATTTTAAAGCATGGCGGGCAATTGCTTCTCTTGCCACAATGTGTTCAGGTCTATTGCATAGCTGGGTTGATTCACCCAGGGATCACGAGTGTGTGAACTGATGGGGCGGGGCGGTATGACTGGAATGATGTGGAGAACGGCCTAAAACACCCAACAATACAAACGAAACGACCTCTGAAAGCAGGGCGGGCAATTGCTCCCTTTGTCATATTGTGTTCAGTAATATTGAGTAGCTGGATTGAATTACCCAGGACGCATGAGTATGTGAACAGTGCGGGGGATTTGACATATATGATGTTGAAACCGGCGTAAAACACCCAGCAATACAAACAAAACGACCTTTGAAATCATGATTAGCAATGGCTCCTCTTTCCACACTGTGTTCAGTCCTAACGCATAGCTGGGTTGATTCTCCCAGGTCCCACGAGTTTGTGAACTGTGAGAGTGATTGGACATAAATGCTGTTGAAAACGGCCTAAAACTCCGTACAGTGTACTCAAAACGACCTTTGAAAACATGATGAGCAATGGCTCCATATACCACACTGTGTTCAGTCTTATCGCGTAGATTGGTTGATTCACCCAGGAAGCATGTGTGTGTGAGCAGTGAGGGGTATTTAACATAAATGCTGTTGAAAACGGCCTAAAACAACCAACAACGCAATCAAAACGACCTTTGAAAACATGATAAGCAATGCCTCCTCTTACCACACTGTTTTCAGTCCTATTGCCTAGCTGTGTAGAATCACCCAAAAAACACGAGTATGTTCACTGTGATGGCGATGGGGCATACATGCTGTTGAAAACGGCCTAAAACCCCAGCAATGCAAGCAAGACGACATTTGAAAACATGATGAGCAATGGCTGTTTTTATCGCAATGTTTTCGATAGTTCTTTTATAAGGAGTGTATGCATGTGGGAACGGGGCTATGTGAAAATCGTTCACTGTACCGCCGAAAGGGATTTGGCCTGCAGAGGTGCGAAGACCCGTGAACAGATACTAAACCCTTTCCCACAGGCATATATTTTATGCAACTTTCCACACGTATTTAGTCATGCAACAACTCGCTTCCAAGATCAAAACCCATACAATGCAAACAAAACGACATGTTAAAGCATGGCGGGCAATTGCTTCTCTTTCCACAATGTGTTCAGATCTATTGCATAGCTGGGTTGATTCACCCAGGGATCACGAATGTGTGAACAACTGACGGGGTGGTATGACTTGAATGATGTGGAAAACGGCCTAAAACACCCAACAATACCAACGAAACGACCTCTGAAAGCAGGACGGGCAATTGCTCCCTTTGTCACAGTGTGTTCAGTACTACTGAGTAGCTGGGTTGAATCACCCGGGACGCATGAGTATGTGAACAGTGCGTGTGATTTGACATATATGATGTTGAAAACGGCGTTAAACACCCAACAATACAAACAAAACGACCTTTGAACTCATGATTAGCAATGGCTCCTCGTTCCACACTGTTTTCTAAAACAACCAACAACGCAATCAAAACGACCATTTAAAGCACGATGGGCAATGGCTCCTTTCACCACACTGTTTTCAGTCCTAGTGCATAGTTTGGTTGATTCGCCCAGGATGCATGAGTATGTGAACTGTGGGGTTGATTGGACATACATGCTGTTGAAAACGGCCTAAAACTCCGCACAGTGCACTCAAAACGACCTTTGAAAACATGATTAGTAATGGTTCCAGACTGTGATTAGTCCTATCGCGTTGATGGGTTGATTCACCCAGGATGCATGAGTATGTGAACTGTGAGGGTGATTGGACATAAATGCTGTTGAAAACGTCCTAAAAAAACCGGTGGCCTTTGATTACGTAAATGAATCAATTAAAATATTGAAATTGAAATCTGTTGAAGATCAATCCTACATGAATAAAGGTTCTGTTCCATTCTATGTCACACACACACTAACTGCTATTACATCTAACATTAATATTAACATCGTCTGGTATATAGTTTGTGTATGCCCTATGTATTTGTATATAATATTATTAATGAAAGGTTCTGTTCTGTTCTGTTCTATTCTTTATCAAAGAAACTTAGACAGAGGATTAGCATTAAACAAATTGTCATCGTCTGATATGTTTCGTATGCCCATGTTTAATGTAAATCTTTTCAAGATGAACCATATATGAATAACACTTATAGTCTGTTATGTTCTGTTCTCACACAGTGATATGACGGAAACATTGTGGAAAGTGACACGAAACATCCTTGAGAAAAAAACACGCCAAACTGTGGTGTTTTGGAAAGTAGCATAAAACATCTTTGAATGTATAACCTGCTAGTATCATCTGCATGGCTCTAAAGACATTCAACTAAAATATATATATAAACATTAATTTAGGAGAAAGTACACCGGTGTGATACCCAAATTGATCGCAAATGTGCGTATTCAACTTGTGTTCCGCATCGCAAACGTTTAAAAGTAGCCTGTTTTGGAATTTGGTGGTAGAAGAAACTCTCCTCTATCCGACCATACCATCGGTTTGGCTTAGATCATTATATTCAAGAAATACACCCGGGCCCATTCGCATTTTTTGCCATACCGGTCTCACACGAGTACTAATTAACTTTAGTGTAAATCAAATCGCGTTCAAATACAATGTCGGTTGTCTCTTTCGTCTACCCTGTCCTGCGTACCATTCCATTTATCCATCCCCTACATATAGACATAAATACACACATATATATACATATGTATATATAAATACATGATAATATACAATTAACAAATCACAAGTAAGCGGGGCATCAAACACATTTTAACAATAAGCTATAAATAGACCAAATTTGTTTTTTGTATGTCTATCGATTTTTCACTAATTGTCATCTATAAAAGATGTACCAAACACTGTACAATGAACAGTACAAACACAGTCTTTTCCTAGAGCTATCAGAGACTGAAACCCCCTTCCTCCGGACATTGCGCAGATCACGTCTGTAGACTGATTTAAGTCCCATCTGCAGGCATACACAGCCTAAACTAACACAGATGTTTTGTATTTCATTTCTATTTGTAATTATGCCTAATTGGTTGTTTTTACCATTTGTATGGCCTCACTTGCCTGCGATGCACTAAGCCCTAGACAGTAACAAAGTAGAAGAAGAGGTCTCTACATAATCAAATGTTGGACGAGAGCGCTTTGTAACGTTACTGTATGTTACTATTCCGTCCTTATCAGCACGTTATAAGTTGTATATGGCTGTAGTGAACACTTGAAAAATCTTCATGTTTAAAGACTTTTGCAGAAATGTTTCTAGGGTGCTTTCTTAAACTAATTATTCCCCCAAACCATGTTAATAAGTCGAAAACATGGTCTCTAGGCTATGCTATTTTGCATTACATGGCAGTATTGATTTAATTTTGACAATATGATAGCTACTGTTGCTGGTTGTACGTGCTTCTGTGATGTGGAAAGAAATATGATAAATATAATCAATATTTCAATGTGACGAAATGTTATCATACCGTTGTACACGGTAGTTTGCACACTTAAGGCGAATACAACATTGACTGAATTATTATATTCAATACATTGTAACACAGAAGACGTACATTTTCGAACTAAAGGCAGTTTTGTTAATAAAAACACTATTGCTATTGACAAGTAATAGCTACTGTTGGTTGCGGTACGTACTTCTGTGCTATGGGAATAAATCAACGTTTAAATGTGATGAAATGTTATCATGCTGTCTAATCTAAAAATTGCTTCCGTTCGAAAGTATAAATACGTTGGCAAATGCCAGTGTTGACTTAACGTAACGGAATAATAATCATGAATTTACATTAAAACTAACACTTAAGGCGAAAATGTACCGAATATAATAAAAATGTTATTAATAATAAACATTGGTTGTCGTTAAATATCCAATATTATTTTTAATCTGAAAATTAATGTCTTTTTAGAAAAGCATTATCTTATTTAGTATATACAACACATCGTAGATCACAAATAAAACGTCTGCTTACGAAAGGCAACTTTTAACAATAATATTATCATTGCGAAGTTATGGACACGGTTGCCCGATTTGCTTGCTTCCGTGACAACTGTCTCAGACAGGAAAGGAAAGGAATGAACTTAAATGTCACAAAGTTACCATAACTGTATACATGTCTTCTGCTTATTTCAGGCGAACCGGCAATACTGTAAAAGTTGAACTGACAAGGACTGACTAAGGGGTTCTTTATAATCGGAAAATGAACGACTACCTGAACAATTAACTGCATTATCATATACAATACATTGTAACACAAAGACACAAAGGCCGCGTACATTGGCTAACTGAAACCAACTTTTAACAAGAATACCACTTCACGAAAAATTATCATACCTTTGTACACGGTATTTTGCACACTTCATGCGAATATACCATACGGTATGAATTAAACTGACAAGGAGTGGCTACCGTGCTTCCGTATGAAAGTATAGATTCTTTATAATCTGGAAATGAACGTATACTGGAACAAAGAACTGCATTATTATATATAATATATTGTAACACAAATGCCGTACATTGACTAACCGAAACCACATTTTAATAAAAAGACTATTACTATTGACACAGTGATAGCTACTGTTGCTGGTTGTACGTGCGTCTGTGCGGTGGAAAGAAATGTCAATGTCACGAAATGTTATCAGACTATTGTACGCGGTAGTTTGCACATTTAAGGCGAATACAATATTAACTGAATTATTATATATAATACATTGTAACACAGAAGCCGCACATTTTCTAACTAAAGGCAGCTTTTAATAATAACACTATTGCTATTGACAAGTAATAGCTACTGTGTTGCGGTACGTACTTCTGTGCTATGGAAATAAATCAATGTTTAAATGTGATGAAATGTTATCATACCTTTATACAAGGCATTTTGCACACATAACCCACTTATGGGAACTTAAATTTCATAGAGTTGATTCTGTCTAATCTAAACATTGCTTCCGTTAGAAAGTATAGATAATTTGGCAAATGCCAGCGCTGAACGTAACGGAATAAAAATCATAACTTGAAACCAGAAAACTAACAATTTAGGCGAAAAGATACCGAATATGATAAAAGTGACTAAGGGGTTCTTTATCAGCTTGAAATAAACGACTACCTGAACAATTAACTGCATTATTATATACAATACATTGTAACACAAAGGCCGTACATTGACTAACGGAAGCAAACATTTAACATGAGCACTACGTCACGAAATATTATCATACCTTTTAAGACGCTATTTTGCTGACTTAAGGCGAATATACCATACGGTATTAATTAACATGTCAAGGAGTTGCTACTGTCTTATGTAGTAAATGCTTCGGTATGACAGTCTAACTAAAGGCAGCTTTTAATAACAACACTGTTACTTGGACTGGATCACATCTGGTCATCACTGGCATCTGGTAGTAGGTTTGATCCTCACTGGCGTGTGCTAGTTGGTCTGAATCACAGCTGGTCATCAATGTCGTCTGCTAGTTTGTCTTGATCACATTATGGTCATCAATGGCGTCTGGTAGTTAGTCTGGTCATTATTGTCGTCTAGTAGTTGGTCTGGTCATCAATGTCGTCTGGTAGTTGGTCTGGATCACATTTGGTCATCAATGTCGTCTGCTAGTTGGATTGGTCATCACTGGCGTCTGGTTGTAGGTCTGGTCCTCACTAGCGTCTGCTAGTTGGTCTTGATCACATCTGGTCATTGTAGTTGATCTGGTCATCAATATCGTCTGGTAGTCGGTCTGGTCATCACTGGTGTCTGCTAGTTGGTCTGGATCACATCTGGTCATCAATGGCGTCAATAGTACCCGAGCTCTCATCAATATGAACAATATGTGTAAGTTTGAAAACTGCGAACTGTGTCGTATTAACAAAAACAGTTTACAAACGGATGGACGGACGTACAGACGCACGGATGGACGCCAGGAACAATGCCATCCCATAGACCTAAAACGAGTAGCGTAGGAAAGTAAGGTCAAACATACTAATTTGATACATAATTCACTTTAATTAAGAGATAATTGCAGAAACGGTAGATGCTGTTTGTCTTCTGTACAGAAAATCCTACAATAAACTTATCTAAGAAATATTCATTAAATATAAGAAGATATGTAATTTAAATTTTTCGTCATTATGATGGTTTTATAGTTACAGAAACCGACTTGAGGGAAATTTTAGCGACATGGGGGGAATCGTTTATTCGTCTTTACTTACGGGGAAGCACTTAGAGTGAAATTAGAAGGCCACGGAAATAGTTTATAAGGTAAAAAGGTCTGTAGTAAATTGATTATCTAAATAACCTTAATAATGTTTCAAAATTAGTTCTAAAAATAAGTTCGCCCTAAGTTATAGAAAAATGGCATTTCACCTTAATGTAGGATCCATACTATATATATATATATATATATATATATATATATATATATATATATATATGTTACTCAACTGGGTTCATGACTTTTGAGATGACCCCCAAAATTTATTTTCATATTACAATATCGAATTCGGATTCGGATTCCAATTAAGTTGTAAAAGCCTAATACGACTCATGTGTTGTCCCAGTGATAGATTATTGTTCAGGGGTAATTGGGTTCAAAAGTCATCCAAAAACCGATAACATCCACAATAGAGCTATACGGTATTTCTTAGGTGTGCATAGATTTTCCCCAATTGTGGCGGTTACATGAGATATGGGGTCGTTTTCACCTACGTACAGATGTTGTCTAAACATGTTGCGATTATGGAATAGACTTATCAAAATGGATGAAGCTCGACTTACGAAAAATATTTTTACTTATGATTACGATGTTTCAGGCAAAACATAGACTTCAGAAATTAAATCTATTTTTCAAACTATAGGATTTTTAGATCATTATTCAAACAAAAGAATAGTAGACATAAAACGAGTAGAAGAGTCACTTAAAAATAAAAATTCACAGAACTGGTCACATAAAGTACAGTCAGTTTCAAAATTGAGAAACTATATTATTTTCAAAAATGATTATTGTATGGAAAAGTATCTTATCTCAAACCTGTATAAGTTAGAAAGATCTCACCTTGCACAATTTAGATTTTGCATTTTACCAAAAAGAATAGAAACCGGAAGATTTACAAGGCTTAACATATCGGAAAGGGTCTGTGAAATTTGTGATAATGGTTCAATTGAAGACGAGATCCATTTTCTTTTGACGTGTCGTACCTAAGGCGATCTGAGAGGATCGATCATCAGCAGGGCAAAAAAAAGAACCCATCATTCAACACACTTTCTAACTTTAAATTTTGTGTTTTAGAATTATATAATCAAGTTGCCAAATTTCTTGTCGGTTCAATGAAAAAAAGACGTAGTTTTCTATATAAATGAATAATTCTTATGCATGTAAATTATAATCTTTGATATTCCTTTCAATTTTCTTTTCTTTCTTCTTTATGTTTCTTTCTTCTCTCGTTTTCTTCTTTTACCTTATCTGACTTATAGGCCCTACGCGGCCGGGTGTTTATATTGTTTGATGTTTATATTTGTAAAATATGTACACATGTCACTATAATAAAATATTACTTACTTACTTACTTATATCTTGCCTCATTTATTTCCGGAGAAATCCATTTTGGCTTATGCTGTAGCTTGACCCTTTTTTATTTAACTTTTGAAACCCGGTTAAGAATTCCAAAAAACAAATCATAGAACATTTGAAGATGTTCATTTAAGGTATCTGTATTTATAAGAGAATCAAAGTTTAATTAATTTAAGTCAGCTAAAAATATATTCTCATTGAAATTTCGAAAATCGCGATATTGGATTTCAGTATGCGCTTTTCTTTTTATCACTATTATGAATATTCCGTGTAAAACAGATTGGATAGTGATCAGAAAGTACTAGGAAAGGAACAGCTATTTCAATGATAAGTTCAGGCTTATTGGGTACAGATGGTCGATTACAGTGGAACTCCTGTCCGTAACTCGAGTATGTGTCTATATCATTTGCATAATATTACATTCTTCAAGAGAGTTTGACCAATAAGATGGTGGATCTCTGATAAGATCAATATCAAAATCACCACACAATATAATTTCAATGTCGTCACAATGCGAAGCTTTAATTAGTTATTTTTGAAGACAAGCTACCCAATGAATATCGGAAGATGGTGTGCGGTATGATGAACATAAAAGTATGGACTTGGAATGTTGCAATGAAATGTCAACCCAGATGTTTTCGATATTACCAACCTCTAAATCATATCTACGTCTATACGTTAGCCTATTAGAAATATGTAGCAATAAGCATCCGCCTGACTTGCCTTTCTGTCCTATAACCGTTTATCTCGAGAAACGCATCCGACACATTATCGCTCAAAAGGGTTTCACACAAACCTAAAATATCGACCGGTTTTTCCTCGTTCAAAATCAGTTTTATTTCATCTAGTTTGGGTAATAAGTGACAAATATTGAGGTTACTAATTCGAATGTCTTTTTTGTCTAACCCTAAGATATTTCTACCTTTCAAGTTATGACTAAATTGGTTGTCGTGAATGTTTCAATCAGTGTTATTTAAGCTCCCTTTTGCAGATAAAAGTTCACAAGGATAATCGAGTGTGTTGTCATTTAAATATGTAAGTGAGAGATGTTGATTTGATTGAAAACAGCGTGTTTCTAATTTACCTGCCTTATCTTGCAAATGATTTTTCTCATGATCCACCACATCAATATTTGCCAACCGACAAATACGCCGGCGTTTTTAAGCTGAATGTTCATTATATTTGGAAATTTGCAGTTGTCCTTACTGCCATGCGCTGACGTAACAATTTGCAACATTCCGCAGCGACAGATTAATCAAACAACGATTTAAAACACGGTCTAAAAATTATTTATTATACTTCTTTCGAAAACGTACAAATAAATACCGTATTTTTTATGAATAATATTATTTTTGGAAGAAAAATAATTAAATGCCAACCAAAACAAACATTGCTCAGGTACAATATTCTAAAAAAGCGCGTCATTTCGCGTTAATTATTCGCTGCGGAACGTGATTATTGTGACGTCAGCGCATGGCGGTAAGGACAACTACACATTTCTATAGGAGATAATTAAATATGAAAATACGCACCTTCAGCTAGGTCAAAACTGAGGTAAAACAGCTATCGCCGAAAAAACGTACGTTTTTGTGACAATGACAGTGTTGTTAAAGAAATCAACATTACTTCCTCATTTCAATTTGGATTCGGATAAAATGAACTTTAAACTGAAGAGAATACAATAACCTGTATGATGATATCAATTCCATACATCTGTCATGACAAGTAACGTAACATAAAGCGACTTAAAGTAGAAATTTCGCTAGAATATTTTAACAGTAATTTGATTATTTCTAATTTATTTAAAATTCGCCCGAGAGATTTTTTTTTAAATAAAATGTAACATGGAACACCTATTCATCTACCATTTGCCAAACTTTCAAGCAAATCTATCGTGTCGATTTTTAATAAATCACAATAGCGTTAAACCTCGTGTGTGCATCATAACGTTCATTGCGGAATTAAACATTGAGACGCATCCAGGGTAATTAAAATGAATACTTTATTTTTCCTTATAGTTATCAATTTCATTCTAAATTTAAGCTATCCCCTAAAGAATAATGGTAGGTAGTATATATGTGCTTCTATTTAAAGAATTAAAGTAATTACGGTCGTAAATCATCAGAAAAACAACAAAATAATATTTGGATTTGTCATATGTATAAACTGACTCGTTAACTTTCCTGTTCAACTGTTGTTCTATATATGAAATATAATTATCACAAATATTATATGTCACCCTTGTTTTGTGTATCATATTTGAGATAACAGTATACAAATGTTGTTCTCAATATGCAATTTTGAGAATTTCGAAGTCTATACCTGTCATGCAAAGCTTTCTTGGTATTCTATCCGTGATAATGTTGTTGTCGTTTGCAGCAAGTTTTTGATTAAATTGTTATTTGTGTTTACACAGCTGCGCAGTTATGTGTGACTAAAGGAATGACCATTACTATCTCATCTTATATTAACATTGATTTGAAGCAAATAATATAAACTCCGTCATGATATATAGTTCACAATTTTTCCTTAAATAATGTAATTTTAAAGCAAAACTTGGTTTATTTAACGAACTCGCTGACTAATAATACAGTTATTACCTTACGTCTAATTTACTAAAAAAAAAAAGGCCCTAGATATTTCTTTTAAAAGAAATCATTATATTCAGAACCCCATTATTTCTCCAATTTATTCAAATTTGTTGGAAATATATCGGGCGGACCTTTAGGAAAACGCTATGCCGTAATACTGCTGACGTGCGACGGTACGCGCATTGTGAAAATGAAACAGTCACCCATCCCTTCTTCTATCTTTTTTTTTTTACTCCATATGTCCCCGTTATTTTAAAACTACATGTACTTCGGTTTGTCTTGAAAATTGTTTTTTACCCTAAACCCAAATTTCAAGACAAGCTATTGGGTTGATTTTAAGTAAATCACGATGCCATAACACCGTAGAAGATCACACCTTTGGTCACATGTTCGTACCTAATTACATGTGTTGTCGACACACTTCCAATAATAAAACAAAATGTATCATTACCCGACTATAAACTGTCTACAATTTCTAGACACCTGTGCAATGACATCGAAGGCTCACTACATAGTACAGACAACGATGTGATAGCACTCCACGGGATATGTATGTAGACAATAATAGTGGGTTATTTACCCAAACTATACAGGAAAATATTGTCAATAAACACCTGTTTTCAAACAGCTCTAGGTTGAATTGAACTGCGGGGCTGTGTGAATACAATCAATTCAGAACTTTCATAGAATCTTGTACATAAGGTTTTCCAAAGGGAAGAAAGTCAAATAGATATTCTCGATGTTTTTTATCATATAAAGTGTTTCCTTAAATAACAAAAGCATAATCACGGATAGAATAGATAGAAAGCTTTGCATGCTGTTCAGTTATAATCTTTGAAGTTCTGAACCTTGCTTTTTGCCTGATTAAGAGAAACGCATTCTGTATTTACTGTTATCTGAAAATACATCACAAAATACCTAGAGTGACAAATATGAAAGTAATAATAAAATATATTAACAATTTCTTCTATGATAATTCTGACGATGCTCTTGTTTGAAGAATATGTTGGGTTATGTAAAATCATGAAACTTCATGTTATATTGAATTACTATTTGATGTTCCCGTATCAATTTGTTTATGTAAATGTCGAATTACATGTATTCGAATAAGTGAAATAAGATCTATCTATAAGAACTGCAAGCGACGGTTTGAGACTAATACTAATACTAATACATGGCATGTGAAAAAATGATATAACAGATAAACAGCGAAGTAGACAGGTCAATTTATATAAAACATATGTAATATTATAATAGATACAATTTACCACTTTCGTAAAAGAATAAAATTTATTATTTTTATGAAAAATCGGGAGTTCATTTTAATAACCCTGGGTACGTTTCAATTTAAATTCCGCAGTGTACGGTTTGTCGCGTAACAGAGCCTTAACGTCATTGCGATTTACTAAAGATCTGCACGATAGATTTTCTTGAAACTTTGATAAATGGTAGACAAACGGTTGTTCTAAATCATATAACTTTTTAAAAAAAATCTCTCGGGCGAATTTTTAATAAATTTGAAATAACCGAATTACTGTTAAAATATTTTAGCGAAAGTTTCATTTTTACTCCCCTTATGTTACGTTAATGGTCTTGGCAGTTGTATGGAAATTACATCACTACGTAGGTAATTTTATTTTCTTCGGTCTGGTGTTAACTCTTTCCAAATACCACTTCAAACGAGAAAGCCATGGTGATTTCTTTAACAACACTGTCATTGTCGCAAAAAACGTACGTTTTGACGTCAAAACGACGTTATTTCAAAGGTATGATTCCACCTTAAGGTAGAACGCGCCTCTAAAAAAATATTCGAATTTCCTCACGAAATTTTGCATCACCATAATACAGCATATGCCCAATAAGATTCTGTTCTTACTTTTTTCGTATCTAAAACAGTTTTTAAACTACGAGACCTCAAAGTATACCACTGACGTCACTTTTTAGACGTCTCTCAAATGTCCCTCGTTAAAACAACAACAGCTGATAGTTTGGTCAATTTTAGGTTGATAGCTGCGAAATTATATTACGATTTGCATCTTAAGAATATCTTCACGTACATGTAATCTTTTTCTTTGTGTCGTACGTTTAAAAAGAATAACGCATCTATAACGCCACTTTTCAGGAGCGAAATAACGTCGCGTTTCGCGTAAGAAAAGGCGCCTTGTTTTCATTTAAAAAAAATCTGTACATTTAATTTTTGATTTTTTTAAATCTATTCATTTATAATTTTATTAAAAATCGTTTGATATCAAGAAAAATATACCTTACCGACTTTGTTTTTTCACAATATCAGTTTATCTCACCCCTTTACCTATTCAGTTATGACGTTAAAAAGAGTGTATTTTAGATATACATTATGTGTAAGCTGGAACAATGGTCCTTGTTGCAGTTATGTTATTCAGTCGGCAGTAAAATTTAATAATATATGATCCTCCCTATCCATACTTATAAAATATGTGTAACGTGTTATAATGTTTTTACGTGAGAACGTGTTATAACTCGTTTTCCGAAAACTGCGTATATATATATGATTCGAACTGGAGTTACGTGGGCGTAAATGGATAGCGCAACACATGAAAAGCGTGCTCTGAAGGTTTTAAAGAATAAGATCAGATTATGAGCTATTTTAAATTTGACATTTATTGCGAAAGTTGTAGAAGCATATGTTTGTTTGTTTTATTGGGGTTTTACGCCGTTTTCGACATTATTTCAGTTATATCACGACGACAGTTCAATTATTTATGATCCCTGAGTAAACAAACCAGTACTAGGCTAGAAAATGTGCATTGCTTAAGGCACTCCACCATGACCGTTGTGACACGACTGGGGATTGAACCCGGGACGCCCGGTTTTCAATCCCCGACGTTAACCACTGTAGAAGCATTTGACTGAATTGTGTATACAGAAGAGAAGAAAGAAATGCATAATGATCTTGGTATTTAATAATGATTTGTTGATAAACGTACATTGTGTCGTGTCACGTAACCATCTCTCATTTTTTAGGAGGGAGGAAACTAGAACACGTTCAATCATCCATCCGTTCTATTGAACCAGAATTGCGAAATAAAAACCACATGACATGACTAAAACTTGTCTTTTAGCTGAAAAAAGTGTTCTCACACTTAAGTCTCACACATGGTCAGTTCTATCCAATTATAACACAATTTGAATGCAATTTTAATAAAAGGTAGAGTATAAATCGACTAATGGAAAATAAAGCGAACAGCTTTTAAACAATATCGTATTTATATACAGACTGAACGTGACTTGTGTTAAAAAAAAAAAAAAATAACACAACAGAAAGAGTAAGGGTACATTATAGGTCACGGATGGATCTATATATTTCGAATTACAGTACAAAAGATCATATCGTGAGTCGGTCGTAAAAAAACCCCAAACACATTAATCATTTTAATACCCCACTTTCCTCATACATTTATGTAATGAATCCTATTTGAGAAACATGATGTTTTCCTTTATAATCGCGAAAAGAGAGAACAGAATAAAATGATAAACGTGGGGGTATTTTCGGATTCCACATTTAATTTGATGTAGATCAGCATTTTCAGACACATAGAACAGAAGAAGAAGAAAAAAGAGTAACATTCATTTCTCAAGCAATTCAGCATCATATGTTTACGTAGGTAATATGAATTATCATATTAAAATGACTATTTACGGGTATGTCAATGTCGACGGAATGACTTCGTTTAAACTGGAAAGCGTGGGAGGAAAATGATAACAACATATTTCTGTTTACAAGAATAAACTTCTTTAGTTAAATATGTCATCATGAACAAGATAGGGGATTTTTAAAATGTGAAAAGGTGTTTCATAAATGTGTACGTGAATTCTCTAATAAAAATGCGACCACTGTTTTAAGAAGTTGAAAATCGCTGACATCTTTAGTATATGATGAACATTAGAATCGTTATTTCTTGTTCAAAGCGAACGTCGCCTTTTTTAATTCAAACTGATAATGAAAGCGTTGAGTTAGGTGTCAATTCAATAAACACTTTTTGTGGACCCATATATGCACCCGCATTTTTAGGATTGAAATAATACTTTTCCAAAATCGTCTCTTTTTTCTGATTTATTCATTTTAGACGTTAATCAATAGACTATACACCCTTTAGAAGTTGAACATGAAATGGGGAAAAAAAAACTTTAATGATGACATGAGTTTTAACTCGGAGGAATCTTGGAAAACCGTCATCTTGGAGGGAAGTTGAGAGGGTTATGAACCTCCGAGAGGGAAGTTTGGATGGTTTAACACCTTGAACCCTCCGGGATGAAAGTTGGGAGGGAAGTTGAACACCGGGAGGAAACTTTTGGGAGGGAAGTTGGGACCCGGGAGGAAAGTTGGGACCCGGGAGGAAAGTTGGGAGGGAAGTTGAGACTTGGGAGGGTTTGGACCCCCCCCCCCCCTTTTCCTAACTACTATTTGCATCCCTGTAACATGACCCCAACCTGAAATATAATGACATAGATTCGTAAAATGATCATTTCTGTGTATTGAGATAATATAGTTCGTAAAAACAATACTAAGGTAAAATGCATCATTATTTAAAGAATGAACATAACGGTTAGGATTTCCTGACATTATGTTCAATTCATTGCAAAACTAATATTAAATAAACGAATAAATAGTAGTCATCATTTTCTTACCGGTAAGGCTGTTCGACCGCTTAAACCGAACTGCATTCTAGCTAGCAGTAACGGTCTCCAACAAAATCCTTCCCTGGCGTAGATTTATATGAATCATTTCAAGGGAATTTAGGACGAGGCCATCAGTGCAAAGTAGTGCAAAGTGCTCCACCCATTTTATTGTGCAATCTTACCAGATTCTTCAATGTGATGATTGACAACCGACACCTTATTTGAATAGTAGGCATTACTTTGCTTCACGTCATCGTAATCACCCGATGCCAGCCTACGTACAATTTCTTTTGATCTATGACTCAAATGTGTCGTGGCCTGCGACTTATACATATCAATGACAGAAATACCGTATAAGTGTTAGATATTTAATGTACGAACAGCCTTATAATCGAACAAGATTAAGCTGAAACATTTCTAACGTTATATGCGTCAATGCATGGTGAAATATATAAGTTGGCATTTCTTAAAAGTTTGGATTCAGATCAATTTGTACGCCTGTTCCGTCTTTTCAGAATATACACACGTTGACAAAGTATGAATCCTGATAAAACTGTCCGGATGCACTGACTGATTTTGATCTGTACGGTTCCCAAAAGTCAACGTGTACCGTTTCTCATGCACTCATGCCAGCAATTATGTTATTAGACACATGTACAAATAACTGTTTGTTATGTACATGTACATTAATTAAAAACATATCTTACATGTAATGTTCCCAATCAGTTCAAGCCGGCTCTATACCAGTTTTCTTTTAAGCAGTGTCAGTTTACATTGGCGTTTTAAGACGTTGGGAAGGCTGTTGTGTTTCGAACGGTGTTTCGTACAGAAAGTCAACTTCATCTGTTAAAAAAAGCGTCTTTTCAGTATATCTTATTACACCATTATTTTATAATCAAAAGACAAATTTCTATTTACTTATTCAACGACGGATATAGAATTGATTTTAGAAATATCCCCACTCCTTTGAAATCCCTAAAAACAGAATAAGTAGAACGTTATTAGTGGGAGCTCTATTGGTTTTTTTGTGAAACACATTTCCGTTAGAATAAAACATTTTTGAGCCATCATAGTGAAGGACATTTTACATTATTATGCAAGTGTTCAGTTCAAAATGTCTTCAGCAGACGACTTTAAAAACATTTAGTAAAACATATGGATATTCTCTATAAATGTAAGTCTCATTATTGAATATAATTGAAAACGCTGTGGCAAAAGTAGAAGATGAGCAATTTATTCTTTTGTTGCAATGTTTTAATATTCGTTTGCTTCAGAATGCGTCTACAATGGGAAAGGGTTTACTTTACCCTAATTATTTAACACAATTAATGCATTATACGCTTCAATATGTTACAGATATCGGACATGGCCCATATTCGTGGTAGGGGTAATGCAAATGACACATGCCTGTTTTTAAATTTCGTTTGACCGGAATCATAATTATAATAACAAAAATAATAATAGTAACAACGTGAATCGTCTACCGCTGGAAATGTAGAAAGGGTAGCCGATCTCATCAAAGTGTTTTCGAGCGCACGTCCTTTCACAAGATTCACGGGCCTTTGTCTCTACAATAGGCCCAACTATTCGCTCCGTTCTTTAAAAAGTTATTTGGTGGAAGCCATTCGTCATATTGTGAATAGGTCAACATTTCTGAAAGATGGTAAGAATTTTATTACAGCAGGTGTTGACCTATAACTGAAAATTATGTTAGTCTGCACTTTACCGGGCGCAATGTATCGAGGCGATACAATTGGGAATTTAATTGAGTAACTTATAGGATGTATTTAGATTTCTTTACAATTCACTTTCCCACGTATAATAAATATGCTCCTTAAAACTTTCAAAACATTTCGAAAAAAAAAAAAAAAAACATTAAATACTCAAAGAACAAAGAATAATTATTTAATATTGCGAAACTGTTGTGAGAAATATAGAACATTTTCATAATGAGCAATTTCACCTTTTGCCACAATATTTTCAAAAGTTATCTGCTGTATGTTGGAAGTGGTTAACAAATAGGAGAGACAGTCATGATTAAATTTGAGAGAAGGATGTTCGGGAATGTCCTCCCGCGATATATAATTATTAATTCCCGGTAAAGTGCATGTGCAACGAAAGTTATTATTTTTCTCTCATAACGAGTGTTGTGCTATATGGTTATATGCACATATATCCTTATTTAAAGATGTATGAAGTAAGATAATAAAAAAAGCTTTACCTTGCTGAAGGATGCCTTGATGCTATGTGTAAAGGACCCCTTCCTTCCTTTCGATCGGTTTCATGTATGTATAGCAGACACAGCGCGGCAATGCCGGCAGCGAAAATGTAACTTAGTTAGTGTTTTCCTTTATAAAATCTACGATATTTAAATAATTTTCACAATTTTACAGCTGTTTGCAAAATGTTGGACAAAATGTTATATGTCCACAATACGTTTTCTTGGTAAATGATAGAGTTCTCTATTTGCTTGATGTTTTTCGGTAACTTTCTTTCGAGGCAAACCTGTCATTTTAATGCATTTCACGCTCCGTGATGCACTACAGTAGGGGTTAGATAAATTGATATTGTGAAAAAACGAAGTCGGTAAGGTATACTTTTCTTGATATCAAACGATTTTTAATTAAATAATAAATGAATAGATTAAAAAAAATCAAAAATTAAATGTACAGATTTTTTTTAAATGAAAAAAGGGCGCCTTTTCTTACGCGAAACGCGACGTTATTTCGCTCCTGAAAAGTGACGTTATAGACGCGTTATTTTTTTTAAACGTACGACACAAAGAAGAAAATTACATGTACGTGAAGGTATTCTTAAGATGCAAATCGTGATATAATTTCGCAGCTATCAACCTAAAATTGACCAAACTATCAGCTATTGTTGTTTTAACGAGGGACATTTGAGAGACGTCTAAATAGTGACGTCAGTGGTATACTTTGAGGTCTCGTAGTTTAAAAACTGTTTTAGATACGAAAAAAGTAAGAACATAATCTTATTGGGCATATGCTGTATTATGGTGATGCAAAGTTTCGTGAGGAAATTCGAATATTTTTTTAGAGGCGCGTTCTACCTTAAATAGTCGCTGCGGAACGTGATTAGTGTGACGTCAGCGCATGGCGGTAAGGACAACTGCACATTTCCAAATATATAATGAACATTCAGCTTAAAAACGCCGTCGTATTTGTCGGTTGGCAAATACTGATGTGGTGGATCACGAGAAAAATCATTTATGAACCTGTCTCAACCTGGGACCAGGTCGTTTAAGACGTTTTTCTGCGGGAATTATAGCCCGAATCGAGCGAGGGGGTAAAACACCGTTGCACACCTTGTCATTATTATTACACTATATGGACGTATAGAGGGGCTATTTATAGTAACACGTGCGGAATTCCCCGTATTATTACGATCATTTTTATCACAGCGTATGGACAATATAGAGAGACGTTTTGAGTTTTTTAACGAGGTATTGAGTATTTTTTCCGCATTTTTTGCTGTGATAGAAATTCGGACGCCTGTGGTATATCCCATCGTTTTTGTTACATGTGTATTATGGGCCAAGTATGCTTCGTGTATGAATCAAAGCACTGAAAGTGCTGACAACAAGGGGCTAACTGCAGATCACGAACTACATTAGGACAAGGATTTACCGATTTTTTTTTTATCACATACACTTCACAAGAAGACCTTGTTATGTCCGTTAATTGAATAATATTTGAGTTGAATGCACAATATTGTATACACAGAATGGGGGGGGGGGGGGGGGGGGGGGGGTCTATCGCAAAAACGTTTATTTGACTGGCGGTTTTTCACAGAGGTCGTTGCATAGTTTACGCACTCATTGATGCATTAATCACAATGCATGCTATATCAAAATCAAAAGAACGCTGCATAACAATGATAACTATATTGAAATTCCAATTAAAATATCAAAGCAAAAAAATGTAAACAATCTGTATCAACATGTTCTGGTAACTAACAACAAAAGATGGTGGCATATTTTTTAACCTTGTTTGAAATAATTTATATAATACTTTTTAAATTATCATGATTTATTTTATAAACAAAAGAATATGTAAACTGTACTATAATAGAACAATAATGAATGGGCCGTGCCTGGAGATTATTTTACAGTAAATGTTAATACAAAATAATCCAAATTGTACGGGTCAATATAGCATGGATTTATACAGTTACAGTCACAGCTGCCTCAAAACAACTGAAAATGTTATTTTTACAAAACATAGGTGAACAAATACATGCACTTTTTTTTTTTATTCTTTCAAATTCTCAATGAGCATGTTGTAGTTGTTGATCTGAAGGTACTTATAGATCGGTAGGTGGTTTTCTTTAATCTGTAGTGTTTTTAACGATACACAATTTCTATTGATATTTATACCGTCCTAGCGATTTTGCACCACGATGCGAATGCATCTTGAAATTATAAACATATGGGCCGTGTTGTGTATGTGTACAACATTAAATGAAGTAACAGATGAATAGCTTAGTAGAATATTTAATACTGCAAAAGATTAACACGAAATGCATGGGTTATATTGAAATATGTTACACGAAGAGGTGTCGCTTTGAGAGGATAAACTTTCATTCATGAGTTCATTTGTTAAGACAATATGAACAACACTCTCCCCCTTCAAATGTAAAGTCATCAATTTTGAAATCACAATCATAATACACCTGATGAACGTATGTACATACTGCTTAAATTTGGTCCGATTGTGATTAGCCATTAAGTTCCAATGTCCACGATGACCTCAATTAACATAATCATTATCATTTAAAGAACTACAAAATCCCAATCTCGTCACCAATTTTGTTGTGTATGTGTGCAACATTAAATGAAGGAACAACCATATAGCATAGCAGAATATTTGATACTACAACGATTAACATGGAATACATGGGTTATATAGAAAAATGTTACACTAAGAGGCGTTGCTTTCATTCACGAGTTAATAAGTTAAGACAATATACACAGCACTCTCCCCTTTAAAATGTAAAGTCATCAATTGAAATTCAATTTGAAATCACAATCATAATTACACTTGCGAAACGTATGCACATACTGCTTTAATTCGTTCAGTTTGTGAATGACACCTGAAGAAAAAATGCACATACTTCTTTAATTTGTCTATGCGTTTTGCGCGTGATCAAGTATCTTTATTTTGGGTAAGTGATGTCGAATCAAATCCGTTTTCCGGCTTCATATGCCAACAAGTTACCGCATTTTCATTTTTAGACTAGAACTATTTGGTGGTTCGAAAGGACCGACATGTGTATCAACTGGCAACAGTCCATTCATTTTCAAAAAATATTCCACTGATCATCCACTTTCATTGACATTAGATACGATCTGCAGCTACTAAGACATATATGAACCCGAGATGGTGTTCAGAAACGAAGAGCTGATATAGAAAGGCAGATGTGAAGTAATTTAATGCCAATATTGTAAAACACTAGTCCAGATTCCATTCTCAAAATGATGAGTGTCTTCGGAATTCGCCTACTATAGCAATTGGCTCTCACGACCCCTTGCTAAACAAACACCCCTGGAGAAGGCAAGGCTGTTGAGACATGAGACTAGAATCCTTTCAGATCTTAAAAGAAACTAAAAGAACTACATATAAAAGAGAACTATGAACAAAATAGGTATAAAAATATCTTTGTTTGTAAAACAGTTCAATTGATTGCCCCTTGAACATCATGTGGTGTGATGGAAAACGTGTGATAAATGCACACTGTCGCTGGAGAAGGCAGACTGTTGAGACATGAGACTAGAATCTTTTTAGATTTCAAATTGTAGCAACATCTGTTGACAAGAGAAGGTACCTCTGAATTGTTTGCTGCTTTGACCCTTGTTTACACTTGGACAAAAGCAGAGATTTTGTATTTGTCTTTTACTGCACAAAGTTTTGTTTTCTTGCAAGCACTACATAAAGTCGAGCGCGCCGTCTTTTGGGCAGCTCTTGTTTAATAATTGGTTTGCTTCATATTATTTTTTTCGGAACTGTTATGCTTCATGTTACTTTTTATCAATTGTTATGTTTCACTTATTGATAGGTTTAAGTATATTAAGTACTTTGAGATCGTACCTCATCTTTTTACATGCACCCACATTGACACGAACTGTCATCGGGCCTAAACGACCTATTCATTCATTAATTCAGCCACGGTGATGACTTACATGGCAGCCTCCAATGGCTTCTGTATGTGTTGGGGGTAGTGAGCGACATTATGAGCCCTTACACCATCCCACAAAAATGGCATGATATATTTATGACTCAACCTCTGCATGAGGAGGATGTGAGTCAATCTGGCACACTGGCGATGCAACACATCCTGGATATATACCTGCATGCACCAATGATATCCAGGAATTTCTGCCAGGGATTGCGTTTCTTCACATGTTGGCGTCTCATTCAGGAAAACAGAGGACTTGTTCATGGCTATGTAGGCTGTAAGGTACTGAATGGTCTTGGAGTACCACTTTGTACTGTACCGTTCCTGGGATCTTCTTCGTCGGCTTTTATGTCTAGTTTTGTCAATATTAAAACAGTATTAAAACAATGGCACCACGAGACTTTGTTCTTACAGTCGTTGCATTGGAGGGTTTCTGAAGCTAAGAAGTATAGGTCGCAAACATCTACTGCTTTCCTGATAACCTGATAAATACCACAGTGTTTTAATTCTGAACGCTGACATGTTGAATTTCGACAGAACGCGACCCTGAAACAGTCGGTGTTCAAAAAGTGTTCTAGTAAAGAAACGTACATGTGACATGGTTGTATGTGTAACTATTGTGGGGAGGAGCTTGGTTACCAGGTGAGGGAGAGTTCACGTGTACGATCCCGAGTTTGGCATAGTGTAAGAGTGCTGACGACATCTAATTCTGGTCAGATTCGGTTAAATTATTTTTTCATCCTGGATGTAGACCTGCATGAACCAGTGATACCCAGGAATCTCTGCCACGGATGTCGTTTCTTCTTCAACGGTTGATGTCTCTTTCAGGAAAACAATAGCCTTCTTCATGGTTGTGCAGGCTGTAATTTAGTGAATGGTCTTGGAGTGCCACTCTGTACTAGGCTATTCCAATAGACTTTTCTGTAAGTGGAAAGCACGTCTACCTCATTAAAGTACATATCCATCTCTGATAAAACTCGGTTAAATTATTTCTCCATTTTTTAAAATAATGAACATGAAAAATAAACGGTTCAAGTCCAATATAAATAAAAAATATGTTGTACAGCATGTAGATTCTTTTTATTGTTGAGCCCGCTTGCGGTGAGCTCGACATAGCTGTCAAAATTGCGGTTCGGTGTATGTATGTGCGTGCGTACATGAATCCGTCCGCACCTTGTCCAGGCCACATTTTAACCATTATAGAATTTCAAAGATACTTCGCACAAACGTTCACCATGATGCGTCAAATGTCAAGGTCACACTTAGAGGTCAAAGGTCAAATTCATGACTGTTTGATAGGAATGTACCTCAACCATGCATAATATGATTCCCAAGTTACTGGGCACACATGTTCACCATGATGAGGAGGCGTGTCGCGCACACGACCCAGGCCTGTACCGTAAGGTCAATTTTACACTAAGAGGTCAAAGGTCAAAATAAGAATTCTTGCATCATAGGATTCCCAAGTTATTGGGCTCACATGTTCACCGTGATGAGGTGACATGTGGCGCACAAGAACCAGTCTACCTCAAATGTCAATGTCACACTTGGAGATCAAAAAGTCGAAAGAGAAATGTTTGACAGGACTGTACATTGTACAACCCACATGTGTCGGTGTGAAAACTGATTCCTATGTTAAATATGCCTAAACCTTACACAAACCATATTAAAAATGATGTTGATTAAGTGTACTTTTGTCATTTTTCAACCACCTCGATATAGTAGAAGGCCCTTAATTAACTGGTATCAGGTCAACTCTTCGCCAGTCTGTGTTGCAATAGCATGGAAGAGCACTATGTCTGGGATAAAACCTGTTGAGCGGGATCGACATTCGAGTTCTATCAGCAGCCGGTCTAGAAAAGCCTGAACATCTGTACACACACTATTTTGTTGTAACCTCTTACATGTGTCAACTGATATTGTTATTCACTGGTTGACATTCATTTATAAGAAGACAATACCAGTCCTACATCGCTCACGTGATTTAATAGTACTAAAATAGTTTGCAATGTTCTTACTATATACATATAAGAAAACGTGGCCATTGTTGGTGTTTGATCCTTTTTACCGACTCATGTTCTGCTATGCAGGCACTCTTGAATGAGAAGACAGTATGTGGTACACATGTCAGCCTCTTGTACCAAAGGTCCCGGGTTCGAATTCCGTGATGAGCTGGTTCTGCCTTTAGGTTTTTCCCACACAAACGGCACGAGTACTTGTTAAGTCTCCAGGAAGCAGACATCGAGCGTGATTAATATAAGCTTAATTCTTGTTTTGCAATCGATGTAAAATAACTAATTTGAAACAAAAATGTTAAGTCTGCATTATATACAGATTTTAAACCTTTTATCATTTCATGTATTCACGATGTTTGGCGTACCTAATAAATCAGATTATCCCGTCGTGCAGATCTTGATAACATATTTTAATAACTAAAAGGATAGGATGCTCCTCAGTGTGTACCATGTTTTACAAACCTTTCAAACGAGCCCCGTTACCTCAGTCGGTAGCGACAAGGGCTGTCAATCTAGGTGTTTTGAGTTCGAACCCCGGCTCGGCCAAAACAATTTGTTTCCGTTGTTTGACAAAAGCCACTTTTAGAAGCGTTATTCGTCTTGCCACCAATGGGCAACGGTCGATGTGGAAGAGCAGCCCGTTCCTTGGAAATAAGTGTGTGTGGAGTACTGGTGTGGGATAGCCAGGAAACACTTAAGTATGTGAACTGGCCGCCGTCATGAGCTGAAACATTGTTGAAAACTGCATTAAACCCCAATTAATCAAGAAACGTTGAATTACAACACATTCTCTTTGAGTGATCTGATTTTGCACCCACTCGTGACTGGCTTAAAGTATGCATCAGTTCTTCGTCTGTCAAACCAGAGTTAAACTTTGAACTCCTCAGAAAAATATATATGTTTTATAAAGATATGATTATCTGTTAAAGTGACTTGATTTTGCTTATATGCTACATGAACTTCTTGTTTCTTTGCTTATTTAGTAAACCATTCAACTTTTTTCAATAATTATACCTACACTTATAAGGATTTTCCATATTTTTTAGTAGATATTGTCAAACTCGTCTGCTGCGTCCAATGCTGATTTTTTAAAACCGAATTACCCAGCATCTGATAACTGTAGAAATATCAAGCATTTAAAAATTAATAGCCTGGTCAGACGGCGCCGATGAGCCGGCTGGCCTGGCTCGATACTGGTGGCACAGATTTGATAAAATCTGGATTAATGTAATAAATGAAAATATGCTTATTTAGAAATGGTGTAAGCATTGTAGTAAAAAGAAAGATAAAGTCTATATTTCAATTATATGAACATCAAGATAAATCTGTGTTGTTAATTTGGATTAATGAGTTTATTTTGAAAAGTTGAAAGCGTTGTTGTGAAAGGAAAAAAATGTTCAATCATTAGCACTTTCTCTTTTTGCCAACGCGTGTAAAATAGTTTGCCACTGCAAAGGAGTCAACATGTTCCTGCATATTGGAAGGTGTTAAACTTTCAGTTGGTTTGGCAATGAAATATTTATGCCAACTATTGTTTCAGATGTATTGTTTAAAACAATTCCCTTCCATGCAATACCCTGTATTTTATCTCAAAACCCTTGCATAGCGAAAACGTACACGGAACAGAAGAGGACATATCTTTATAAAGTTGTATGCATTTCTAATAATTTATCAGAGTCAATGTTAACATTTCCCAAATACAACACACCTGCAGCATATGGGGAAATCATTGCGGCAACAATGGCAATTACTCTTTCTAAGCAATTTCGGTGTACATTTGGGTCATACAGCATGAACGGACACACATATCTTTATCTACACTTCTCACAAATACCGATGGTTGGTTCTTTCTTGCATTTCGAGCTCACCAGAGCACGTAGTGCTCAAGGTGAGTTATGGTGAATCGCCTTTTGTCCGTCGTCCGTCGCCCGTCGATCGTCGTTCGTCGTCCGTCGTCCGTCGTCAACATTTGCTTGTTACTACTCTAGAGGCAACATTTTGCATCCAATCTTTATGAAAGTTTATCAGAACATATATCTCGATCAACTCTAGGCCAAGTTTGAAACTGGGTCATGTGGGGTCAAAAGCTACATGTAGGTCACTAGGTCAAATTTAAGGAAAATCTTGTTAACACACCTGAAGCCGCATTTTAAACTTGAGCATGTTGAAACTTTGTCAGAAAGTTTGTCTTGGTGATATCTAGGCCAAGTTCGAATATGGGTCATGTCCGGTCAAAAACTAGGCCATTAGGCCAAATTGAAGGAAAATCTTGTTAACACTCTGGAAGCCACATTTTAAACTTGAGCATGTTGAAACTATGTCGGAAAATTTGACTTAGTGATATCAAAGCCATGTTCGAATATGGGTCATGTCGGGTCAAAGACTAGGTCACAATGCCAAATTTAAGGAAAATCTTGTTAACACTCTGGTAGCCGCATTTCAAACTTGAGCATGTTGAAACTTTATCAGAAAGTTTGTCCTGATGATATCTAGGCCAAGTTCAAAATGGGTCATGTCATGTCAAAATCTAGGTCACTAGACCAAATTAAGGGTAATCTTGTTAACACTCTGGAAGCCACATGTTTGGCTTGAGCATGAGAGAGTTATGTCTTAAATAGCCCATTCTCAGGTGAGCGATTCCAGGGCATCATGGCCCTCTTGTTATTAAAATCCGACCCACATACTTGGCTTTACGTATTTTTGATATGATATATCATATGATATTTGATATGTTAAATACTTATATATAAGATTATCTTACCAGCTTTATATAACAAACGATTTGATAAGCGTGGGGGGGGGGGGGGGGGGGGGGGGCAAATACAGGTGCCAGTCTCGTTTAAAATCTAAAAATAGCATTGACTATATATTGACATTGACAAGGTACATTCCCTTTTCAACGGTCAATTTTTCTGATCGCAATGGCTGTCATTTACCTTAAGATATTCGCTGGGAATATGTTTTTTCAAAGATATTACAGTCAAAGCAAGTTATGTATTAAATGTTAATATTTTAATGGAATTATTAAGCGAGATATAGCTTTTAATGTAAAACCACTGCTCGGGGACGTCACTAAAGTGATGTGATGTGAGGTCCGAGTAAAAACTTGTAAATCAGATGATTTTTCCATTTTTAAGAAGAATGCGCTGCTATCATAGGTCAACTATATATTACTTGTTTTACAGCTATAAAACACGGTAAATAATCTGTATTCAGGAGTTGCGCGCAGAAAATCGTTATGAAGGCTTAAATCAAATTAAGAACTCATTTAACATAAACATCGGCTAAAACTCTAAAAGATATTTTAATAAATACACAAAACTACGCTTTTTCGAAAGGAAATTTCTTTTTCTCTCTTGTACGATTTTGAAATGCTGTTTAAGGCGCTTTGTCATAAATAAATTGATTCAGCAAAATATGTCGAATAATTGAAAACCAAATGTCACCTCAGTGATGTCCCGGGCCGTAGAATAGGAATATATAGTCAAATGCTATGTTTAGATTTTCAACGAGACTGACACCTGTGGGGGTAGACATCAGCTCTGTAAAGGAGCGAGTAAAGTTTAGGTTTCGCTTTAATGAGGTTTGTTATTCCGGTGCTCAGATCAATGTGAACCGATTAGAAGCTTTAGAAACAACAAGGATTCGGATCATATTTGTTTGTTAACTCTGCTTCAGGCCATGATATTCCTCGGGGATCTTCAATAATACATAAATGGTTTGAAAGTCAACCAAAGTACCTCATGGCGAGAGATAATTTTCACAAAAACAATAACCAAAATGAATAATGCAACGTTATTTCCACATATAGTAACGACCAACTGATTGTGGGGAAGCAACAGACACGCTTGATGAATATCATTAAGAGCTCCTTTATACAAACAAATTGTGTGCATGTGCAGAATAATTTACTACAGTTAACCCTCTCCCGCATACATTAAATCTGCAACGACATTTGAGCAGACTGATCCGAAAAGATGCATTCCGTCTCAGAGGGGTAGAGGTATAGAGTAATGACTTCTGAATCAGAAAATCCACAGGAGGCGAAGAGTGTCTATCCGGGTAAGCCTGCGCGACATGCTTAGGCTGATCCGGATCGATATTTAACGCAAAGTCTACAATGTTGGTTTTCTGGCGGAACGACTCATTTATATAATTTTCTAAATGAATGTATAATTATTGAATAGAGTTTAAAATATAATGGCAAAAGGAAAAAGTTCTCAGTATGTTCAATATATCGCTTTACCAACATGTTTTCAAAGGTCGCTTGCCATTTGGAATGTGTTTATTATATCAAGTCAAAGATATTTGAACCCATTCGTTTGAAAAAGTACGAGTTGGCATTCATGAAAAGTGTACGTTCAGACCACCCTGTCCTTCTGCTCAATTTCATCGGAATCTACACACAATGATAGAATTTTCTAACAAGCCTGTATATGTAATCTGTGATCAGTGTTACTCTTTACTAGACTTGTATGCAAATTTGCATCTACATAGTTCACAAAAGAAAAATAGGTTATTGCATCAATTAGGAAAATATTGTGTTGGATGAGTTGCCCGAGCTGGCGAGGGCAGAACTCCGCCGAAGGAACGAGTCCCAACACAATAGATTCTTATAATCATGCAATAACCTTTTTTTGTATAATTTGATATTGGCTTTTTAAAATTTGTCGTTTTGTTTGTTTTAAACATGTCGCCATTTAGAAAATTAACACTGGTTTTTGGATTGTTTAGATAAATAAACATTAACGATATATCGCGCAATTATACTCTCTCCTTTCCGATGGCTGCTAGGGTCGTGGGAAATATAATTTACGAACCGCCATTGTTGGCGAATCGAAATTGAAACGTCGACTTCATGATGTGTAACGCTTTTTCTAACAGTGTTTTCCATTTAGAACTCGTGTATTCTCTTATTCTGGTATTTACGCCTGGATATTTGTGTTTTTTTATTACGATTTAGATGCCCCTGTTGACCTCGCAGTATGGTTAGTAAAGCGAACTCACGTTTTCTGTAGACCTATTGCGTTGATAAAATTCACATAGGAGGATAACAAACACATCTGAAGTCCTACCTTTAAAACAAAAAACAATCATTTGCGTTTTCATCCTAGCAGTTATGAATCCCTCTTTATGTGTTGATACACTTATGATAGATCGTCAACGACAATCAAAACAACTTTATAGCGTACGTCCTTACAATCGAGCAAAAGTATTGATGTACACGTCTTATTATCACGTCAGAACCTACGTAGTTATTTATAAACACAGCTAACGCTATAAATAGACCAGATTGGTTTTTGTGGCGATTGGGTTGACGATCGCCAAAATGTTAACAAAAACATGAACAACGAAAGAATTTACATAGTCAGTTTTGAACAGCCCGTTGACTTGTTATGCAATTCTGCAAACCAATTAACCTACATCGTTACACCGCCAAAATCTACATAGAGTTAAAGTATGTAAGTTTTATCTTTCTTCATGTTTGGGCAAATAATAAATATCATTGTGCGTTCTATCTGCCATCCAAAGTACTCTCAAAACACCTCGTCAAAATGGAAATTCCAAAAGGTTCTATAAATAGGTCGCGAGACTGGTGTCAGAATAATCTGTTATGTACAGGCAGTATGTCATTTTGTATATAGTTCCTTTACAACTTTACAATGTGTTATTATGTTATGACCCGGCCGGGTAACTCAATTGGTAGCGTATCTGACTCGTGATCTGGAGGTCACGGGTTCGACACCCGGTTGCGGCGACATTCTTTCGGGCGATGTTTTCCATTGCCTCTCACCTCTGATCTATGTGAGAAAGTAGTCAGTGGCTTCGAAAGAATGTTGTGTAAGTGCTGGTGTGGGAAAGCCAGGAAAACATGGGTAGGTGCACTGACCGCCGTGATATGACCAAAGCTGTTGAAAGCGGCGTTAAACTCCAAACAAACAAATTGATTATGTTATGATTACGTTGATAAAACACAAATTGTTTATTTTTAACTGTTTTATTATTATTAAAGTTTTAGTTTCATGTTTTATAAGGTTAATTTAATATATAAAATGGCATATATGAAAGTGTGGTATCGAAAGTAGTTTCATTCGTTTTTTATCTTTAAATAAGTTTTAAATTAGATTCAGTCATAGCCCTTATTGAACGTTTTATAAGACTAGTATAAGATTAGACTTCGTAGAGTTTAAGAAATATGCTACGCTATCGTTTTACACGATACATTGCGAGTTCTCTATCAATGCTTTAAAAGACCATTTGACCTAAATAGACCACTATAACAGGAGTATCAGCTGAAATACCCTACATCGGTTGAGCAGTTCGAACCCACATATACTCGGTTCAGCACTAGGATATTTCACATGGGGTGCTCAGAGTTTGAGTTGGTTCGGAAAAGAAGTTTCCAAACAGACGTTGAAGAGATAGGTTCAACACCGTCTCAGAGTTTGAGTTGGTTCGGAAGAGACGTTTCCAAACAGACGCTGAACGGATAGGTTCAACACCGTTCCAAACAGTTGAATCCACATACCCAAGGTTGTTTGAGACGAGGAACATTCTACATACCGTCCACATTGTACACAGTCTCAGTTAAGACATTGTCACCTGCGAAACAACCCGAAAAATGTCAACTTATCTCTTGACAACTGGTTATCGATTGTTTTTAAATATCAATAGTATTAACGCTATATTTTGTAGTTGTTGCAATCAGAGTATTTAATACACTCACCCTGTTGCAATATATGAAAGCGTCTAGATGATAAGACTGGTTTACAAAAGTTGTCATGCAGTGTACAAGTTATACACGTCTGTACGTTCTAGAGTCAATTCGCAATCAATGATGAAAGTGTAGCCGAATTGAGTTGGAGATCTAGCATTATCGTACATGTGCCATCGGCGCTTTGATTTTGTATGTCTATCGATTTTTCACTACGTGTCATCTATAAAAGATGTACCAAACAATGTACTACGAACATATTTTTTAGAAAAAATATATAGAGGATATTACATTCGTGGTCATTCAATACGAAATTTATTAAACTCGTTTTCTAAAAGTGATTATCACTTTTAGAAAACGAGTTTAATAAATTTCGTATTGAATGACCACGAATGTAATATCCTCTATATATTTTTTCTAAAAAATTACTTTTTAGCCAATGAAAAGGCGTCTATTTATAGGTTATATAATAACAGTTGATAATGCACGGTTGATATTGAACGGATTGATATTGCACTCAGATATTTTTCACGTAATGCTAAAAAAAAAGAAACTATCATAAATACTAATTTAATAATTTACAGCGCTATATCCATATAAACGTCGCTATAAAGCGCGCGTATTTACAACGCTAAACGTTACGTTATGACGTCACGTTACGTAGCATTGTTATTACACTAGTTGAATACGCAATTTATTCAATGGCTTTATTACACTCCGGCGACGTCATTTATGATATAACTAGCGATATTGACCGTTTTTTTCTGATATTGACCAGTTTTATAAATAGTAACAGGGGAAGACCGGGGAATCCCACGAGCCGCCTATTTATATACTTCGCCTTTATCCGTATGCTACGGAATTTTCCGAAGCGCGTTCCGAATGACCACGGAAACTTCCGAGTGGTCATTCCGGTGACGTAATTTGTTTTAAATGACGTCATGCACGTGCATTACCAACATTTTAGACGAGCGTTTTAGACTGTTATCATGTCAAAAACGTACTGTTATCATGAGACATAAATACAACATACAACATAAATGTTCCTTGAGTGCACAGGGGAGAGGCTCATATTTTTTTTCACTTTTACTATTATAGTATAATAGTAAAAGTGAAAGAAAATATGAGCCTCTCTTCTGTGCTTGAGTTGTCCTCTGTTTTCTTTTAAGTTGATCAATATCAAAACAATATGACCGCCGACGCGAGATTTTGGGCCTTCGGACATTTTTTGGCAATTGTGAAATTTGACATTTTTCTTATAGAAAGAGATTTCATTAACTCAGTACTTTTTATTTCATTGAGTTATCATTATTTTTCAGAAAGATATGAACGTTCTTGCTTGTGTACCAAACGTCAACATCATGACGTCAGTTTACATAATTATGCCAATTTAAATGACGTTCAAAAGGTGAATAAATGACGTTACATTCCGCGGGTTTTTCACACACTAATTGCAGGATTTGAAGTAATAACATAACAGATATCTAGTCAAAAGTTAGTGTTCTTTATTTAACACTGAGTTCTTAAAGACTAAAATAAAATAAAAAAATAAAAAGTCAAATGTGAAATTAAATGAGAATGTTACAATGCATGAGAGATCTTACAAAAAAAAACCGAGATAAACATGACAGAATTATTAGTATAATTATACTATGAGCATATGATTACATCAATAAATGAACGAAAGACAAAATAAGGAATGAAAAAAAATGAATTAATATAGAAATTAATCACGTGTGTACAAATTAAGATTGTTCATTCTTCGCTGTAAACAGGGCATAATTTATCTTTATATCCCGGTCGAACATATTTCCTGACATTTTTGTACAAATAGTTTTGTCTTTCCATATTCAGACCGGGAGGTCGAATTTGTTCCGGGTACATATCTGGCATCACATCTATGCCTTCTTTAACAAGAACAACTCGTTCTTCTCTGCCACCAGAACATTCCCGCACATACACTGCTCGTTTGTCTGCGTCGTCTGTAAATCGGAAGACGTGGTACTTCCTGATTCCTTTCAAGGGCAAAAACGTATCTTTAAGAAAAGACTTCCAGTCGTACCTAAAACAAAAACGCAAAACTTTTTATTGGATATCAAACACTGTCTCAGAACTGTAATTTCAACTTGAGAAGTCCCGTCATTGGAGTTCATGTGTTTATAACGTTTCCAAGTAACTGGCTGCTTTTCCACATAGACTATAAGCCGATTAGTGTTTATAACTTCAAATGTCTTAATATATACATACCATGTCCAATTTTCTTCACCATTGTTTGCACGAAAGAGAACTGCAGTATTGGTATATGCAGACTTGTGTACGATGTCAGCAAGCTGTCCCAAGCTATCACAGTCACTGCGTCTAAACAACATTTTAATGTGTCCAAACCCAGCATCGACGAGACACCTTTAACGAAAGTCCAAAGTTTAGGAATATATTTATGTTTAATATTTATTTACCTTTTAAATATAACATTGATTTCAACCAGTGTTGTATTTCAGTATTTAGTAACATCCTTTTTCGTGTTTGACTTTCTTAGTCTCATAATATGTATTCTTTTCTAATAATTAATATTTGGTTGGCAAATTTCGTATATGAAGATTAGACTGCACGAATGTGAAGACTGAAATTGGTCTCAAATTGTTTGCAGATGGTATGTCAATCAAGTAAAGTAAGAAAAGCAGTTACTTAAAGTTCCGTACCGCACATACGGGTTAATCAATGTTAAGGTGTCCAGAGCGTATTTTACATTTGTAACTGTTTTCAACGTGTTCGTTCATTAATGCTTGTTCTCAAGTGATAATTTACATTTAACATTAGTATGCACTTACGGTGTATGTCCTGTAATCTGCATTTGCAATGTGATATCTGTATGTAAACATTGGTTGATACGCCAACACAGATATGCCATTAAATAACGATTTTTATTCTGGCCTGAAATTAAACTAAATAGAAATTGTTAATATAAAAGCATCATCCGCATTTGTTAACGTTATACGTTATACGTTTAAATACAATTCGAGTTTGCTTGCATTAACAACATATGAAAATAAACAGTTCGCCTCAATCGGATTTGAAATGTCAACCTTATCATAACACAATGAGAAGAGGAGCACGAGTAAATTTCGAAACACAAATGTAAAACATCTTGCTACAACCACGTGTAGACCAACATTATGGACTCCGCGTAATGTATCGACCCAAATCAGCCTGCGCAGACCGCGCAGGTTAATCCGGGCCGACACATTCCGTCTAAGGGGGATAGAGGTATAGAGTAATGATTCCTGAAACAGAAAATCCGCAGGAGGCGAGAAGTGTCTGTCAGGGTTAGCCTGCGCGGCATGCTTTGGCTGATCCGGGTTGATACTTTACGCAGATTCCACACTATTGGTTATCTCATGGAATAGCTCATATACGTCTTAAACCCTCTTTCCACTATTAAAAAAGAATATATTGCAGACGATAACAAAATAGTGTGAAGACGACCTTAAAAACACCTGTTGACAAATGTACATGTAGTAAATCTAAAAATAAAAGTATGATAATTGAATACAGTTGAAACGTTGTCAAAAAAGAAGAAATTGGTCATTATGAGCAATTTCTCCATTTACTACAATGTTTTCAAATGTCATCTGCTGCAGATTGGCAAAATGCGACTGCAAGTGGGAAAGTGTTAAAGAAATGACCATTGATTTAATTTATATTGTAACATAATCATCATTTAGAAGTCCAACGCCCAACTGTATTTTTCACTGTCCTAGATGCCGCATTGCAAAGGATGTTTTAAATGCTTTAACACTGGCATCGTGAAACGGTTAGTGCATATTTAAACAAACATTGAACAAGATGAAAGTTTGACGCAAAGCATCAAAGAGAAGCCGCACTATTTCGTTGCACATGAAGAAATAAGAAAAAAGAACATTTAAAACCACAAACATTAGAACAATTTAATCTGAAGTCTGTTATGCTGATATCGGTATTAAAGATATAAGTTTTATGTAGGATATTTAACCTGGCAGAGTCTGTAAAATCATGACTTTAGATTAATAATAAGAGTACTTTTATATTACAAACATTTGAAGTTAATTTTGTGTCAAGCAAAGATGTATAAAATAACATTCATAGTTCACACTTTGTTTGTAAGAACCAGAAGATTTCATTTCATTTAAGTTTACTGGAAGTTCACATCGTGTTCGTGATAACATATGTTGTCGGCTAAGCAAAATACACCGAAATCGTGTTTACCGCGATATTCATGAAAGTGACACTGCAACACCGAAAAGGAACGAATCTAGACGGCGTAATTTATCTTGAAAAATATATTTCTGTGGTTTAAAACAAAATGCAAAAATGAATGAAAATGACAGATGGTCGAAAACGACAAAAAACAACTATTAGAAGAGCGACAGAGGAAGTTTTCGTCACGCAACATAGTAAAATAGGTAAATATTAGACTGGACATGAAAGTCAGATTATTAAAAAGAAAGCAAATGAAATGTTAGGATGATTGAAAATTGAGATGCCATCTATGTGCAATTACGATAAAAAGGAAAATCTATAAATAGACTATAGATGAATGGTACTGTCTTTTGTTTTAGCTTCTAACTTTATTCGGGAATCAGAGTCGGTGCGCGGCCGCTTACGAAATTTACAAACTGGACTAAATTGAGATCGGTTCTAAACGTGTTGGTGAATACGGACTAAAGCTAAAACGTCAGGAATCCAACAATTGGACTCAATATGTAGATTTAGTCAAACATCTAAATTGAAAAGTTTGGTGAATACTGGCCCTTGCTTCTTCCTCTAATTACTGCGTAATATATCAAAGAATGTAAGGAACCAGACTACATTTAGCGCGCCTTTTTTTTTTTTGGTTCCCTGTTTGAGATTCTAATGAAATAATAAAGCATATGAGGCAGGTAACCACTTCAGTAGAATGGTTCTCTATTGCACTGTGTAGACAGTATGAATTTCGAACTAAACATGTACATACATTAAATTAATATACCGGCCTTTGTTGGGGTTTTTTATTTGTAAAATCACACATGTATATAGAGTGTAAAAGGGATGTTTTAAAAGTCATTTAACATAAATTAATATACTTAATAAGGACAAAGAGTAATCCCTATATGTGGTCACACTGGCAGGTCTATATATCTCATTGTGCTAAATTTTAAAGCATTCCTACAGGAAGCCACCTTGAACTGGCGGCTTCCAATAAAGAGTGAGCACCTCTACTATGTCGGGTAGGATTTCAGAAGTTATATCATACCAGCCCTTAAACCCTTACCCACAGAAGATGAATTTTGAAGACATTGTGGCAAAAGAGAAAAAGGCTCATCATGTCGAATGCTGCAGATTTGTAGTACTGTATGTGGGAACAGATTAAGCAACCGTATCAAATAGTATAGACCATAATTATACATACACACACCTGTAGTCTAATTTTTGTTTACATCGGAATTATTAAAATGCAAAACATTCGCGCCTAGCATTGCCCAAGTAGAATCTTGTATAGAGCATAGTGCGCGAGAACGCAAGGAAACACGCCTTTGGTGAACTAGCCGATGTGAAGTAAACTCCAACCGTATCAAATAGTATCGACCAAAATTGTTATATAGAGCAATAGTGCGCGATAACGCAAGGAAACACACCTTTGGTGAACTAGCCGATGTGAAGTAAATGAAATTCGTTGAAAACGGTGTTAAACTCCAATCAATCAATGCAAATGGAAAATAACATTGAATAATTTGTCAAAATTATTCATGTATTTTTTGTCATGACTCCATTAGGATAACAGCATTCGTATTTGTGTATTTCGACGAATACGATACAAAAGAATAAAGATTCGAGCGGTGCTCCAGGAAAACCAACCTTCGCGTTATTATAACTTTTATAGGAAAAAGATATGTCCCTTATAAATGGTCCAAATGGACACTACTTCACAGAAGTCTCATGAAACACTATATGACTAAATTGCGAAAAAAGCTGAACGAGATCAGATGGCAAGTATCTTACACTGGTCGTAAATACCTTAAATCGGGCTATTTTGATAACCTTTGCGTCGACGTCGTTCGTGTCGTCGTCACAAAACTTTAACCTTTACCTAATAACTCAAAACCTTTTCAATATAGTCAAATGATAATTGGTACACATGTTTCTAGGAACAATACGCATCCATATGTCAAGTCACATAACTCTGGCTTTGATAATTATTCAATTACACTCCTTTTTAGACATAGAAAAAAAGGACGAGCGTTGGTGTTTGCTCCGCGGCGATCTTGTGCATTATATCCTATATGTTTTGTTATTCAAATGTCTCTATAATGAAATTATTATAAACAAGTGTGGACTAAGATTTGACTGCACATTTGTTCATGCTAGTGCATATTGATTATAACTTTGCAGTTGCGCTTCCTGACTTTGTATTGTACTACGAGGCGCAAGACAATTTTCCCACCCTCTGATTAGACAATACAAAGATAAGGTGAAGTTAGGCGGAGTAGCCGGAACTCGTGCTACTCCGGCTGAATTTATTTTAACTAGCCGGAATAGCCGGAAAAGCTGGAACTTCGGCTGTATTAACCGGCCGGAACAGCTGTATTTCCTATTACTACGACTTTACTAACCAGTCGAAAAAACATAATTCCTGCTGTTCTTGTCATCCTAAAGCTTAAACGACATGCATTATGTGGGTATACATTGTCTGTACATTTTAATATTGACTGGATTTTGATGCTAAAACGTCAACTAGTCATTTTCGTAGGCCTTGCACGAATGCAGAATCGAACCTGGTGGGAGCAATTATGTCGGGACTACACATGTTAAATTAAAAAAAGGTGCGAATTCGGGAAATCGAGCCAGTATCATCATGTGTCAGGTGAAAATGAAACACTCTGGCTCCGAGTCACGCTTGCCGGATTCCACCCGGATTCATGGCAGCCGGTTGCAAAGCCCAGCCGAAGTTGGGATTTCCCGACAAAGTCCCGATTTTGCACCCGTCCTGTTCGAATTTAAAAGTTTAACTGGCATCCGTCCAGCCGGATTTATGACAGAGTGGCTCCAGTTATCGATTTTGCCAGGTCCCTAATTCGAGTAATATACAGCCGGAGTTGGGCTGTAGACTTGCCCAAAATGCCAACTTCATCTGAACATTACAGCCAGCTGCCATACATCCGGGTGGAATCCGGCTTATGCGACTCGGAGCCAGAGTGTGGCACTTTCACCTGATACATGTCAGAATGCCAGTTAAACTCCCTAATTCGAATAGGACGGGTGCAAAGTCGGGACTTTTCGGGAAATCCCAACTCCGGCTGGGCAAGGCATGCATCAATCAACCGCCAAATCCATCCATCTCGAACAATAGGCACGTCAAAACGCGGATGGGAGCCAATCGGTCGGTCCAACACCGGCTGGGTGGTGTCCCGACTTTGTCCCGACTTTGCACGTGTAATGTTCGAATAAGAAAGTTTAACTGGCATCCGTCCAGCCAGATTTAGGACAGAGTGGCTCCCGATATCGATTTTGCGTGCCTCTTTTACGAGATAGAGCGGCACATTGATGCATACCAGGTGAAAGCGACCCAAACTGACTAAGACACGACTTTGCACCCTGCCTGTTCGAATAAGAAGTTTTAACTGCAAAACCCAGCCGGAATTGGGCCGACTTTGGCTCGCGTCGCACTAAGTACAGGATAAAGACAAGATGAAAATTCAAGATTATTTATAGATACTTCAGATGATTCAAGCTTGTCTATATAGACAGTTCAGGCTCGCCAGAATTAATACAGCCGGAGTTATCGTAACTCCGGCTATTCCGGCGGATTGATACTCGTTATGATTACCAGGATTTGCAATCGACATGTTTGAATTAAGAGTTTAGCTGACATCCTGACATGTTTTACGCCGACGGTCGGAGCTGAGATTTTCCCAAGAAAGTCCCGACTATGCACCTATTAGGGAGTTTGGCCTTCTGCAACAGATGTTCCGATGTGGCTTCGAGTCACACTAGGGGACAAATCAAGCAAAGACAATATGTTCGCATATAATTCAAACTTGTCCGTAAAGACAGTTCAGGCAAGCCAGAATTGCCGAAACGATTACTTTTACGGCTGATAAATACAGCTTGAGTTAGCGGAGCTCCGGCTGTTCAGGCTAGTTGATACTGTTTCGATACTTGTCCGAATTTGCAACCGTCCTGTGTGAGTTAAAAACAGTTAAACATGTGTAGCGCCGACAGAATTGCTCCCACCAGGTTCCATTCTGCATTCGTGCAAGGCCTACTAGATTCACAAGTTGCCGTTTCAGCATCAAAATCCAGCCAATATTAAAAAGTACAGACAATGTATTTCCACATAATGCATGTCGTTTAAGTTTTAGGGTTAATACAGCCGGAGTACCCGGAGTTGCCGAAATAACGTCTGTTCCGGCTACTCCGGCTAATTTCACGCACATACAAAGATATGTGTCGCTATTGCGACGTAACTGTCCTTTTATCGTATACCTAGTATAACTTTTGAGCCAGAATAACAACAATTAATACAAATTTCAATATTTACAATAATGAAATAATTAGCACAATTTACACATGGAATATATTGTGTATTTCTTTGAATCAATCATATAGAATGACGTGAAATCTTGTTTCAATGACGTCACGTTATATTTCAGTGACGTCTCATTACCATTTTTGGTACCGTTTATACATAATTCTTATCCGTCGTTTAGTATTTGCCCGTGACAATCCGCGGAAAATGTGCAGGTATATAATCATATCTAAGGTATGTAGTGTTCACACAGTATATCACAGTTTCACGTGTATCGAGCGGCATTCCAGGAAAAAGCCGCATTCAACCGTTTGCGATCAATCAAGATCCAGCTCATCATTCGAGGAGATCTGGATCGGCATAGTTCGCCAGTTTGTCACACATTGTATTTGGATCAGAATGCACGGATGTGCAGGCATATATTTATCTTTTACTTGTGTCGTAATCACGTTAAAGTTGGAATTCATCGAGCACGACTCAATCGTTAATGATATAGAATAAGCCACACCCATTTGAAACGCCCATTGCTAAAGCCCTTTTCTCACACAAAACAAATCTGCAGCAGACCATTGAATATCGTTTAAAATAGTGTAGCAACTCGATAAAGAGCTATTTGTGAGCAATACTTCCTTTAGGGCATTTCGCAACTATTTTTATCCAAAGTTGTCTGCTGCAAATGCGTGTCTATGCGGTACAGGGTTAACTTCTTTGTGTTGGATTTAACTGACAGTTTCGATTGCTTACGTCATACATCGACGATCGATTTAGACGTTTAAAGCAGTCGCGCATTAGTTGTGCATCTACAAACAATTGGCAGTCCGTTGTCATTGTAACTACCATGAAGCTTTATTTCATACCGCTGATCGATTTGCTCTGCATTTTCAACGTTAAGTGTTTGCAAGGGACGAGCAACTCGATGAGTTTCAGCAAGGATGCAAGCATTGTGGGAAAGACCTGCCCGGACAATAAGGCATTTACATCACAAAATATCCATAGTATGTTTGTTTGTGCAACGATGTGCCACCAGGACGAAATGTGTGCGAGTTTCTTCTTCTCCAGCAGCGCTGGAAGGTGTGATAGATGTAAGCTGTTCTATAACAACTTGTTGGCGCTCACTGAGGAAATGGAAGGCAGTATGTATTACAAACGTATGTATCAACCGCAACTTGAAGGTACACGTTGATATTTCTGAACAATTTAGGTTTAGATCAGCTTGTACGTCTTATCCGTCTCATCAAAATATACACATGTTATCAAAAACGTCTAACAAACTTGTGTAAGCAATTTGTGGATAGTATAGATCTTGATCTGATATGCTGTTCTGTATCTGCACTGTTTACAAAAATCATCTTGTACCTTTTTCATTTATCCGTCCTGTCGTCGGTCGTCATTTTTTTTTTCTTTAAATGACATCTCCAGCTAAACGGCTCTTTGTACATCTTACCCGGCTCATCGGAATCTACACGTTGTCATAAACGACAAACAAACTTGTGTAAGCAATGTGTGGATAGTGCAGATCTTGAACTGACTGCGGATGCATAGTATGTTCTGATCGCACTGTTCCCAAGTGCCAACATGTACATGTACCTTCTGTATCTACATTGTTAACAAACTACAAACATATACCTTCTGTATCTACCTTGTTAACAACTCCAACATGGTACCTTATGTCTCTATATTGGTTACAAACTCCAACATGTACCTTCTGTATCTACCTTGGTTAACAAACTCCCAAACATGTACCTTATGTCTCTATATTGTTAACAAACTCCAACATGTACCTTCTGTATCTACATTGTTAACAAACTCCAACATGTACCTTTTGTATCTACATTGTTAACAAACTACAACATGTACCTTCTGTATCTACATTGTTAACAAACTACAACATGTACCTTCTGTATCTACATTGTTAACAAACTCCAACATGTAAATTCTGTATCTACATTGTTAACAAACTCCAACATGTACCTTCTGTATCTACATTGTTAACAAACTCCAACATGTACCTTCTGTATCTACACTGTTAACAAACTCCAACATGTACCTTCTGTATCTACACTGTTCCCAAACTCCAACATGTACCTTCTGTATCTACATTGTTAACAACTCCAACATGTACCTTCTGTATCTACATTGTTCACAAACTTCAACATGTACCTTCTGTATCTACATTGTTAACAAACTCCAACATGTACCTTCTGTATCTACATTGTTAACAAACTCCAACATGTACCTTCTGTATCTACATTGTTAACAAACTCCAACATGTACCTTCTGTATCTACATTGTTAACAAACTCCAACATGTACCTTCTGTATATACACTGTTCTTTAAACTCCAACATGTACCTTCTGTATCTACATTGTTAACAAACTCCAACATGTACCTTATGTATATACACTGTTCTTTAAACTCCAACATGTACCTTCTGTATATACACTGTTCTTTAAACTCCAACATGTACCTTCTGTATCTACACTTTTGCCAAACTCCAACATGTACTTTTGTTTTCCATGGAAAGACTCAATCATGGAGTTTTAAGGATTATGGGGGAAGGGGAAACTTATAATAATTTAAGTCTTTTACCGTCAAATTACCTAAATGTCGACTCGTCCCTGTTCAAAATCGGGCTTCTTTTTGTTTATGTTATAAACATTTTGAAATAAAAGGCAAGACATGCTTATCACAGGAGAGACAACTCGTCATGAGCTGACACAATTGAATCTTTATTGTTTTGAAAAAGCTCAGTATTAGTTATAGCGATATAGGCGCTACAACAAACTGCAGCAGACGACTTTGAAATCGTTTTAGTGTTAGTATGGGAAATCTCCATAACCGAAATATACTAATTGAATAGTGTTGCAAACATTGTGGCAAACGTAGGCCCTTTTAATTGTCCTGGTACTTGTTTGTTTTGCCAGGTATCATGAATAAATGAACTATCGACGTGATATAACTGAAATATTGATGAAAATAGCATTTAACCCAAAATATAAGTTAACATTTGTTTCAGGAGCTGTAAAGCACTCGTATATTGGGTGTATCACTTGTATTAGTTATAACATATATGACGTGACCGCAGACATGACGGTAGAACGGTGTGCTGAAATCTGCAAACCGACCATGGACACGAACCCACGTTTTGCATTAAATGTAAGCACTTCAACCCTTTTCCACATACAATAAATCTGCAGCAGACGACTTTAAAAACATCTAGAAAAAATTGTGAAAATTCCTTTAATAAAAGTATAATTACTGGAAAGAGTTTAAATCATATATTGTGGCAAAGGAGAAATTGTTCATTATGAGCAATTCTTTCTTGTGCCACAACATTGTCAAATAACGTTTGCTGCAGAGGCGTCAGAAAGAGTCTGTATGAGGTAAATGGTTAATCATTTGTAATCAGTCACGTCATTCAAATAACGATTGATTGATTGTTTGCTGTTTTACGCCGCTTTCTACACTTATTTAGCAACATCACGGCGTTTTCTGGGTTAGTTACCAGTACCACTGGACCTTTTATCCTGACATCAGACACAGTCAGTCGTTATGCTATCCCCGCAACCCTGAGAGCCAACGACGGCATCTATTACTAACTTGTTTAAAGTCTTTATCAAAAACGAATTTCGTGATTTTGAAACTTTTTATAGACACAAATAATCTTAAAGAATACTTGCCATACTTTATATTGCTGAGAGACGATCCTGGTCAGACTTTGCGGAGGTGCAGGCTCATCTGTGACCATCGCTGGCCGTAGAGTACCGTAGATCGATTTTTGAGCCGATTGACCTAAATAATTACTCATGTTTAAATTCCGTTTCCAGCAGCATTTCAGTCGTATCATGGCGGTCAGTTCTTAAACTACAGGTTATCTAGTACGGCTAATACATGGGGATTTTAAGTTGCAGCAGCGGTATGTCGGGTTAAATTATACTACGAGGAGCATGGGAAAAATGATTTCTCGCGAGATGTCAATTTCCCCATGCTCCCAGTAGTACAATATAAACCGACATACAGCTGCTGCAGCTTAAAGTGTATTTTGCTACTATTATAAACCTAGTAGAATTTTTAAGACAGAATAAAGAAAACATTGTTTTAGAAACTGTACTTATTGTTAAGTAATGCTTCATATGTTTCAATTTTTGGTTCATCCCGACGTACAGTATTGTACATTGTATAAATGTAGTTATAATAATAGATAAAAGACTCAAAGGAAATTCGATTTCAATCACAAATCTTATTATTTTTACAGGATGCTACACGCTGTGTTTGTGGTGATTATTGCGTCACACATATGTTCGTTTCTGATGATTTATGTGACATAGCGTGTGGAGGTGACCCCAATCAGAGATGCGGTGGACATGGATATGATAGTGTATACGGTTATCATTAGGTGACGGACACACTCCTGCTTTAGATATTTCGTAAGATGTTACCAATGGTTTTAGTACTGGGATAGTTATTGCTTTTGTAGGCTTTATAGAGCCTTTAAATTCTCATCCTCTTAAAAAAAAACTGTCAGAATTCAAAGCCGAAAGGTACAAATAATCATATGGTGACCCTCCACCAAAATAGCTAAAATGAAGGCAGTGCTTCAAAAAATGAAGTCCCCGGGGCGTGAGGGTAATATTTCCTTCTACAGACTTAATAGAGACGTTATACATGTATCAAGTCAACTGTCAGAATGCAAAGGTGATTGGAATAAATGATCATCTGGAAACCCTTCATCAAGTTAGCTCAATTGAAGACTGTCCTTTAAATAATAAGGCACAAAGGGGGTGGAGTACTTTTTACTATAGTTGGTAAATTGTAGTTTTTCCTTATATGGTGGAAAAAATGAGTTTCCTATAGATATTAAAATCAGCCGTTCAACGAGAAAACAAACATTGTGGACTCTGCGTAAAGTATAGACCCGGATAAGCCTAAGCATGCCACGCAGGCTAACCCGGACAGACACTTTTGGCCTCCTGTGGATGTTTTGTTTCAAGAATCATTACGCTATACCTCTTTCCCCAAGTGTCTGTCCGGGTAAGCCTGCGTGGCATGCTTAGGCTGATCCGGGTCGATACTTTACGCAGAATCCACAATGTTGGTTTTCTCGTGGAACGGCTCATAGTCTTGTTAATGGTCCGATCTTTAACTTCATAATATCTTGTAAACAGCCATAATGGAATTACATTCACTAACTGTTCTCTTAATTAAGAGTTGTTATTTCTATAAACCGCAACTTTTGTTATAAAATATTATCTTTCATTTTGTTGTTGGGTGCCTTTATTTATAAATAAAATCATTGTATTGTATATGTATTGTATTGTTCTGTGGCAGTTTCATAGCAATTCTCACCAAATTCGTTTGAAGAATGTCGCGTTGTTTTTAGTGGCAAAAGCAAATAATATATGCTGACAACTACAGGGAAACTGTGGGTATTAACATATCGCAATTTCTGTAACATAATTTACATATGTGACTGTATCAGAATTGTTTCCTTTATTTATTTCGTCAGTCTTTCGTTATGATTGTTTCATATAGGAAAGGATAAGTTGTACATTCTACAATTAGGATTAAGTATATTTATTTTAGCTGTGTGAAGTTAGCTAAACATACGACATTCGACATTCGACATTCAAAAGTTGAAAAAAAAACACCGAATGTCGTGCTGGCACGACATTCGACATTCGACATTCAAAAAATAAAACTTCAAAAAATTGAATGTCGTGCTGGCACGACATTCGACATTCGACATTCAAAAGTTGGAAAAAAAAACGAATGTCGTGCTGGCACGACATTCGACATTCGACATTCAAAAGTTGAAAAAAAAAAAACCGAATGTCGTGCTGGCACGACATTCGACATTCGACTTTCAAAAAATAAAACTTCAAAAAATTGAATGTCGTGCTGGCACGACATTCGACATTCGACATTCAAAAGTTGAAAAAAAAAAAACCAATGTCGTGCTGGCACGACATTCGACATTCGACATTCAAAAAATAAAACTTCAAAAAATTGAATGTCGTGCTGGCACGACATTCGACATTCGACATTCAAAAGTTTAAAAAAAAAAACGAATGTCGTGCTGGCACGACATTCGACATTCGACATTCAAAAGTTGAAAAAAGATCTCAAGGGAGTGGAACAACGGCCTTAAGGCGGATTTCACCCGAGTCTGCCGCGTGTATTACGGGGAGCACTTAGGCCTACAAGCCCTTGTCACGGGAGTCGAACAAAAAAAAATCACAATGGAGTGGAACACTTTTTTTTTTTTCTTATGGGCGTGGAACAACGGCCTTAAGGCGGATTCCTACTCGAGTCTGCTGCGTGTATTACGGGGAGCACTTGGGCCTACAAGCCCTTGTCACGGCAGTCGAACAAAAAAAAGATCACAATGAAGTGGAACACATTTTTGTTTTTGTTTCGGGCGTGGAACAACAGCCTTAAGGCGGATTTCTACCGGAGTCTGCTGCGTGTTTTACGGGGAGGACTCTGCTGCTAGTCGGGGAAATGTAAGCCGGGGCCGCATACTCTTTAAGGCAGGTCCTTCAGTCTACCCGCGCTTACGGCGAAGTGCTGAGCTTTGTTTTACGCTAGCACTCCGCTGCTAGTAGGGGAAATGTGCGCCGGTGCCGCACATGATATACGGCCGGTCCCGCAGTCTACCCGCGATTAAGGCGAAGTGCTGAGCCTTGATTTAGGCGAGCAATCAGCTGCTAGTAGGGGAAATGTGAGCCGGGGTCGCATACGCTATAAGGCAGGCCCTGCAGTCTACATTCGACATTGGAAATTCAAAAACGAACATATGACATTCAAAAATTAAAACTTTAAAAAATACGAATGTCGTGCTGGCAAAAAAATTAAAAAAAAAATCAACGTAGTGGAACAACGGCCTTTAAGGCTGATTTCTACCCGAGTCTGCCGCGTGTATTACGGGGAGCACTTTGGCCGATAGCCCTTGTCACGGGAGTCGAAAAGAAAATCACAATGGAGTGGAACACTTTTTTTTTTTTTTTCTTACGGGCGTGGAACAACGGCCTTAAGGCGGATTTTTACTCCAGTCTGCTGCGTGTATTACGGGGAGCACTTGGGCCTATAAGCCCTTGTCACGGTAGTCGAAGAAAAAAAAATCACAATGGAGTTGAACACTTTTATTTTTATTACAGGTCCCGCAGTCTACCCGCGCTTACGGCGAAGTGCTGAGCTTTGTTTTACGCTAGCACTCCGCTGCTAGTAGGGGAAATGTGCGCCGGTGCCGCATATGATATACGGCCGGTCCCGCAGTCTAGCCGCGCTTAAGGCGAAGTGCTGAGCCTTGATTTAGGCGAGCAATCGGCTGCTAGTAGGGGAAATATGAGCCCGGGTCGCATTCGCTATAAGGCAGGCCCTGCAGTCTACATTCGACATTCAAAAACTTTAATAAATCGAATGTCGTGCTGGCACGACATACGACATTCAACATTCAAAAGTTTGAAAAAAAAAACGAATGTCGTGCTGGCACGACATTCGACATTCGACATTCAAAAGTTGAAAAACAAAACCGAATGTCGTGCTGGCACGACATTCGACATTCGACATTCAAAAGTTGGAAAAAAAACCGAATGTCGTGCTGGCACGACATTCGACATTCGACATTCAAAAGTTGAAAAAAAAAAAACGAATGTCGTGCTGGCACGACATTCGACATTCGACATTCAAAAAATAAAACTTCAAAAAATTGAATGTCGTGCTGGCACGACATTCGACATTCGACATTCAAAAGTTGGAAAAAAAAACGAATGTCGTGCTGGCACGACATTCGACATTCGACATTCAAAAGTTGAAAAAAAAAACGAATGTCGTGCTGGCACGACATACGACATTCGACATTCAAAAATTAAAAAAAAATCTCAACGGAGTGGAACAACGGCCTTAAGGCTGATTTCTACCCGAGTCTGCCGCGTGTATTATGGGGAGCTCTTAGGCCGATAGTCCTTGTCACGGGAGTCGAAAAAAAAATCACAATGGAGTGGAACACTTTTATTTTTTTCGTACGAGCGTGGAACAACGGCATTAAGGCGGATTTCTACTCGAGTATGCTGCGTGTATTACGGGGAGCACTTGGGCCTACAAGCCCTTGTCACGGTAGTCTAAGAAAAAAAATCACAATGGAGTGGAACACTTTTATTTTTATTACAGGTCCCGCAGTCTACCCGCGCTTACGGCGAAGTGCAGAGCTTTGTTTTACGCTAGCACTCCGCTGCTTGTAGGGGAAATGTGCGCCGGTGACGCATATGATATACGGCCGGTCCCGCAGTCTAGCCGCGCTTAAGGCGAAGTGCTGAGCCTTGATTTAGGCGAGCAATCGGCTGCTAGTAGGGGAAATGTGAGCCCGGGTCGCATACGCTATAAGGCAGGCCCTGCAGTCTACATTCGACATTGGAAATTCAAAAACGAATGTCGTGCTGGCACGACATTCGACATACGACATTCAAATATTAAAACTTTAAAAAATCGAATGTCGTGCTGGCACGGGACAGCTACCAGGGCCGTAAGTCGAATTTCTACCCCAATTTACCGCATAATTTAAAGGGAACACTCGGTCCTAGAGGCCATAGTCAAGGCAGTCGAAGCCCGAACATTTCACAATGGAGTGGAACACTTTTTTTTTTTTTTTCACGGGACAGCTACCAGGGCCGTAAGTCGAATTTCTACCCGAGTTTACCGCGTAATTCAAGGGAGCACTCGGTACTAGAGGCCTTATAGTCATGACATTCAAAAGTTGGAAAAAAACCAAATGTCGTGCATTCAAAAAATAAAACTTCAACAAATCGAATGTCGTGCTGGCACGACATTCGACATTCGACATTCAAAAGTTGAAAAAAGATCTCACGGGAGTGGAACAACGGCCCTTAAGGCGGATTTCTACCCGAGTCTGCCGCGTGTATTACGGGGAGCACTTGGGCCTACAAGCCCTTGTCAGGGGAGTCGAAGAAAAAAAAAATCACAATGGAGTGGAACACTTTTATCTTTTTTTCTTACGGGCGTGGAACAACGGCCTAAGGCGGATTTCTACCCGAGTCTGCTGCGTGTATTACGGGGAGCACTTGGGCCTACAAACCCTTGTCACGACAGTCGAAAAAAAAATCACAATGGAGTGGAACACTTTTTTTTTTCTTACGGGCGTGGAACAACGGCCTTAAGGCGGATTTCTACTCGAGTCTGCTGCGTGTATTACGGGGAGCACTTGGGCCTACAAGCCCTTGTCACGGCAGTCGAACAAAAAAAAAATCACAATGGAGTGGAACACTTTTATTTTTTTTCTTACGGGCGTGGAACAACAGCTTTAAGGCGGATTTCTACCCGAGTCTGCTGCGTGTATTACGGGGAGCACTCTGCTGCTAGTTGGGGAAATGTAAGCCGGGGCCGCATACTCGTTAAGGCAGGTCCCGCAGTCTAACCGCGCTTACGGCGAAGTGCTGAGCTTTGTTTTACGCTAGCACTCCGCTGCTAGTAGGGAAAATGTGCGCTGGTGCCGCATATGATATACGGCCGGTCCCGCAGTCTACCCGCGATTACGGCGAAGTGCTGAGCCATGATTTATGCGAGCACTCGGCTGCTAGTAGGGGAAATGTGAGCCGGGGCCGAATACGCTATAAGGCAGGTCCCGCAGTCAACGCGCGCTTACGGCGAAGTGCTGAACCTTCTTTTACGCTAGCACTCCGCTGCTAGTAGGGGAAATGTGCGCCTGGGCCGCATATGCTATACGGCAAATCAGGCCCCAACGCACATTTTCCCAGCAATATGCGGAGTGCTGCCTTGAAACTAGGAGAGCACTTCGCCGGCAGCGCGGGTTCTAACGGCGGGACTGCCTTGTAGCAAATCAGGGCCCAGCGCACATTTCCCCAGTCATATGCGGAGTGCTGCCTTGAAACAAGGGGAGCACTTCGCCGTCAGCGCGGATTCTAACGGCGGGACTGCCTTGTAGCAAATTCGGCCCCGGCGCACATTTCCCGAGGCATACGCAGAGTGCTGTCTGGAAACAAGGCGATGATTTCGCCGTCAGCGTGGGTAAACAGCAGGACTTCCTTATAGCAAATTCGGCCTCAGCGCACATTTCCTCGGCCATACGCCTCTAAAACAAGGCGAGGACTTCGCCTTCAGCGCTGGATTCATCGGCAGGACTGCCTTATTGCAAATTCGGCCCCAGCGCACATTTCCCCAGCCATACGCAGAGTGCTGCTTTGAGACAAGAAGAGCACTTTACTGTCAGCGCAAGTTCTAACGGCGGGACTGCCTTGTAGCAAATAAGGCCGTTGTTCCACGCCCGTAAGAAAAAAAATAAAAGTGTTCCACTATATTGTGATTTTTTTTTGTTCGACTCCCGTGACAATGGCTTGTAGGCCCAAGTACTCCCCGTATTACACGCGGCACACTCGGGTAGAAATCCGCCTTAAGGTCGTTGTTCCACTCCCGTAAGATTTTACGCGGTAAATTCGAGTAGAAATTCGACTTACGCCCTGGTAGCTGTCCCGTAAAAAAATAAAAAAAGTGTTCCACTCCATTGTGAAATGTTCGGGCTCCGACTGCCTTGACTAAGGCCTCTAGGACCGAGTGCTCTCTTTAAATTATGTGGTAAATTCGGGTAGAAATTCGACTTACGGCCCTGGTAGCTGTCCCGTGAAAAAAAAAAAAAAGTGTTCCACTCCATTGTGAAATGTTCGGGCTTCGACTGCCTTGACTAAGGCCTCTAGTACCGAGTGCTCCCTTGAATTACGCGGTAAACTCGGGTAGAAATTCGACTTACGGCCCTAGCAGCTGTCCCGTGAACAAAAAAAAGTGTTCCACTCCATTGTGAAATGTTCGGGCTTCGACTGCCTTGACTAAGCCTAGGACCGAGTGCTCCCTTTAAATTATGCGGTAAATTGGGGTAGAAATTCGACTTACGGCCCTGGTAGCTGTCCCGTGCCAGCACGACATTCGATTTTTTAAAGTTTTAATATTTGAATGTCGTATGTCGAATGTCGTGCCAGCACGACATTCGGTTTTGTTTTCAACTTTTGAATGTCGAATGTCGTATGTCGTGCCAGCACGACATTCGTATTTTTTAAAGTTTTAATTTTGAATGTCGTATGTCGAATGTCGTGCCAGCACGACATTCGTTTTTGAATTTCCAATGTCGAATGTAGACTGCAGGGCCTGCCTTATAGCGTATGCGACCCTGGCTCACATTTCCCCTACTAGCAGCCGATTGCTCGCCTAAATCAAGGCTCAGCACTTCGCCTTAAGCGCGGCTAGACTGCGGGACCGACCGTATATCATATGCGTCACCGGCGCACATTTCCCCTACAAGCAGCGGAGTGCTAGCGTAAAACAAAGCTCTGCACTTCGCCGTAAGCGCGGGTAGACTGCGGGACTTGTAATAAAAATAAAAGTGTTCCACTCCATTGTGATTTTTTTTTTTCTTCGACTACCGTGACAAGGGCTTATAGGCCCAAGTGCTCCCCTTAATACACGCAGCAGACTGGAGTAAAAATCCGCCTTAATGCCGTTGTTCCACGCCCGTAAGAAAAAAAATAAAAGTGTTCCACTCCATTGTGATTTTCTTTTCGACTCCCGTGACAAGGGCTATCGGCCAAAGTGCTCCCCGTAATACACGCGGCAGACTCGGGTAGAAATCAGCCTTAAAGGCCGTTGTTCCACTACGTTGAATTTTTTTTTAATTTTTGAATGTCGAATGTCGTATGTCGTGCCAGCACGACATTCGTTTTTTTTTTCCAACTTTTGAATGTCGAATGTCGAATGTCGCGCCAGCACGACATTCGGTTTTGTTTTCAACTTTTGAATGTCGAATGTCGAATGTCGTGCCAGCACGACATTCGTTTTTTTTCAAACTTTTGAATGTCGAATGTCGTATGTCGTGCCAGCACGACATTCGTATTTTTTAAAGTTTTAATTTTTGAATGTCGTATGTCGAATGTCGTGCCAGCACGACATTCGTTTTTGAATTTCCAATGTCGAATGTAGACTGCAGGGCCTGCCTTATAGCGTATGCGACCCCGGCTCACATTTCCCCTACTAGCAGCTGATTGCTCGCCTAAATCAAGGCTCAGCACTTCGCCTTAATCAAGGCTAGACTGCGGGACCGGCCGTATATCATGTGAGGCACCGGCGCACATTTCCCCTACTAGCAGCGGAGTGCTAGCGTAAAACAAAGCTCAGCACTTCGCCGTAAGCGCGGGTAGACTGCGGGAACTGCCTTAAAGAGTATGCGGCCCCGGCTTACATTTCCCCGACTAGCAGCAGAGTCCTCCCCGTAAAACACGCAGCAGACTCCAGTAGAAATCCGCCTTAAGGCTGTTGTTCCACGCCCGAAACAAAAACAAAAAAGTGTTCCACTCCATTGTGATTTTTTTTTTGTTCGACAGCCGTGACAAGGGCTTGTAGGCCCAAATGCTCCCCGTAATACACGCAGCAGACTCGAGTAGGAATCCGCCTTAAGGCCGTTGTTCCACGCCCGTAAGAAAAAAAATAAAAGTGTTCCACTCCATTGTGAATTTTTTTTTTTGTTCGACTGCCGTGACAAGGGTTTGTAGGCCCAAGTGCTCCACGTAATACACGCAGCAGACTCGAGTAGAAATCCGCCTTAAGGCCGTTGTTCCACGCCCGTAAGAAAAAAAAAAAGTGTTCCACTCCATTGTGATTTTTTTTTTTTCGACTCCCGTGACAAGGGCTTGTAAGCCTAAGTGCTCCCCGTAATACACGCGGCAGACTCGGGTGAAATCCGCCTTAAGGCCCTTGTTCCACTCCCTTGAGATCTTTTTTCAACTTTTGAATGTCGAATGTCGAATGTCGTGCCAGCAAGACATTCAATTTTTTGAAATTTTATTTTTTTGAATGTCGAATGTCGAATGTCGTGCCAGCACGACATTCGGTTTTTTTTTTCAACTTTTGATTGTCGAATGTCGAATGTCGTGCCAGCACGACATTCAATTTTTTGAAGTTTTATTTTTTGAATGTCGAATGTCGAATGTCGAATGTCGTGCCAGCACGACATTCGGTTTTATTTTTTCAACTTTTGAATGTCGAATGTCGAATGTCGTGCCAGCACGACATTCAATTTTTTGAAGTTTTATTTTTTGAATGTCGAATGTCGAATGTCGAATGTCGTGCCAGCACGACATTCGGTTTTATTTTTTCAACTTTTGAATGTCGAATGTCGAATGTCGTGCCAGCACGACATTCAATTTTTTAAAGTTTTATTTTTTGAATGTCGAATGTCGTGCCAGCACGACATTCGTTTTTTTTTCCAACTTTTGAATGTCGAATGTCGAATGTCGTGCCAGCACGACATTCGTTTTTTATTTCAACTTTTGAATGTCGAATGTCGAATGTCGTGCCAGCACGACATTCGTTTTTTTTTCAACTTTTGAATGTCGAATGTCGTGCCAGCACGACATTCGTTTTTTATTTCAACTTTTGAATGTCGAATGTCGAATGTCGTGCCAGCACGACATTCGGTTTTTTTTCAAACTTTTGAATGTCGAATGTCGAATGTCGTATGTTTAGCTAACTTCACACAGCTATTTATTTTACATTTGTAATGTCACATAGACTGCAATAAAACTATAAGTTGGTATTTATTATAGCTATTTGCAAACAAAATTTCTCGTAAACTAGAAAGCAATCAACCTGGAAGTGTACGTGGAGTCACTTAGCAGGGACTGTATTATGCTCCAATGGGGGATCACATGATACCGTCACTGTGTCCGTCCGTCTGTCTGTCCGTTTTTTTAAACGTTATTTCGCGGACTATATCTCTTAAAACGTGCTATGACTGTTGACTTTGGTTAGCTGGAGTTCTGTCTGCAGTAATCATGACTCTTTCTCTTTCTTTTAAAACTATTTTTTCAAACTATAACAACCTGCCCGGAGCTACAAATATAAGACTATTCAATTGGTTCATTCATAGTTGGTGGAAATGTAGATGGCATTGTTATTGATTTGGGTTTCACACCGTGTTCAACAATTTTTCAGTCATATCACGGCGGCTAAATCACCTACTCATGTGTTTCCTGGCTTTATCACACCGGTACGCCACACAACATTCTTTCCAAGCAACTTGCTGCTTTTCTACATAGACTGGTGGAAGAGAATGACGCTTGTGACAGTGACTTTTGTCAAACGTCGGAAAGAATGTTGGCCGAGCTGGGGATCGTACTCACAACCCCTGGATTAACAGTTCGCGTCGCTACATACTGAGCTACGCGGGCTCGGCTGTAGATGACAACACGGTCAACCGCGATGCGTATGAACACTTGCAATGTTTTTAGGTTTTAGTCATTCCGCCTTTCTTTGTTCGAGTTGGTTTTCGGTTTGCTTTGAATTCAACTTTGAATTAAGCCCGAGTCATAATTCAATATGATCTAAATATCTAATGTTAACAGTTTCTAACGGTACATAGTAACTTGTATTTGAACATCTTGAGATAATCAAAGCACTGAAAGTGCCTACAACAAGAGGCTAACTGCAGATAACATTTGGACATGGATTTACCGATCCAAAAAGTCTAACTTGAACACTTTACAATAGCATTGTGTTATGTCCATATATTGAATGATAAAGGAATGATATAACGGATAAAGGAGTTGAACGCAATACTGTACACACAGTACAGCGGTCTATCGATATACTAACATTTGACATACATATCATATGCGAATCTGCTATCTTAATAGTTCCTATTAAGCACACCTCCTGGTTTACAGTGGCTTTTAGTCGGAGTTTTTTTACGCAATTAACACATATACATGTCATACAATTCGGCATTTCTGAATAGTATAGGTTCAGATCAACCTATGTATCTAAAGCGTCTTATCAAAATCCTCATATGAGCCGTTCCACGAGAAAACAAATATTATGGACTCTGCGCAATGTATCGATCCAAATCAGACTGCGGATTCTGCGCAGGCTAAACCTGGCCGACACATACCGTCTTAGGGATATAAAGGTATAGAGTATTGATTCCTGAAAAAGAAAATCCACAGGAGGCGGGCGAAAAGTGTCTGTCCGGGTTAGCCTGAGCGGCATGGTAAGGCTGATCGGGGTCGATAACTCCACAGTGATGGTTTTCTCGTGGGACGGCTCATATGTGTTTACCAATGCATCTAACAATCGTGTGTAAGCCATATGTTCACCGTTTAATCCTCATCAGACAGTGCGGATGCAAATGCTGATCTGGTTCTACATTGTTCACAAAAGCCAACTTGTACCATCACCATGAACGGGCTCATATGAAGATCAACCTGTCTTTTTATTCTCTTATCCTTGCTATAAACATATTGTTTGTTGTTTCATGCAATAACATGTATTTTATTGTAATGTATTGTCTTTAATTAAACTTACCTAAAACCTTAGTTACCATCTGTTCTCTCATTGTATCATGAAGTTGACGACGTTTGCTGATGGGAGACAAAGATCTCTCCTTGGCCTTACCAAGAGGTGGAATATGTCCTCTGTATTTATTAACGAAGGCCTTGTTTCTTCTGGAAATAAAACAAATGTGTACATTGATAATCATATCGTGTTTGATTATTTCTATGTTGATTGAAAATGAAACTTGTTTGCAGGTAAAGAGACACACGTTACTGTTCAAAATGGAAAACAAAGGCTCAATCTCACACAATACGTGCATTTGATCTCTTTAAAATTATGTTTGTCCTCCTATGATGGTGTTTTCCGCTGCTTGCAACAGTATTTGATTGATATAACAGCCTTTTCTGTACAAATTAACGGTAGTTTAATCCCGACATATATAACGACGTTTCCTTGATTAATTACCGGTAGTTTAATCCCGATATATATAACGACGTTTCCTGGATTAATTACCAGTAGTTTAATCCCGACATATATAACGACGTTTCCTGGATTAATTACCGGTAGTTTAATCCCGACATATATAACGACGTTTCCTGGATTAATTACCAGTAGTTTAATCCCGACATATATAACGACGTTTCCTGGATTAATTACCGGTAGTTTAATCCCGACAAATATAACGACGTTTCCTGGATTAATTACCGGTAGTTTAATCCCGACATATATAACGACGTTTCCTTGATTAGTTACCGGTAGTTTAATCCCGATATATATAACGACGTTTCCTGGATTAATTACCAGTAGTTTAATACCGACATATATAACGACGTTTCCTGGATTAATTACCGGTAGTTTAATCCCGACATATATAACGACGTTTCCTGGATTAATTACCGGTAGTTTAATCCCGACATATATAACGACGTTTCCTGGATTAATTACCGGTAGTTTAATCCCGACATATATAACGACGTTTCCTGGATTAATTACCGGTAGTTTAATCCCGACATATATAACGACGTTTCTTGGATTAATTACCGGTAGTTTAATCCCGACATATATAACGACGTTTCCTGGATTAATTACCGGTAGTTTAATCCCGACATATATAACGACGTTTCCTGGATTAATTACCGGTAGTTTAATCCCGACATATATCACGACGTTTCCTGGATTAATTACCGGTAGTTTAATCCCAACACCGATGCATCAGTCGTGATGGTATTCCCGCAGCACTGAGCGACAAGGAGGGAAGCTATTACTACGATTATAAAGTATTTGTTATGACCCGACCGGGGATTGAACACTGGTCTCCAGCTCCCAAATGGATACTCAAACCTAGAAGAAGCGGTCGTTTTGTGTATATGCGACATGTCTACATAACGTTTACCACATTTACGCTTCACGATGCAAAAGGGTACGACCTGGTTTATGCGAGTTTGTAGATTTAGATCTGCCTGCGTATGCTATATTTAGAAGTAACTATGACATTGTGAAGATGTTGATTGAACTGAGCAGGCAACTCTGAACTTACAATTGAAACAACTGTTAAGCTGCGGTTTCGGTGTTATATGTTTTTATTTTACTGCACGAAATGTTCAAAAATAATGTTATTTCCATTTCACTACCAGGGGCACAGATAAACCCAAGTTCGTTTTAAAGGCACTGCTTATATTGGAACTCCAGCAGTATAATATATATACAACACCATAAATATAGGTCGCGTGAATACAAGCTATTCATTAAAATATATCTGGAACTTACAAATATTTAAGTTAACGCCACTTTTCTCCTTAGAATACTTGTTTGTTAAGTTTCTTGATGACGATGATGTACTGATTGTGTTTACCATCGCAATGGATAATACGGTGTTTAGGTTGTGTTTCACAAAGTATCATGTTAAATATACGAAATTGACTTGAGAACATCGACTTCAATTTGCAACGCCCAACCAATGAAACTGTCACATGAATCCCATAAATTAGTTCGAGTTATCGACGTGCTCGAGTAATCGCTTTTTGTATTTATCCATAAATGCATAATCCATTAAAAGTCATACTAATTGCGAAACACACAGCGAAAGGCAAGTACAGTTAACTCGCGATAACTCGAGATCGAAATAAGTAAGTTCGAGTTATTGACGTGTTCGAGTTATCGACGTGTTCGAGTTATTGACGTGTTCAAGTTATCGACGTGTTCGAGTTATCGACGTGTTCGAGTAATTGACGTGTTCAAGTTGTCGACGTGTTCAAGTTATCGACGTGTTCGAGTAATTGACCTGTTTAAGTTGTCGACGTGTTCGAGTTATCGACGTGTTCGAGTTATTGTTGAATATTTTCTTAATTCTTTTTTGTTTGCATTGTCAGGTTCGTATATAATTTATGATCCTCTCCATGAAATGGTTCGAGTAAAACGATATATTCGATATAGTTTAACATATTCGATTTATCAGGAGTCTACTGTACTCAATGTTACTGTCTATCACACTTAATACCCCCACTTGTTTACTGCATAGCAATAGCAAAGTCGCGTGTGTATACGTCGAAATACATTTGTAGAAATATTCTACATACATTCCTTTGATTGTGTAAACGACAAACAGTTTCAAATTTAATGAACGAATAAATGTTTTAAAAAGGACAAGTTATATTTCGTAACCGATACATCTTGAATCAATACAGCCAATTTGCCACATCATTGTCAGCAACTTTGTTCAATAATTATAATATCATATATCATCATCATCATATTTCTTTATTTGCATATAACATTTCACATAACAATTAATAGAGTGTTCCCATACTTTCCATCGATTGTATTTGCATCATTAGTTAGCTTTATCAGCTAACATATGATTCGCATGAAGCGATTTCCGGCCTTAAACAAATCTAAAATATACACGCTTTTGACTCATTTGCAGCAGACAATTTTTGAAAACATTGTGAAACAAGAATTCATTTATCATAATGAGCAATTTCTTCTTTTGCCACAATGTTTGCAGCTCTAATCAATAATGAAGCTTTTGTTTAAAGAGATTCCATATTTGTGCCTAAATGTGTTCAAAGTCGTCTGTTGCAAATTGGTTGTATGTGGGTGAGAGTTAAGAAACTGCGAACGATGAAGACTCGGACGAGTCGATGTATTTGTATACACTTATCAGAGACTTCACCGATCTGAGATGACATCATCATGGAATTGCTTCCATCAAAATGGAGAGAAAACATCGGGAAATTAGATGTCCGGTATCTGTCCGGCATGGAATCTGAAACGATAAATGGTATTACTGTACAACTATGCAAGAAGGATATTTATCAATTAAGAATCAATTACATTTATATATTTTTGCTAAGTTATAATATGTTTGGTAAAATGCTTTATATAGTTACTTAAATATAAATGAATATTAAAGAATGTACATATTATATTAATTTCAGTATTAAAATAAAGAGTTAAAATTCTACAAGAATCTACATTTCATATTAATTTCCATAGCATTAGTAATTATTATACATGTATATAAAGTCAATAATGAAATTGAGCCCGGGTCTAGACATTGTTGGGCCTCAATATTTCTGTGTATCGTGAAGACTGTGGCGAGGCTTTGAATCAACACAGCCTCGTCCGAACCTTCACTTTCTGAAACAATAAGGAAGTGGTGTTTTTGCAGTATACTCGTGTTGTAAATTTCTAACACCGTTACCTTTCACATTTGTATACCCAATCAATATTTTGGGTCTTGATACTCACTCCAATAACAATTTAAATTTACACTGAATCAGGTTATGACCAAATATGTATTGCCTTAATTTTCTCCATTTACGGTTTTAACCCTTTCCCACAAATATACCCTAACCGTGCCTCTGGAACAGACGACTTTTGAAATAATTGTGGCAAAAGGTGAAATTGTTCATAATGAGCTTAATTTTCTCCATTAACGATTTTAACCCTTTCCCACATACGAGTATATACCCTTAATGTGCTTCTGCAACAGACGACTTTTGAAATAATTGTGGCAAAAGGTGAAATTGTTCATAATGAGCTTAATTTTCTCCATTAACGATTTTAACCCTTTCCCACATACGAGTACATGTACATGTATATACCATTTTTGAGCCTCTGCAGCAGATTATTTTTGAAATCATAATGGCAAAAGGTGAAATTGCTCATAATGAGCTTAATTTTCTCCATTTACGGTTTAAACCATTTCCCACATACGAGTATATACCATTTTTGAGCCTCTGAAGAAGACGACTTTTGAAATCATTTTGGCAAAAGGTGAAATTGCTCATAATGAGTAATTGTTCGATTTACAACAAAAAGTTCAACTTTTTTCAATTATCTTACTATCATTTATAGAGATTATCTATGTTTTGTACTTGATGATTTTGAAGTCTGTCAGGTTAAACATCATTGAAATCATTGTGGCAAAAGGAGAAATTGCTCATAATGAGCAATCATGATTTGCATTTACCACAATCATTTTAAACACTTTTCAACTTATCATAACAGGGCTTGTGTTCAAATAGTTGATTATCTTTGGTACAAATTGAAATTTATCATTACCTCTTGTCCATTTATCTTTAGTATTAGTCTTATATGTCACTTTTCATGATCAGTTTAACTCTATTCATCTCATTCACTTAAAACACAGACCCTGTCAGATTAAATATCCTACATCATACTTAAGTCTTCAAATGCCGATATCTCCATTACTAACTACAGATTAAATTTGTCTAATGTTTGTGGATTTAAATGTATTTTCTTATTATTATTATTTCTTCATGTGCAACGAAATATTGCGGCTTCTTTTTGATGCTTTGCGTCAAACATTCGCCTTATATATGTTGACAAAATAACTAGAATCGTTGCCCGTTAGCTTTACGCTGATTGACCTCTATATGATCCCGGTACGGAGAGTCATTACGACCCCAAATCGTTAGACACGGCCATTATAAAGATGAAGTTAACAAAACGTAAACATGAATTAAAAATACCGAAAAGCACATTCTCCTATTCAACAATATCGTTACTTTTAGAACGATTGATCAATTAATCAAGTAAATTCATTTGGATTGCTTATTCGTTGTTTGACACTTACCTTTAAAAGATTCGTGAGAATTAGAATTCACGATTAAATAAACAATAAACATACTTTAATTAACTAATCTAAAATAATTAGTAATGCTGTAACGTTACGTTGAAAAACGCGCTGAGATAATTTACAAATAACGTCACACGTCGTTGCTATGACATTTCGTTGCGCCGTTAAGATATAGCCCGTTCTGATTTATTGAATATGACGAAGACTATTGACTGTACAGTATTTCTTTTAATTGTTATCGAAAATAACAGAATCATTTCAATTGACGTATAAAGCTATATGTTTCAAGATTATATTCTACATTCCCACTCGCGACTGAATACGTAACCGATGCTCTTCCATGACAATAGGAGGCGGGTTGTTGGGCTTTTTGGTGATAGGGGAATTAATTGTTTCATCATTGTATGTTTCTTTATGATAGCTATTAAGATGAGCTCAATGTAAAATAGCCAATGGCTAAATGAGTCACCATCTATAAATAAAGTATTATTATTAGTAGTAGTAGTATTACAACTAGATGTGGTCATTGTTATGTCACTTCGGTTCACTTCGGTGTTGGATCGTGAAAACTCGGCAATTTCCGGAAACGACCAGAACGACTAAAGGATAAAGTGTTGTTGAACAGTAGACTTTTCATTTATATTGATCTTTACCGACTGGGAATATACCATCAACAGGACTTTGAAATCTTACTGATTGGGCTGAATACAGCTCACAACGACAAAGATGTCAGCATTAATATTATTCGTATCACCACAGACAAGCTATTTAAAGCAATCTTATTTTAAAAATACTCCACTCACTTTGATTAATTAGTCAATGAAACCCAACCAAGGGAGATAAACGTTGGTTGTATTTCCTTTTTTTATTGACACTATGGCCAGTGCCGATTACGAAAGTATTTTATGCGTGAAGCCTCAAGTTCACGTCTTTCGGATTCCACCCAGGCCTTCAAATAGAGGTTATAGGTAAAACTAAGAATTGGCAAAGTTTCGTGTCTCGCCGTGCCTTCATTGAAATATTTTACATTGATCAATCTCAGAACTGAAGGGGGTGGATCAACATTAAATTATTGTGGTTGGAGTGTTTTTTAATAGCTGCAGAAAATCCCCAAATGACTCACAGAGCTCTAATTGGATATGCTTTATGTTCCTAACCCTTTACCCCACACAACAACTATGGAACAAACAAAATTGTAATCATCTGGGCAAACAATGTAATGGAAGATAATCTCTATTAATGAGTTTTGTTTGTATCATATAAGATTGTTAAGGCCACTTTCACCAATATTTCAGTCATACTACAGCATTTCCTAAGTAAATTAGCAATATTTATTGTAACCTTATCCTGATCAAGCTCATTAGTCGTAGTATTATTATGTTCGCAACCCTAAGCGCAAAGGAGGGAAGCCACTGCTACCATTTGAAAGTCTTTAACCATATCTCTCTCTTACAATAAATCTGCAGCAGACGACATTGAAATAATCAAGTCCAACATATAGAAAATCTCTATAAATGATAGGTTGATTATTGAATACAATTGAAATCATTGCGGCAAATGGAGAAATTGCTCATTATGAGCAATTTCTCCTTTTGCTACACTGATTTCAAAGTCGTCTGCTGCAGATGTGTCAGGAAGTGTCTATCAGTGGGAAATGGTTAGACACTCCACCACATATGCATCAGAAAGTGTCTATAAGTGGGAAATGGTTAGACACTACACCACTGATGCGCCAGAAAGTGTCTATCAGTGGGAAATGGTTAGACACTACACCACAGATGCGTCAGAAAGTGTCTTTAAGTGGGAAATGGTTAGACACTACACCACATATGCGTCAGAAAGTGTCTATCAGTGGGAAATGATTAGACACTCCACCACATATGCGTCAGAACGTGTCTATCAGTGGGAAATGGTTAGACACTACACCACATATGCGTCAGAACGTGTCTATAAGTGGGAAATGGTTAGACACTACACCACATATGCGTCAGAAAGTGTCTATAAGTGGGAAATGGTTAGACACTCCACCACATATGCGTCAGAACGTGTCTATCAGTGGGAAATGGTTAGACACTACACCACATATGCGTCAGAACGTGTCTATAACTGGGAAATGGTTAGACACTACACCACAGATGCGTCAGAAAGTGTCTACAAGTAGGAAATGGTTAGACACTACACCACAGATGCGTCAGAACGTGTCTATCAGTGGGAAATGGTTAGACACTCCACCACATATGCGTCAGAACGTGTCTATCAGTGGGAAATGGTTAGACACTACACCACATATGCGTCAGAACGTGTCTATAAGTGGGAAATGGTTAGACACTACACCACATATGCGTCAGAAAGTGTCTATAAGTGGGAAATGGTTAGACACTCCACCACATATGCGTCAGAACGTGTCTATCAGTGGGAAATGGTTAGACACTACACCACATATGCGTCAGAACGTGTCTATAACTGGGAAATGGTTAGACACTACACCACAGATGCGTCAGAAAGTGTCTACAAGTAGGAAATGGTTAGACACTACACCACAGATGCGTCAGAACGTGTCTATCAGTGGGAAATGGTTAGACACTACACCACATATGCGTCAGAAAGTGTGTATAGGTGGGAAATGGTTAGACACTACACCACATATGCGTCAGAACGTGTCTATAAGTGGGAAATGGTTAGACACTACACCACATATGCGTCAGAAAGTGTCTATAAGTGGGAAATGGTTAGACACTACACCACATATGCGTCAGAAAGTGTCTATAAGTGGGAAATGGTTAGACACTCCACCACATATGCGTCAGAACGTGTCTATCAGTGGGAAATGGTTAGACACTACACCACATATGCGTCAGAAAGTGTCTATAAGTGGGAAATGGTTAGACACTACACCACATATGCGTCAGAAAGTGTCTATAAGTGGGAAATGGTTAGACATTACACCACATATGCGTCAGAAAGTGTCTATAAGTGGGAAATGGTTAGACACTACACCACATATGCGTCAGAAAGTGTCTACAAGTAGGAAATGGTTAGACACTACACCACAGATGCGTCAGAAAGTGTCTACAAGTAGGAAATGGTTAGACACTACACCACATATGCGTCAGAAAGTGTCTATCAGTGGGAAATGATTAGACACTACACCACAGATGCGTCAGAAAGTGTATATAAGTGGGAAATGATTAGACACTACACCACATATGCGTCAGAAAGTGTCTATAAGTGGGAAATGGTTAGACACTCCACCACATATGCGTCAGAACGTGTCTATCAGTGGGAAATGGTTAGACACTACACCACATATGCGTCAGAAAGTGTCTATAAGTGGGAAATGGGTAGACACTACACCACATATGCGTCAGAAAGTGTCTACAAGTAGGAAATGGTTAGACACTACACCACAGATGCGTCAGAAAGTGTCTATCAGTGGGAAATGATTAGACACTACACCACAGATGCGTCAGAAAGTGTCTATCAGTGGGAAATGGGTAGACACTACACCACAGAGGCTGTCCCTTCGATAAATGAGAAGACAAGACTGGAAAAGCATTGAAAACACCCTTGTAAAAGGAGAAAATGCTTATGATGGACGAATCTGCTTTTTCTCATTATGTTTCAAAATTCATTTGCTGCAAATGCGTGAAAATGCTCACCTGCATGTTTGAAAGGGTTAATTAAGTAAACCCTTGCTAACATACAGACGCTTTCTGATGCCTCTGCAGTAGACAACTTTTTAAAATAGTTTGGCAAAAGAACTTGCTCACAATGAGCAATTTCTCCTATTGTTGCAATGTTTTCGACTTGATTCAATGATTGTTCTTTCATTAAGACATTTATAAAATGTTTCCATATTTTTGTCTAAATGTTTTCAAAGTCGTCTGCTGCAGATTTGTTCTGTGTGGGAAAGAGTTAGAAGGGAAACAGTTTCTTCCTCATTTCCGTATCAGTTCATCCTTGATATGATACAAATGACCTATGACGCTGTAGCAGCAAAGAACTCTTAAGGAACCTTGAACAGAAAAATTTCTCGAAACAATCAAATTTGCATTTTCCCACTTTTTTTAAACTCTATCTGATAATCATATATCCACTTTTAGAAACTTTTGTCCTGATATCATCAGGTGAACAGTTATAAACATTCTGCTATCCTTAACCACATACAACAAATCTGAGTTGTAAACAAAGCAAAGGAAAATAATACTAAATTATGACCAATTTCTCCTTGTTACACAATTATTCTTTTCCACATACAACAACTATGCATCAGAACATATACGTTCGAGGAAAGCGTGTCAGTTTCTTGTGCGTTCTACTTTTGTTTTGCCTGGTACTTTACCATTACTCCGTTATGTCCAATGGTTATGCGTCTTATCCGCCCCATATCCATGTTCGTCCGTTCGGAAAGGCCAGGGGCAACTACGGAGACGACTATTACCCTCGGGATATATCATGTCTGTCCATATACAAAACGCTAAACGGTAGAGTGTGGCACACCATCGGATTCTTATTAGAATATAAGACACTAAGTATGACCAACATGTGAAGAAAGGTGAGGCGCAGAACACGTGTATTTTAAGGTTTAACGTCTGGGCATGTCCCGATGAATTCGATTTCTGATTCAATTAATGATTTGATTAATGATCCTACTAATATCGAAATTAGTAAAGTACGTTAAAGCCGGTTTGATTAAAATAAGTCATATGGATTTAGCCCCGGTTACGGACACAATCTTTATTCATTTCAAATCTATACTACAGTTCGTATAGCAGGTTTTCGTAATTGGTGTTAATCTATAAATCTGCCTACGACAAGAACGCTCCGTTCAGTAAAGTCTTAACGTTACCTTAAATAGTGAAACCGTGAACTACCAAACTGTTTCAGTGAACGCAAACTTTAGCTCACGGTTGCCTATCAACCAATTAACTGGCAGTTTCTTTATAATGGCTGTAATTTGATTGGTGGATTGGCAACCATGAGCCAATAAACTGTTTAACTGAGTGTAAGGTTGATTTAAACACTGTACCAGACATATACTTATATACACACTGAACTACACGATGAGTTTCCTTCCAATGGTAACTTTAAATGATATATTAACGAAGAAGCAATAAGACAACACATCGGGGGGAGATGCGACTAATACATGTACATAGCATAATTATCAGTTCTGTTTGTCAGGGTCTCTATCTGGATACTAGTGATTATGTTACACTTATTTAATGGCAACCAGCGAAAGCCGTCATCAGACTGCTCAAGGATTACACTCTGATTAAGGTATTCTCTCGTCATCGGTTTTCGTATGGCGGGCTTTTTTAATGTTGAACTAAAGATACATACCTATTGGCCGCGTTTAACGATTCGTTTTAATTCTTTCCCAATCCAAACCGACATACGCTTTCTGACGCCTCTTCAGTAGACGGCTTTTGAAAACATTATGGCACAAGGAGAGATTGCATACTGAGCAAATTCTCCTTTTAACAAAACGTGCTCAAATCTATCAAACAATCATATTTTCCCTTTATATCATTAAAACTCTTTAATTATATTTTTTTGATCACGTGATCTTTATCAAGATTTAAAAAAAACATCAATTTAAGCGCATTAAAGAGTTTTAATGATATAAATTGTTTTACTTACTTTCTTCCTTTTGGAAGACCTAATATACAGAAATTATACTTTCATTTGTAGGTATTATTCAGATGATTGTCTTAATGTTTTCAAACGTGTCTGCTGCAGATATGTTGCATGTGGGAATGGGTTTCTCACACAGTCCATTTTAACATCAGTTATAGACAAATTCGTTTAAAATGTGGTTTCATACTTCCGCTTTTTTTTGTCAGAATGTGTATTTCTGTATGTAAACCATACATCACAGGAAGTTGAATTGCTATCAATAACGTAGGAGTAGTGCGCACTACTCTTATGTCATCGATAACAAATCAACATCTTGTGCATAAATATATGGATTGGGTATTCACTGTATATGTACGTAGATGCCTTAAGACCCAAAATGGCTAGATGTGGCCCGTATGTGGTTTGTGTGTGCCGTCTAACATTGCTATCCATTAAAGCCATACTGGTACACTCGCACAAGGGCATTTTCTTATAAGTGCACTTGTTTGTATATATCAATCAAAGCGCCAATGGCACTATAGTGGCGATCGTATGGAAAATCCTGCAAAGTAACAAGCAGTATATCGGTGTAGGGCTTGCGATGACTCTGGGGCGAGTAAATTTGAGAATGTATCAACCCTGCATCTTTTGACAGTAGAACAATGTTAGTTTGCCAGAATGTTGTCTTGGTGATTTTTTAGTTACGTTCTGAAATTGGTCATGATGTGTTCAAAATTAGGCCATTCAAAAGTTATGAAAAATCTAGTTGGTATTCGATAGACTACCGTTTTAGCTCATTAGAATGGCTATTTGTAATCTAAATTGTTCGGGTAATCACATGTTCATCACCAGGTCGCTAGGCCATATTAAGATAAAATATTGTTTACACTTTAGAAATGACTAAATTATATCAAGAAAGGAGAGAAAACAGTATCCATTAGTTTGGTGTTTGTTTCAATGATGTCCGATATTAAACAGGTCTGTTCAATTTAGTCCATTCACATTGCATGATTGAGGGTTGTCAGAGACATATAAACACAGTGTATTTATATGTCTCTGAGGTTGTTAAACTGCTTCGAATAATGTGAGTGCAAAACCAACACAAAACATGCTCAAAAAGCACAATTTCACTATTTGCCAAACTGTTCAATTTTTAAAAATATAGGCATATATTATAATGCTCGATCTCCAAACTAAATTAAGCTACACTTTCAGCATTGATTGCTAATTGACTCTAGAACGTGCAGACGTGTATACATAACGTGTGTACACACTGATATCTAGACTGGCAACAGTCCTTATGGTTATTTTTCAATGTTACAATTGGGGAGAACTCTAATAGACAAAATATGCATTACTCTGATTATCGTCCTTAGGACTTGACCATAAGGACTGGTGAAATGTGGATAAAATGTTCCCAAGATTCTGGGAAGAAATCTCGTTAATATCTGTCAGTGGCATCTGATTACGATATCGATCATCAGCATTGGAATTTTATTGCCGTTACAAATTTGTATGACCCTGTGAATCGGTCAGCCACAGTTGAAGGTGTGTATAGTTTAGAAGGTCTTGGAGTTTAGAAGTAGAAATTTATACAGCTTAGTTACAGTCATGTGAATATAACAAGATGAAAAAAAAAACTTTAAAGTTGAAAGAAGATAAACAAATATTGAACTATTTATTTAAGAGACATAGAACGGTTGTGTTGATCTTTTTAGCATTTGTATCAACTTAAGTCCTGGTTTATTGTCATAATGGTGGAAATGTAAATAATTTTGTACAAAACATGGATAATATAATAAGAACTTGTCTTGAAAAGTTAGGCTATGAACACATCCGTCCGAATCAAGAAACTGTCATAAAGGAATACATTCAAGGCAAAGATGGTATGAGGCGCCGTTTTACTATTTATTCCTTATTTTTTGATATCAGGAATTCGTTTTTTTTTATATCAGAAAATCATTTTTTGATATCAGAAATTGGATTTCTTGATATCAAGAAATAAAAAGTATTTTCTGATATCAAAAAATAGATTTTCTGATATCAAAAAATAGATTTTCTGATATAAAAAAATCATTTTTTGATATCAGAAAATCTATTTTTTGATATCAGGAATTTGAATTTTTGATTTAAAAAAATACTCTTTATTTCTTGATATCAAGAAATCCATTTTCTGATATCAAAAAATCGAATTCCTAATATCGATAAAATATCAAGAAATATGCTCTATTTTTCCTTATCAGATGATTTTCTAATATCAAGAATTCGAATTACTGATATCAGAAAATGAATATTTGATATCAGAAAATGTATTTCTTGATATCAGAAAATCGTCAGTATTTGTTTATATCAGAAAATAGATTATTTGATATCAGAAAATGGATTTCTAGACATCAAAAAATGATTTTCTGATATCAATAAATGGAATTTCTGATATCAAGAAATATAAATGATTTTCTGATATCAAGAAATCGAATTTTTGATATCAAAAAATATATTTTCTGATATCAAATATTCATTTTTGATATCAGAAAATCTATTTTTTGATATCAGAAAATACTCTTTATTTCTTGATATCAAGAAATCCATTTTCTAATATCAAAAAATCGAATTCCTGATATAAAAAAATAAGGAATAAATAGTAAAACGGCGCCTCATAAAGATGTGCTATTTTGCTCGCCAACTGGAAGTAGTAAAAGTTTGACTTTTGAAATTGCGCCGTATGTGTTCCGAAAATTTAACAACTTAGAAGATATGTCAGCATGTTGCGTTGTTGTTGTATCACCACAAATATTACTGTGATCATGATTAATTTTGATGTCCAACAAATGTTCTATAGTGTGAAATAAATCAGTATTTTTTTCATTTTTAACAAGTTTTAATCTGTCTTTGGGTGTGTCGAAGTTGGTGTTAACTTTATAGAAACACTTTTTTGTTTGGTCTAGATTCCATCTTAATTCGTTAATAACATCTTAATTTATGTCTGAACAATATAATCCTTATAATTGTATTTCTATCCAACCTTAAATTAAAAAATATTTATAAATGAAATGAAAACACACTTTCCTAGAAAATTAGAACTATATCAAATGTAAACCCCTGCAAATGCGAAAACTAAATGACCAGTGAACTCATATGTAAAATGATGTTTTATGGGTGTGCAAATTACCCTTAACAAATTGGAGTTTAGATCACTCATTCATTTATAACCATTAAATTGACAGGATCACTCATTACATAGCTGTTCACCAGATGTTATATCAAATACAATGTGGATTGATCAACCAAAGTTCACCAGGCTCTATGTTTCGGACACCAGTTGAAATGCAGCATATAATAATAAACATAGAGCCTTGTGCCAGGCTAACTGACATCGTGTGTCCTTTAAACCTTTGTAAACCAGTCTTATCATCTAGACGCTTTCATATATTTAAACAACTACACAATAAAGCGTTTATAATATTGAGATAACCAGTCTCGCGAGCTATTTATAGAACCTTTTGGAATTTGCAACGCAGATAGAACGCGCAATAATATTTATTATCTGCCCAATCATGACGAAGATAGTATTTACATATTTTAACTCTATGTAGATAATATCTCTATAAAACTCAAATATTAGTAACAATCCGGTACCAAAGTAGCACTGACATAATTAGTATTAATCACGTCTCCGCATCAATGATGGAACTATAACAGATGTGAGTAAATTAGTTTGCAGTAAGGAAAAAAAATATCAACCGATTGTTCAAAACCGACTATGTAAATATTTTTCGTTGTTGTTGCTTCTGTTAGCATTGTGGCGATTGTCAAACCAATCGCCACCAAAATGGTCCAATCCGTATATGCCGAAGATCCCGACCACGTGATAGGTACACCGATCATTTGCTCCAAATGCGCCGAGCTGTTTTTACCGGGCCATGCGGTATGTCCCGAATACATGCGCACGCAAGTAACCCAACTGAAACGAGTAAAAATATGTGTACACCTTGACTTGAATCAGGACACCAATCAAGTCCACCTATTCATTGAGAGAAAACAGAAATAATTAAGTTTAATTCATGACTAAATTAAGTCCTAACACTACTAAACGCAAACAAACACCTTTTGCATGGGCAAGACAGCGATTTAATTGCAGTTGATTAAAAGACAGGCATTGTACATTGAAGTCTTTTGTAAAGCATTCAATCATTTAACATAAACATAAACATGTAATATGGCACTGTGTCACTGATACTTCTGTACACATAAATCATTCAATTGACCCAGGGGTAAAAACCAGAGATAAAAACATTTTTAAATGAGAAACTCTGGAAAACATGCGCAATTGAAAGACCGTACATAGACACGTATCTCATAAATTTATATATGTTCTCTTCTATACTACCGTAACTCAGAGAACTTTGAAGTCCTAACACTACTAAATGCAAACAAACACCTTTTGCATGGGCAAGACAGCGATAGAACTTGAACAAATGTTAGAGAGAAAAGCTATCCAAATTCAATTTACAATTTTAGTTGCTTTGTTATGTAAAGGTTTCTTTTCTAAAGAATCGTCTATGTAACCATCTTTTGCCAGATCGGACTTCCATCTACCGTGTCTCTTAAGACATCTATCCGACACGCCTTCAGTGTTGGCCACGGTGGTAGCACCGCTAGCACGCAAAGAATGAGTGCCTAATTTCAAGTTTGGTCCCACTAATTTCAAGCGACCTACAATGCATTCTCGTGCTCGAGTATAACTTAACTGTTTATTCTGCTTCAACAAGAAACATTTAGAGCCTGATCTACATCCTGGCTTAAACAGATATGTATACGTACCTAGCAGCAACTCAAATACCGTTGCAGCATGTTATAGGGACATGCGCTAGAAACACCTTTGCTGATTAGCACTTGCCTGCCTGCTCTATAGACGTCGGTTTTGCTTTTTCTAAGAAACAGAATGAATTAAATGATCAGGACGTATTTCTATGTCAGTGATAACGTCTTTTTTGGCGATTGGCTTGGAATTTCGACGTTTAGCACATTCAATCAGGCTCTCTGTCGATGAAACAGTTGGATCCGTGAAATCATTCACCTGATGTAACCACTTGATGGCATAAACCGCCGAGGAAACGACACCATATGATTTACCAGAATCAATCAGATTCGATATATACCAGGCAACATGAATACTATGGGCAGGCCTCTTTGGTAAATGTTTAGCATCACAGAACTCATCAAACGATTTTATCTGGTAAGAGTACTTTTTCACAGTGGAGTCTGCCCGCGATCCTAAAATCTGATCCGTCATTTTGTCAATGCATGTATTCGCATCTTGTACATTTACGCCGCCCGCCTCTTCGAATTTTCTCTTCAAAGAATGTTTTATCCCAATACCTGTTAACAAAAATACAATCAGTACATTTCATCTTCATTTGCTCCTAAACTGAATGAAAGTCGCATCTTAATGCGACCATTCTAAAAGACATTTTTGCTTTTGAAAACATGCCTTTACTCCCTTTGCCACAACATATAGCCGAACGTAATTCTTATACACACCCTTATCATCAATTATACATGTATATGGCCAAAACGAGGCCGACTCCCACTCCGGGATTATCAGAGTACCTACAGCATAATCGCTTTGCAATTTTTTTAGACTTTTTAATACACCACTTGGTGGGGGTACTAACCAGTTGTTGACACCTTGCCAATCTTTATCGAAGCAATTAACAGCTTCTACACCAGGCACCTACCATTTGGAGATAAATCTCCTACATTTGTTATTCAAATTTGACGCAAACCTGTCGACGTCGTGCGGACCCCATTTTGCATCCAAAAACCGGAACATTCCGTCGTGAACAAATCTAAGCGTCTGCTTAATGCATCTGCTTTTGAATTATAAACCCTAGAAATCCATTCTGGTACATAAGTTATGTTTGCTATATTACACAATTCATTTATATATAGTGAAATAACATGTAACTCCTCAATGTTACTACCAGATAACAGAATTGTGCTTACATTCATATTATCAGACATAATTTTAATGTGCTTATTTTGAATGTCAGATAAATTATTTATAATGACCCGCTGACTGCCTCCATTTCCCTCCATGTATAACTTTTCTTTGATTCTATACATGACCAAGACCCGTATATTTATGATGAATACATAGATATAACTGCGCTTTCACACACGCTCTCTTTCGGTAGCATACCTCTGTTTCTTACTCAAACAGTACGTATATTATTGTTCACTTCCGGGAGCAATTCTAACCTTGAATCCGATACCGTACCCCTGCTCTTTTCCTTGAGCATATGCAACATGGAGTAATGCTCCTTATACTTGTTCACTTCCGGGAGCATACCCGATTCCATATTCCTGCTCACTTTCGGGAGCATATCAGATTTCATATTGCTGCTCACTTCCGGGAGCATATCAGATTTAATATTCCTACTCACTTCCGGGAGTATTGAATCACTTGTATTTTCTATGATACTTACGTTATTTTCCGATTCTGATATCATGCTTCTCCAAGAGCAAAACAAACATTTATTGTTAAAACAACTATACAACGACTCGTATCCATTATAGCAATTATCTTTGGTTTGGATGTATACTCCATTATATGTGCCTAAACCTAAGTCTTTAGCAAAACCTAACCCTCTATGCTCATTTTTAACATTATCAGACCTTCTCAATATATCGTGACAGATACTAAAACTCACTCCTGCATTCCGATGCGAATCTATTAGTTCTATGTAACCACCATATCCTTGGTCGCTAGCGTCTGAAAACACCCACGCTTCGTTGTTTCTATCTTGTTTTAACGACTTACCAATGTTATTAAGCTTTCGAGCCAAAACCTCAATTCCGAAATTGCTTTAATTGTAACTTGAGCCAACGAATTCCATGTAAATCTGCTACATATGGACTTGTACAAATACCTTGTTTTCAGACTTACTATCTTTCCAATTACGCTTTGCAGAGAATTTATTTGACCAACAACAGATGCGATAAATCTGACCGCTATTACTTGGTCGGCTTTTTCAAGCTGTACTAGTACAGACTTCAAACTAATCTCTAACCTTTGTATGCGATCATCTATAATGAACAATCTGTTAATTCTGAAATCTAAGACATGTCCTAGACAATAACATACTTTTAAGGGATTCCATTGACATTTATCGACAGCTAAAAGAAAACCCACGTCTACTAAAGACGTTTGAATGAATTGACTAGCCTTTAACGCATAGTCATATTTGCTATGACCGCCTATTCCGTCGTCTAAAAACATAATCGATGTGATCGCATTTGACCTCCAATATTTCACCATTACTCTTAACAGTTTTGTAAAAAATATGACCAGCGGAAGAAATGCCAAAAGGTAATGACTACGTTTATAGTTTACGAGCCAGGCCTAAACGGGTTTAGAAAAGATAAGGGGACAGGGAGGGAACAACATTTTCATCAACTTAGGCTAGCAATTATTAACATACAGCATGTTCAGGACGGGTACATGAATAGATGGCGAACAGCGAAGAACAGGATCAATCTGCGTAGACATACAGGCTCATCTGTATTTTCACTTATCGATATGTGTCCATGGTCGGATTTACGTGTTATATGAAGGTTTGCACAAGAAAAAGTGAGCCATGTCAAATGAAAATCGGACATAGGCTCAACATTTTTGGTTATCAAAATCAAATCGCATATTGTGTAGTGCTTGTTTGTTAACTTTTACATTAACCGTTCTCTAAAGGTTTCCAGGATACAACAAGATGGCCAGGCGAACAGGGACCTGTCTGCGCAGAGGTAAAGCCTGATCTGTATATTTACATGTTGCTATGCGGCAGGTTTACGTGTGATATGATCTATGCATTCATAAATTGTAGTCTTATAATTGTTTGTAAAATTGTATTGAAACAAAAGGAAAATGTTTAACGTATAACTAGTTTTATTTAAGTTTTCTTTCAAAATTATTTTAACAAAAAATATAAATAATAAACATAATAAACGAACCAACAAATATCTCCATTATACAAATAAATATAAATTTCTAAAGTGTCACTTGTTTACTTGAGCTTCAGCGGACAATTCGGATGGTGTGGACACGTTGCATCTAGAACTGTATGTCCTTGTTGGATTACGCTTCAATTTGACTGGTGTTGCTGGGAGGATATCAGATCTTCGTGTTGTGTGAGAGGATGGTGTTACAGACCTCTTGGTTAGGGCACCGGTGCTGGCTGGTGGTGACGCGAAACAGGTTGTACTTGTATTGGACCTGGTCGATTTGGATGGTGCGGATGCTGAAGACCTTGATGATACAACTACTCTGGAGCTGACGGGACGTCTGGAAGATTCACATGAAGATATTATGCTCTTACGACTTGAGGTAGATTTGGTCAAGGACATCAGGGGCAGCTTTTCAATAGAAGGACAGCTTTTCACAGATGTAGAGGATAGTGGCCTCGCAGATTTGATTCTACGTACACTGACTATCTGTGTTGGACACGATCCTTCTTTAGATTTACGAGCACTTTCCAACGATTTGATTGAACTAAAAGACTCAGGTCGCGTTGTTGAATACTTGCTTTGGGTGGACGGTGGTCTATTTAGCTTGTCGCTGGATGTGTTGGAGTTGCCAGATCTCAAACTGTTATGACCTGAAAACGACGTACTAACATATCCTAATTGACGTTTGGTGGTCGAACTCGAAGCAGATCTTTCGTCAATGGAGGAACCCTTTGTTTCACGTCTAATAGTTCGAGGTGATGGTTGCGAACTACCGCTGGCACAGTTTTTGGTTTGAGAGAGGCCAGATCCGAATTTGACAATGCTTGCAGACCTCTTGACACTGCATGGCGCCGGGCTGTTTGATACTAGTGTCTTTTTTAACGTTTGCATTTCATATCTGGGCTGGGTGCAAGGAGCAGATTTTCCTGTCGATTTCCTACTAGCAGTACTCTGCCTGCTATATTTAACAGGTGAATAATCCCTACGTGGAGAAGGACTCCTTTGTGTTAATCTTCTATCTCGCTGAGATCTTCTACTTAAGCCTCCAGCAGTTCTACTGCTCATAGAAGACATCATTCTTTTCGAATCTGTCGACCGGGATGACTCCGTATCATTACCAGCGGATGCTGTTCCTAACCTTCGACTTATTAAAGATGACCTAGACTCACACCTAGGCGAGTAAGATGGGGGTATATTGCTTGTCCCATCTCTGGCAGCAATTCCCTTTCCAGGTCGATGGCTGGTAGATATTGATGATGACTTTGTCCGAATTTTAGATGGACTCCTCGATCTTGATCCACAATCTCTTCTCGACCTTTGAGAAACACATCTAGATGAGCTTACTGCAGAGGTATTGCTTGACTTTCCAGATGCGCGAGATCCAGTGCGGGATGAGTGACATATAGATATGTGTGATATACTTCTAGATGAGCAGGTAGGAGAAACTTCTCGGGGTGTCGAAAGAGAACTTCTAAGGCTTTTCTTACCAGATCTGCTTGATCTGTGGTCGCTCAATCTTGTTGATGACTTACATGACAACGGACTTCTCGACCTTGATCTTAGCCTTCCTCTAGATATTTTAGAGACACTTCTGGATGAGGCGAGTCCAGAACTTCTACGGGAGTATGTACTTTCAACACGTTCGTTTCCAGACCTGTGCGAACCAATACTGCTAGGTTTGGCATCTTCCGTTACCCTAACAGGTGAGAGGCTCCTGGATTTCGACCTTCGGTCTCTTCGAGATCTTTTAGAAACACATCGGACTACCTTTCCGCTCTGAGGTGACTTGGATGCAGATGAGCTTGGACTGCGTTCCTCTTTCCTTGATCGCCGAGATTTCACGGAAATAGGCAAGGAAGAAGCAGACGCTTTACGATCGCATGAAGCTTCGATGTCAGCAGGCTCAGCTGCTGTTTCTCCCGATCCTGACTGAGGAGTTTCACAATTAATAAATCGATCAAATCCTTTTTCCATAGAAGCTTTCATTTCTACAGCAATAACACATACATGCGATTTCTCAGAATGACTAGACGCATGACTTTCGTTAATGGCGGCATTGGGTGTACTGGATTGACCTGTCAAGGTACCAATCAGTTTTGACATTGACGGGATGGATAGAGCGCTCTCATTGAGAAATGGAGTTGTCGGGGCAATACAAGTGGTTGACCAATCAGACGCAGCGATGCAGGCGGAGCTTTCTTTCTTAACAGACAATTCAGAAAAGGTGGATGATGTTTGCTTCTTGACAGAGGTTCCAGGTACCTCATTAACAAAGGGTTGTTTAGCTCTAGGTGCAGCGGATTGAGCATGTGCATTATAGGAATCGCGCTTCGCCTTCATTCGGCTCTCTACCTGTGCACTTTTCTTTGTGTGCCGTACATGAATGACGCCTCGTTTTACTTTCATGCTGGGTTGATCTACAAAAGCATAATAAGTATACTCTTTATAAACATAATATGTAGTTGACACAGAATTGAATTATAGGTGATAAAGTAACATTGTAACACAGATATTGTTATTACGAGTATTTAAATATTTAAATTTACGTATAAAAGAATTTGTACAGCACTAGCAGTAGTAGTGGTTATTGGAGTAGTCTTAGTAATTGAAGTTGTTGCAGTCATTGATATAGTAATAGTTATAGCATGCCTGTTTAAAACTAGTTTTAAGCATGTATAGCCACCGGTCGTCATTATCAAGAAACTAACGGCGATATGGTATACTTAACTTTGCCCAAAAGTGAAACATTAACATAGGTTATAGTAATAGATGTACCTTTTCCTATTTTATTTACAAAATGAAACAGTTGAAAGTACATACCATTCTGGTCCTTAACTTGTTTATCTTTCTTTTCAACGGGTTTAGGAGGAATTGGCGGCAACAATTCGAATGGCTTAGTTTCATATGGAGCACCAGGAGCTCTTGGAAAGCCCGCCATGTTCTGAGACCCTGCAACCTTCTTAGGACAGTTACCACGTGGTCTCCTCGGACCAAGAGGAATCTGCTTCCATCTGAAAGTAATTTATGAAATTACGTTGATTATATGTGTGTTTCCATATCATATATCGTGAAAAATGCGAATGTGCAGTCCAGACTGATCCATATCTGCCCTGCTCCTAAATCAAATTTCCTGGCGCGTTTCCCTATAAAAGACGACTGTTGACACTTCTGAAGTAAAATAGCACTGAGCTGTTACGACTCGAATCATTTTAAGTAAACGGTTACTGTAGCCCTCATTACATCACGTGTGTGTAACGTGAAGAGAATCCTTCAAGGATTTAAGCGAGTCACAAATTATATATACATGTATATACCATCGTTTCTGTTACGTGTGTATTATGTACCAAGTATGCTCCGAGTATAACAAAACAACATTTAAAAATTCAACGTGAATGTTTTAAAACCAGTGAAGAACTATATTAGCATGCTCATTGCGCAATATAACCTGATTCAGCACTGTACGTCAATAAGCGTCAGAAGGTTTCAAGAAACAGTTTATATTTGGATCCGATGTGCAAGCAGATATTTGTTAACATGAGTAATAGTTACGCCATTGTCGGTTTTCCTGGAGCACCGCTCATTTCCATTTTGTTTTATGAATCTATGATATCTGGTTTTGCAAAAAATGTTTTTCTTGTTGCTTATGTTCTTATTTGTTCTTATGTTCTTATGTTTAATGGAACATAAGAACAAATGCGTATGTTTATCTGGATAAATATACACGTTACAAGTGCAAATACACTGTCAAAGTATTTTTTCATGATATAATGTAAAAAAAATAGTAATATAACAAATCGTAGAGCCTTACTTTTTCATTCCGGTAGTTTTCGGTTGTGTGAATGCGTTCTGTGGTTTACTTTCTGTAATAAAAAGATAACACACATAGTTGAGTCAGTCAATGGTAAATGGTACTCGTCGACTTTTGTGGATAGTGCAGAACCAGATTAGCCCGTGCATCCACACAGTCTGATAAAAAATACACTGTTTGCATATTACTTGTGGAAGTTTGTTAGAGGATTCTGTCAACTTGTGTATATTCAGCTCAGACGAGGTAGTTGTGCAGGCTGATCTGAACCTTAAGTGTTCAGAAATGTCAAATTTGAGCAATTGAGCGTTTCTCTTAAAGAACCTTACATATGTGTATTCGTGACAAGTGCAGCTGATCTGCATTTTGGTTCAAATCAACTTTCTTTGTGAGACCCTTCTTGAAATATTATTTTATTAATTTAAAATAAGCAATGCAGCAGAGATAGATCAAACCGCTTTGCGTATGCATATGTTAATCCCTATCTACAGTGCTTAAACTGTCTATTGGGGTTTCTTATCAGAATACAGCGTAAAAACTTCCAAATGAACAGTTGCATTTTTGTACTGACTTGCAAAATGAAATTGAGTTTGGTTGATAATATGACTGAGCATGTCACATAACCTAACGATGCCATTCAACTGACAAAATGTTTACAGAGCCGGGATTCGAACCCACGACTCCTTGAGTTACCGACTGGGTTATCGCTGCTTAAACCTTTCCCTCATTCAGACGCTTTCAAACGCCTCTGAAGTAGTCGATTAGCGAAAACAATGTGACAAACGGAGAAATTGCTGATAACAAGCAATTTCTCTTCTCCTTTTGCCACAATGTTTTAAACTTAAATCAATAATTATACTTTCATTAATATGGATTTTCCAAATTTGTGGAATGATGTTATCAATGTCGTCTACTACAAAAGTGTTGTGTTTTTGGGTATTGATTAAAGAGTATATGGCAATAATGTTGTTGAAAGATTAAAGGAAGATCAAACATCCTCAAAGATAGTGTTTTCCCCGATTAGATAACACTTTCCTACATATAGACGCTTTCTGATTCCTCTACAGCAGATGGCAATTGAAAACTTTGTAACAAAAGGAGACATTACTCTTGATGTGTGATTTCTAGTTTTGCCACAATATCTATCAATAACTATTTTCAATTACTTTGTATTCATTTACATAATTGTTTTTTATAATATCCCTTTGTTTACCTAGATTCTTAAAACGGATTCTTGAATATCGGTTCTGGAGTATTATGTACTCGGAAAGTACTCGAGTACTCCTTATGCATTCCTGCACTCAACATACACGCGTTATAACGTAAATCATTCGACTCTCTAGGGGAAAAAAGGATATTTCCGAGATTCCTATAAAAACCCGCCCTTACGTTAAATATACTGAGACAATACGAGCCAATCCGCTCGAAAATGTACAAGTCGGCATTTCTGAATAGTCAAGGTTCAAGATCATTCTGTGTACATGTATATGGTCCGTCTTATCAGAATCTATATATGCTGACCGATTTTTCTAACAATCGTGTGTAAGCCATGTTCACCGTTTAATATTTATCAGCCAGTGTCTATGCAAATACTGATCTGGATATACATTGTTCACAGAAGCCAACTTGTACCACTACCATGAACGGGCCCATATGAAGATCAACCTGTCTTTTTATTGTCTTTCTTTGCTAAAACCATATTGTATGTTGTTTTATGCAATGACATATATTGTATTGTATCGTATTGTATTGTCTTTAATTAAACTTACCTAAAACTTTAGTTACCATCTGTTCTCTCATTGTATCATGAAGTTGACGACGTTTGCTGATGGGAGACAAAGATCTCTCCTTGGCCTTACCAAGAGGTGGAACATGTCCTCTGTATTTATTAACGGAGGCCTTGTTTCTTCTGGATATAAAACAAATGTGTATATTAATAATCATATCGTGTTTGATCATATCTTTGTTGATTTAAAATGAAACTTGTTTGCAGGTAAAGAGACACACGTTACTGTTCAAAAGGGAGAAATAGTTCGTTTTGAACAAAGGCTCAATCTCACACAATACGGGCATTTTATCTCTTTAAAATTAGGTTTGTCCTCCTATGATAGTGTTTGGCGCCGCTTTCAACAGTATTTGATTGATATAACAGCCGTTTCTAAATAAATGACCGGTAGTTTAGTCCTGACACCAATGCATCAGTCGTAACGCTATCCCCGAAGTCCTGAGCGACAAGGGGGGAAGCAATTACTACGATTCGAAAGTATTTGTTTTGACCCGACCGGGGATCGAACACTGGTCTCCAGTTCCCAAATATGGATACTCTAATCTAGAAGTACACCACGGAAGCGGTCGTTTTGTGTATTGGCGAAATATCTACATAACGGTTTTTTAATGGATTGAAAATTGAACATCTCGCTTTAAAGATAACCGACATTTACGCTTCGCGCTTCAAGAGGGTACGACCGGGTTCGTGCAATTTTGCATTTATAACCAGATCGGCATGCGCATCATAAGCATTATTAAGAAGTGTCTATGACATTGTGAAGATGTAGATTTCACCCAGCAGGTGACTTTGCTGCTCCGAACAATAAACTGTTGAGCCGCGGTTTCGGTGTTAATAGTTCAAAAATTCCTGTTAAAAGCAGAGCAGATAGTGGAACTCCAGCAAGTATAATATGAGCTGTTCCACTAGAAAACAAACAGTGTGGACTCTGCGTATAGTATCGACCCAGGTCAGCCTAAGCTAAAACGTTCAGACACTTTTCGCCTTCTATGTTTTTTCTGTTTCAGGAATCATTACTCTATACCTCTATCCCCCTCGAACGGAATGTGTCGGCCCGAATTAGCCTTCGCGGACTGCACATGCTGATTTGGGTCGATACATTACGCAGAATCCATAATTTTGGTTTTCCCGTGACATGGCTCATATATATACACAACACCATATATATGTAACGTGAATATAAGTTATTAATTAAAATATATATGGAACTTACAAATATTTAAGTTAACGCCACATTATTCCTTGTAATACTTGTATGTTTAGTTTCCTGATGACGATGATGTACTGAGTGTGTTTTCCCTCGCAATGGACGATACACTGTATATGTTGTGTTTCACAAAGTATCATGTTGATTATACGAAATTGACTTGAGAACATCGACTTCGATTTTGAACGCCCAACCAATGGAACTGTCATATGAATCAATTATCAGTTTTAATTTAACCAATGAAAGCGTTCTTCTCAATAGAACAAAGACATTGTACCTGCTGCAATGATTGACACTAAGTGTTATTAACACCAATTGTTATACATTTTCCCTAAACGTCTTGATACTAGAATGCTGGCAGTCTTATTGATTGGTAGTTATTAATCTCAAAGAGCTTTTTGTCATCAGTTTGTCTACTTCACCAGACACATATTTTATGAAACAATTAAGTAAATTGCCTAAAATAGCTTGAGACGCATCAATTATCCCTTTTATGTTTCTTAAATAGGCGATATACTACCTACAATAACGGTGTGAACCCCAACCGCTATTTTCTACTTTAGAAATTGAGGTTGGGTTGGGGGATGTATTGTTTGGTGTAACAAAAGAGTTGATAAGTGATAATTGGCGAAAATTGTTATACTGTAAATATGTTGATCATCCTGTACTAGATAATCATAATATGTACACAAACTGTATGCTTATCTATTGCCGTGATATGTTTGTATATTTCATATTTTCTCCACATTTATGTTTCTAATTATCTTTATTGCCGCCACATGTATATGTAATTTTGTTTCTGGCAACAAACATATGTTTAGATGCCAATAAACGATTTTGAACTTGAACTTGAACTAAAAAGTTGTGTTTCTAAATTTGGTTAAGTTGTAAATAAATATAACAAAAACACAAATATAGAGCTTTTATTTATTTTCAAGAATGAACTATAGACCAACTATGAATTAAAACATGGTATAACAAAGAATTGGGATTAACTGATGAACATGCATTGTACATTTCGGTCATAATATATATATCATTACATTTAAATAACGTTAAAACACAAAAGCACATCTTGAAATATATACACTCTTGTATTTCTTCATATGTATATATACAACAATTTAATGTTAAATTCGTACATATTCACTTTAATTTGACTAAGTGAGAATCAGCATCAACATTGGTCATGATGTCCATTTCGCCAGTTCGCAGCTGGTGCTTCAGTCTGGTGAGCATTTTCTGTAGCTCACGGTATACCCGCTGCCTTGGTCGCTGATTTTCACCGTTGGCGTGCTTGGAACAGCTTAGCCTCGTTAGCAGCCTGCTCTTTCTGGACCATGTCTATCAGATAGCAGTGTCGTAGTTGGTTGTAATTCAATGCAGATTGAAACAGAATATCACTTTGATATATACAAATGTATATGCATTTGTCCGAAATTCAATGATTAAAGGAAAAAATTCCTTTCTATAACTATAACTGTTACCCAATTTATCAATATATTGGCATCAAAAAGACGAAAGACGCAAGTCAATACGGCAAAATTTATTAAATTTGCTTTGGAAATTAGAGATTTAAGTTTAGAAAATATAGTCTGATTAAATTAAAAATGTATTACTTTTTCAGCAATATAATATATATATATACATTGTCTAATGTATATACAGCATGTAAATATTTATCATTGTCATATTTTCATGCAACTATTGTGTATGGCCAACGCCATGTTTATTTTCCGAAAGCCTAATAAAATTCAGTTGAGTTGTTTATTTTATGGTGCCAACCCTCAACATGATTGGTAGTGCGTGGACCATCATTGTCGTAATGATTCCAGGAGCGGCGGTCTACCTCTACCCACTGCTCAGTCACATAGTCCTTAAACGTTGATACCGGCACAGAGTCATTGTCACATTCTTCCAGAGTCTGGAAATACACATCTTCGACAGAGGCGAGAGTGACAAGTGGCAGTGCGAACACACGTAGCACAAGCTTCTTCACTTCTTCATTATCTCTGATGTCAGCTATTATGAAACTTTTATCTGAGTTACTATTGTTAACCTTAAATACTGACAATTTGTATTTTATTCATACACAATTAAAGAAACACTTTTTCTCCCTATAGATATGCACTGAAAACAAATATGTCAAATAAAATAGTTATATTCTAGAATACGTAGTAGTAGTTTTATATTTTATTTAAGTGACACGTAATACAAGTTATACATACAATATAATAGTACAACAGTATAACATTTACATATGTTAGTAATAATTGTACTTATTGGGCGTATTACCCAGCCATACAAATGGCTTATGCGTCACTAGACATCAATCAATATAAGTACTAATAAGAAGTCTTAATAAATGATAATATGATATTATGAATAGTTATTAAACATGATTAAATGAAGTAAACTATTTCAGATCTTTTTAAATAACAATTTTGTATATATATAGCAAATTGCTTAATAAGTATTTTATCTGTCAACATGTATTTCAGTCATATTAAGAATATATTTTAAACAGAATGAAACAAGATTTCTGAAAAAAATAACAGTGAAATCATACACTGCAAGTACAAGTTTATGTGTGTAGTTCATTTATTCTGGTCATTGGGGTTAATTGGTAAGTGCGAATATTAGCGGTTGGGGAAGTGTGAACAAGCCATGTCAACATAGTACCTCGTATCTTATTTCTTAATATTTAACAATTTCATACAATTTTTTTTTTACTAAATCCTTCTGATATTTCTTGCATAAAAACCGGTTTTCTTCAATATTTCAACATGGATACTTGTATCTAAGTGCATTTATATACTAATTTCAAGGTGCTGAACTTCAGATTGAGATCAAAATTTAGAAACTTCTGCAAATATTTCTAATAGTGACAACAAAGTAATTAATAAATAGTTCAAAACTATTTTGGCAGTAAATGTTGAAAAACAGTCAATTGAAAGTCAATACAAATATATAAAATTTGGATTACTGGGTATGTCTACTCTGTAAAAGTGAATCAATTAACGATCAATATTTAGATGTTTATTGTACTGGAAAGTGAAATTATTACTCTAATTTTATTTCAGAATTATTACTCTAATTTTATTTCAGAATTATTTCTCTAATTTTATCTCAGAATTATTATTCTAATATTTCAAGATAACTTTTGAACAGTTTTAAAACTTTGATTATACTATATTTAATCTGGAGTTCAGCACTATGATTTATTTAATTGCAAAACGCACAGCGAAATGCAAGTACTGTGAGCTCGCGATAACTCGAAATGAACCCATAAATTAGTTCGAGTTATCGACGTGTTTGAGTTATCGACGTGTTCGAGTTATCGACGTGTTCGAGTTATCGACGTGGTCGAGTTATCGACGTGGTCGAGTTATCGACGTGGTCGAATTATCGACGTGTTCGAGTTATCGACGTGGTCGAGTTATCGACGTGTTCGAGTTACCGACGTGTTGAGTTATCGACGTGTTCGAATATTTGCTCACTTTTTTGTTTGCATTGTCAGGTTCGTATTTTATATATGATCCTCTCCAGGAAAGGGTTCGAGTTAAACGATATATTCGATATAGTGATATATAGTGTCCTTGATATAGCTTAACATATCCGATTTACCAGGTGTCTTCTGTACTAAATGTTACTGATTATCAGGGACTACTGTTACGTATTGGTAGTCCCTGTGTCATTTAAACTAGATACCCTCTTGTTTATTGAGTAGCACTACCACATATCAAGTCGCATTTGTAGACACGGGAAATACATTTGTAGACATGGGAAATACATTTGTAGACATCGAAATACATTTGAAGAATGACATACAGTTTCAAATTCAGTTAACGAATCATTAAAAAAAAGGGACACGGTAAATTTCGTAACCATTTCCTACTTGCCGACACATTTTGAATCAATATACCCTTTTGTTTTGCCACTTTACTATCAGCAACTCTATTCAATATTTTCACTTTTATTAATCATCATCATCATCCTATTTCTTTCTTTGCATATATAATCTTTCACAAAACAATTAATAGAGTGTTTCCATAATTTGCATCGATTTTATATACATCATTAGTTAATTTTTTCAGCTAACATGTGATTCGCATCAAGCCGTTTCGGGCCTTAAACCTTTCTCAAATACACGCGCTTGTTTTTGACCCATATGCAGAAGACCAATTTAGAAAGATGTTCAATTTCTCCTTTTACCACAACGTTTTCAACTCTTTAAAGAGATTCCATATATGTGCCTATATGTTTTCAAAGTCGTCTGCTGCAAATTTGTTGTGTGCGGGAAAGGGTTAAGAAACAATGTACAGTGAAAACTCTGGCGAACCGATGTATCCGTATAAACTCAGAGACGTCACCGTCCGCATATATATGTTACAGTTAGCTGAAAGCATTTTCTATCGAAAAGCTTGTAGTCTGTACCCACTTGTAATGATGATATATAATCGCTAGATGCTGTTCATATTATATTTAAAAAAGTCTGGTATGAATTATCAATCTGCTTACCCAATATCAGACAACATTTTCTGGAATTTCTTTTCTTCCAAACTCACAAAATCTCTATCACATGAGAATGTCAAAGATGACATCATCGTGGAATTGCTTCCAGCCGAGGTTCCCTCCGAATGGAGACAAAACATCGGGAAATTCGATGTCCGGTATCTGTCCGGCACGGAATCTGAAACGATAAATGGTATAACTGTACCAACGTGTTTACAACTATGTAAGAAGTTTCAATTACATTTGAGCCGTTCCACGAAAAAACCAACATTGTGGACTCTGCGAAAAGTATTGACCCGGATCAGCCTAGGCATGCCGAACAGGCTGATCCGTGCTGACACTTTTCGCCTCCTGTGGATTTTCTGGTTCAGGAATCATTACTTTATACCTCTATCGCCCTGAGGTGGAATGTGTCGACCGGATTAGCCTGTGCGGACTTCGCAGACTGATCTGGATCGATGCAATACGCAAAGTCCATAATGATCCCAAATCGTGAGACGCGCCCACTATAAAAATAAAGTTAAACAAACTTTAAAATGTATATAAAATACCGAAAAGCACATTCTCCTATTCTTTATTATCGATACCAATTAAAAATATGAATTAAATAAAACTTGATAGCTTATTTGTTATTGACACTTACCTTTAAAAGATTCGTTAGAATGAGAAATCATTTAGATTTCACGATGAAAAAAATAATAAAAAATACGTTATTTAACTAGATTTAATCTAAAAGAATTAGTAATTTTGTTACGTTGCGTTGAAAAACGCGCGGAAAAACAATTTACGAATAACGTTACGTCGTTGCTATGACATTTAGTTGCGCCGTTAAAAAATAGCACGCTGTGATTCATTTAATATAACTAATATTATTGAATGTACAGTATTTCTTTTATTGTCATCGAAAATAACATGATCATTACAATTGACGTATACAGCTACATTATTCAAGATTGCATTCTACATTCCAATCCGCGACTGAATACGTAACCGATCTACTTCCTTGACAACGAGATGTTACGTCAACCTTGCTTCACTTCGTTGTTGGATCGTGCTAACTCGGCAATTTCCGGAAACGACCAGACCGTTGCACAGTAGATTTTTCATCTATTGATATTAACATTTATCTAAATGGGAATATACCAAGACTTTAACCTGCGTGTATTGACTGATTTGCCTTAATTCAGCTTACAACGACACAGATGTCAGCATTAGAATAATTATTATCACCACAGACAAGATATTTGATGCAATGTATTGATATCTTATTTTAAAACTACTCCACTCACTTTGATTAGTCAATGACATCCAAGCAAGGGAGATAAAAGTTGGTTGTATTTCCGGTTTTTATTGACACTATGGCCAGTGCCGACTACGAAAGTATTTTATGCGTGAAGCCTCAAGTTCACGTCTTTCGGATTCCACCCAGGCCTTCAAATAGAGGTTATAGGTAAAACTAAGAATTGGCAAAGTTTCGTGACTCGCCGTGCCTTCATTGAAATATTTTACATTGATCAATCTCAGAACGGAAGGGGGTGGATCAACATTAAATTATTGTGGGTGGAGTGTTTTTTAATCTCTGCAGAAAATCTCCAAATGACTTACAGAGCTCTAATTGGATACTCTTCATGTTCCTAACCCTTTCCCCCACACAACAACTATGGAACAAACAATTTTAAAATCGTCTGGGCAAACAATGTAATGGAAGATAATCTCTATTAAGGAGTTTTGTTTGTATCATAATTTTTAAGGCCACTTTCACCAATATTTCAGTCATACTACAGCATTTCATTAATACAGCTCATTAGCCGTAATATAATCTTCGCAACCCTAAGCGGAAAGGATTTTCAAAGTCTTTAAACACTGCACCACAGAGGGGTATATCTGGTTAGCGAAAATAACTTATCTGTCACGAAAACAACTTTTTATATGAATTTAAAACCCATGTAACCAAATTGTTTCATTAAATATCACTTTAACAACACATGTTAAATTGATTTATAACAAATTAAATCTATTTTTTAACATTATTTTGTATTTATTATCGAAAAATATGTATTTCGGGATCGGCATAGGCTAAAAGCCATATAAATGCGTAGATTATGCTGGTGGAACAGTGATATGTCGTCTCATTGTTGATGGGAAAGATAGAATGAATAGTTAAATATTAATTGACGGTAATATATATATATATATATCAAAGCATCTTGAAATAAAAATCTGCAATCGGAACTCTTAAGTTGTTTTCGTAGGACAAGTAAATTTTCGTTAGAGAAGTTGTTTTCATGGGAAAAGTCGTTTTCGTTAGAGGAGTCATTTTCGTGGGAAAAGTCATTTACGTTAGAGAAGATGTTTTCGTAGGCCAAGTCATTTCTATTTTGCGATGATAAGTACAAAAACACTATTACAAACCAGGGCCTCCCCTGGCTATTTTTTTTTTTCGCCAACACTTTCGCCAAATTGAAAAAAAAGGAGCCAAAATTGAGCCAACTTTGAAGGCCAATTAAAGATCAACAGATAAAGGGTATAAAAAACACTGTAAAACGAAATGTATTGTTTTTGTTTTTTTCTCTTTTATTTCATTCATGTCTTTAGCAATAGCACATGTATTATTTATGAAATAACATAAGAGGTATGAAAAGCGCATATTTTTCATTTCATTTAAAACATGATTATATTTACATACAGTATATATATACAAGAACATCAGTCTCAAACCAGAATTCTGCTTGTCTTTAAACCAGCCCAAACCTTAAAGGCATCCTTAAAATCAAAATGTTCAACACTGGGGCCATCAATTGAAATCCGCATCAAATGTTTGGTCATACACGCTCCTGATTACGGACCAAACACAGTGTTTAAATTAAAAAGTACGTCCATCAAAGTACAAGCAAACAAACTGTTAACGATTGTCCCTCTTTAATCGGTAATAACAACATCGATCAATCGTTTATAACACTAATTTGTCCGATATATTGATAAAACGTGTGAAAAACAAGTCGCTTGGCCTTCACATTGTCAAATATTAATACTGGTTACCTGTTTAAGTTACCGCAAGTCGCATACACATAGATACAAAAGTCAATAGAATGCTTGTATCATTGAAAATATATGCAGCTTAGAGCATTTATAAAACAAAATGGCGGCTCAATTTGCCGAAAATTTTCTTTCGCAAATTATTTTTCTCTTGCATCACTTGTATTATTTCTTCGCAATTGGCGACTTTTACGACCGACAGCGGAGGCCCTGACAAACAGTTAAAATGTATTGTAATATGTTCGTTCATGCGCTATTAAATTAAAAATTATGAAAAAATATGGTTATATGGCCGTTATACAACTATAAAAAGTTGTTTTCGTGAGCTGATTCCATTTATTTATATGGGTTTTTAGCCTATGCCACTCTGTAATTTTTTCTTTTCGCGATAAAAAATACGAAAACACTAAATTACAAACTGTTAAAATGTATTGTAATATGTTCGTGCATGTACTATTAAGTTAATAATTATTAAAAATTAGGGTTATATGGGTTTTATAGTCATATAAAAAGTTGTTTCATGGCAGCCAAGTGGTTTTCGTGAGCCGGTACTATTTATTTATATATGCGTTTTAGCCTATGTCACTCTGTCATTTTTCTATTTCACAATAATAAGTACAAAAACACTATTACAAACTGTTAAAATGTATTGTAAACATTTGGTTATATTGATTTTATAGTCATATATAAAGTTGTTTTCGCTATCTAGCTATACCGTCACAGAGGCTGTACGCTCTTTAAATGAACGGATAAGACTTGAAAAGAGTTGAAAACACCGTTGTAAAAGGAGAAAATGATTATGATGATGCAACAATGTTTCAAAATTCATTTGCTGCAAATGCGTGAAAATGCATATTTGACAGGGTTAGTTGAGTAAACCCTTGCCCACATACAGATGCTTGTCTAAATGTTTTCAAAGACGTCTGCTGCAGATTTGTTGTATGTGAGAAAGGGGAGTTAAAAAAGAAACATTTTCCTCCTCAATTCCTTTTCATTTCATCCTTTAACCCTTTCCCTCATATAGACGCTTTCTGACGCCTCTGCAGCAGACAGCTTTTTGAAAATATAGTGACAAAAGAAGAAATTGCACAAAACGTGCAATTTCTCCTTTTGCCACAATGTTTTCCACTTATAGTCATAGGTTATCCATCCAATTATAGCGATTTTCTATTTTTTGACAAAATACGTTCAAAGTCGTCTGCTGCAGAATTGTCGTATCAGGGAAAGGGTTAAATGATACAAATGACCTATGACACTGTAGCAGCAGAGTTGACAACTCTTAAGTAACCTTGAACAGAGAAATGACTCGAAACAATCAAATTTGCATTTTTCCACTTTGTTTTAAGCTCTATCTGATAATCATACTTCCAGTTGTAGACACTTTTGTCCTGATATCATCAGGTGAACAGTTTAAAACATTTTGATAACCTTAACCCCTTACAACAAATCTGAATTGTAAACAAAGCAAAGGAAAATAATAATACATTATGACCAATTTCACCTTATGTTGCAATGTTTTCAAATGTTGTCTGCTGCAGATGCGTCAAACGGGTCTACTAGTGGGAAAGGATCCACCTAATTGTCATGAGTTCTTATTTGGTTTCAACATACAACAAATCTGCAGCAGACGACTTTGATAAATGTTCACAATAAATTGAATAATACAAAAAATCTTTGAGAATAATATAATTAATGTGGCAAAAGGAGAAATTGTATTTTAAGGTCAATTTTCTCTATTTGCCATAATGTTTTGAAAAAATGTCTGATGCAGAAGTGTCAAAATGTGTTTGTATTATAAGGGAAATGGTAAAATCTATTTTTGATTTTCTCTCTATTTAACCCTTACCCTCATATAGACGCTTTCTGACGCCTCTGCAGCAGACGGCTTTTTGAAAACATAGTAACAAAAGAAGAAATTGCACAAAACATGCAATTTCTCCTTTTGTCACAATGTTTTCCACTTTTAGTCATAGGTTATCCATTCAATTATAGAGATTTTCCATTATTTGACAAAATATGTTCAAAGTCGTCTGCTGCAGAATTGTCGTATGAGGGAAAGGGTTAACAAAAGCGTGAGTAATTTGTACATGCCTTCTGATTTTTCATTGTGTCATGGAGGTTCAATGACACAAGATGTCGAAAATTGTCTCTGTAAAATGATTATTGTGGGTACCCACAGCATAAGGGTTTGGTTGGGTAATAAGAGAGATATTGTGGGGAAAAGTAGTGTTAATACCTTCTTTCTAGATCTCTGCCGACAGCATACTAGTGTTCCATTTTGAGAGTAAGAGATATTGTGGGGAAAATACCTGTTAATTCCCCCTTTCTAGATCTCTGCCGACCGTATACTAGTGTTCCATTTTGTGGGTAAGAGATATTGTGGGGAAAATACCTGTTAATTCCCCCTTTCTAGATCTCTGCCGACAGCATATTAGTGTTCTATTTTGTGAGTAAGAGATATTGTGGGGAAAATACCTGTTAATTCCCCCTTTCTAGATCTCTGCCGACAGCATACTAGTGTTCTATTTTGTGAGTAAGAGATATTGTGGGGAAAATACCTGTTAATTCCCCCTTTCTAGATCTCTGCCGACAGCATACTAGTTTTCTATTTTGTGAGTAAGAGATATTGTGGGGAAAATACCTGTTAATTCCCCCTTTCTAGATCTCTGCCGACAGCATACTAGTGTTCTATTTTGTGAGTAAGAGATATTGTGGGGAAAATACCTGTTAATTCCCCCTTTCTAGATCTCTGCCGACAGCATACTAGTGTTCGATATTGTGGGTAAGAGATATTGTGGGATAGAGACAGTCATGTTTACATTATCTAGCCTCTAAGTGACTTTTTGTTTTTACAGGGCCTCAGACTGGAAGCTTGATCAACCGGACTGGTCCGGCAGACTGAGAGTGGTGGCTAAAGGCAGAGATTTGTTTATCAAGTTAGAAGACAAAAATACAGGTACATACATTAATCATTTCAATGACAACAGAATCACAATGCCTGCTGATTTATCGAGCAAGCCAAGGATATGTAAAAGCTAGTTGAAACAATCCTTCAATCAAGGTTATTCTGACAATCTAAAACTTTGACAGAGAGTCATGATAGAAGAGTTTATTTATTATCAATGTTTTATCTTTTATCACGGACAGACTTTGAAAACGTATAGGCTAAAACATGAATAATCTTAATGAATTAAATAATACTTATTGAAAACATTGTGGTAAAGAGAAAACATGATCTTTATGAACAATTTGTCCTTTTGCCATAATGTTTTCACAAGATGCATCAGCATGTGGAAAGCAGTTAACCCTTTCCCTCATACGACAATTCTGCAGCAGACGACTTTGAACGTATTTTGTCAAAACATAGAAAATCTCCATAATTAAATGGATAACATATGACAAAAAGTGGAAAACATTGTGGCAAAAGGAGAAATTGCACGTTTTGTGCAATTTATTCTTTTGTCACTATGTTTTTAAAAAGCCGTCTGCTGCAGAGGCGTTAGAAAGCGTCTATATGAGGGAAAGGGATAAATGAAATTATTATTATAATTTATACCAAATAATGTTAACCCTTTCCATCCAGCAGACGAATTTCAAAAGCATAGAGACAATTGGAGCAATAGCTCATAATGAGCAGTATCTGATTTCGCCACAATGTTTTCAAGTCTCTTCATTAACTATTCTTTTCTTTATGGAGACTATCCGATTTTTTGTGTATATGTTTTTAAATTCATCTGACACAGATTTGTTGTTTGTTGGATAGTGTTAACCCTTTCCTTCATACTACAATTCTGCAGCAGACGACTTTGAACATACTTTGGTAAAAAATGGGAAATCTCTTTAATGAAATGGATAACCTATGACTTAAAGTGGAAAACATTGTGGCAAAAGGGTTTTTGAGCAATTTCTTCTTTTGTCACTATGTTTTCAAAAAGCTGTCTGCTGTAGAAGTGTCAGAAAGCGTCTATATGAGGAAAAGTGTTAAACTGGTTATTGTTGGACGTGGCTCATGGTGTTATCACATGTTAACCCATTAATTCACACAGACAACATTTCACACCTGCCATTGAACATGACTTTTGAAAACATTTCAATTAAAGGTGAAATTGCTCAAAACAAGGAATTTCACCTTTTATTGCAATATTTTCAACTCTTTATCAATATAAATTGTTTGTCTGATGAATGTAAAGCAGACAACCTTTGAAAAGTCATGTGAAGTAATGGGTGCAAATATGAAAAAATATGCGTCATTGATGCAAGAGCACGGCCTAGAATGAACCCTGTAATGTTGTATGTGGGATAGGGTTAAAGTTGTTCTTGGTATTACCACATGTTAAATTGTTTTTGTGTATTTTTTTTTCAGGAGAACTTTTTGCAAAATGTCCCGTGGAGTCGTATCCTGGTATTGCTGTGGAGTCTGTCACAGATTCCAGTCGATATTTTGTGTTACGTATCATGGATGATAACGGTAGAACGGCCTTTATTGGGATAGGCTTTGAAGACAGAGGAGACTCATTTGATCTGAACGTGGCTTTACAAGATCATTTTAAGTAGGTCACAGGTTGATGTGTTGATGAGTCTGTCCATTAGTAAAGGTACAAGTTGGCTTTTGAAAACGGTTAAGCATGTGCATTTGCATAGTAGGATCAACATCTATTCACATATTATCAACACTTGTGAGCTTTTAAGAAGCTTCTGTTAACATGACCGCTGGCTGTCAATCCAGGGGTTGTGAGTTTGAATCCCGGCTCGGCCAACTTTCTTTCAGATGATTGACAAAAGTCAATGCGACATGCGTCATTCGTCTTCCACCAATGGGCTAAGTCTTTGTGGAAAAGCAGCCAGTTGCTTGGGAAGATTGTTGTGTGGAGCACTGGTGTGAGAAAACCAGGAAATGCATGAGTAGGTGAACTGGCTGCCGTGATATAACTGAGAAATTGTTTAAAACTGCATTAAACCCCAATCAATCGATTTTTAACATGACTGTGTAGATTCTGATAAGACTGAGTTGATGGACAAGGTAATCAAAACCCAAACTGTACCTGTTCTCATGTGCAGACTCATATTGTCCCTTAAGTTTTAACTCTTTTCCACATATTGAAGCTATCTGACGCCTCTGCAGCAGAAAATTTATATTTGTATGCAGTAAGTGTGTAAAGGAAACAACATTAACCCTTTCCCTCATATAGACACTGTCTGATGCCTTTGCAGCAGACGGCTTTTTGAAAACATAGTGACAAAAGAAGAAAATGCTCAAAACGAGCAATTTCTCCTATTGCCACAATGTATTTCACTTTTAGTCATATGTTATCCATTCAATTATAGAATTTTTTATATTTTTTGACAAAAAATGTTCATAGTCGTCTGCTGTAGAACTGTCATATGAGGGAAAGGGTTAACAGATTATTGACCCTTATCATTTTTCATAACCCCTTACACAATATGTCCATGTTTTCTTTGTACTTTCAACGTCTATGAATTGATTTAATATTTGGCGTTTTAACCCTTTCCCTCATATAGACGCTTTCTGACGCCTCTGCAGCAGACGGCTATTTCTGACGCCTCTGCAGCAGACGGCTATTTGAAAACATAGTTACAAAAGAAGAAATTGCACAAAACGTGCAATTTCTCCTTTTGCCACAATGTTTTCCACTTTTTGTCATAGGTTATCCATTCAATTATGGAGATTTTCTATGTTTTGACAAAATACGTTCAAAGTCGTCTGCTGCAGAATTGTCGTATGAGGGAAAGGGTTAATGTGAACCCGACTTTTAGTACTCCTGAGTACTTTGATTTCTAAACCTACTTACATATACATGTACAAGTACCATTCTTGCTTTGAGGCTTTTTGGACATAAATACAAAACTTAACTGTTTTCTTAATCCTTGTTTTCTTTCTTTACTCTACCTTTCTGTCTTCCATGTTTTCTTGTGCCTTCTAGAGCCCAGGTTAGTACTACTGGGTCCAATTTCACCAACCTTACTTTACGCGTTTTTATTAGTGAAATGAAAATGATGAAAAACACTTTTAAGTATTTAAGTATTACTTAGTGCTAAGTAAGGTTTGTGGAATATGACCCTGGAGTTCCATGTTTGACTTACAGACAGGTCAAGTTCAACCAAAGCTGTGAAATCTAACAATGTTATAAACTCATGGTGGATTAATTACTTTCTGTCTTCCATACTTTTTGAGTAAACCGTAGAACAAATATTCAGGGATTTTTATTAATTGACAGGCACATAAAACAAGAAAAAGAAGCTGAAAAAGAAGATCATCAGTTGGATAAAGGGCCAAAACTAGATCTGGGATTTAAAGAGGGACAAACTATCAGAATAAATATAGCTGTAAGCAAGTTTTTTGTTATTTTGTATTTGCGACACCAAGGCATCACTTCTCCATCGTTTGCCCAGTAGCTCAGTCGGCTATCAATCCAGGGGATGCGGGTTCAAACAACAGCCCAGTCAACATTCTTTCTGAAGTTTCACAAAAGTCATTGTGACACACATTATTTGTCTACTGTCTATTTGGGAAAGCAGCCAAATTCTTGTAAAGACTTGTGTACATCATGATCTTGTGCAATGATGCACGTATCTCTCAAAATCGAGGGTAAAGTAGAGTACAAAGCCATGTAACTCTACTGCAACAAAATATTCCTTTTACTAGATCAACACTTATATCAAAATTTAAGACAAAAAAAAAGACAAAATTAAATCTTTTGAATAATGAAACCCATTTTACACATTAAATAAAATGTATGAATGATGTCAATTATTTCATCTATTCAATTATAATAAGTTCCTGTTTTTAAAGATTATCCACAATTTTGTCAAGATGTTTTTCAAGTCGTTTCATTCAGATTTGTTTTAAGTGGGAAAGGATTATTGATATCCAAAGGACACTCTATTCTAAAAGACAGTTCATGAGAAACCTTAACCTCATTTTCAATGAAACATGAATATTCATGAGGGTATTCAGATGTGTTCATAAAGGTGTATACTTTCATTTAAATGACACAGATAACTTTTATAGTTCAATTTAAGTTATCGATACTGCACCAATCCTTAGTTAAAAATCGTTCCCACATGCAACGAATCTGCAGCAGACAACTTTGATTAATTTGTAACTAAAACATGAAAATCTTAATAAATGAGAGTTTTATCATTAAATAGAGTTGCCAACATATTGGCAAAAGGAGAAATTGCTTATGATAAGCAATATCTCGTTTTGCCATAATGTTTTTAAGAATCTTCTACTTCTGAGGTTCAGAAAATATCTATATATGGTATTGGTACATATCAAAATTTAAATTAGGCTTAGGTTATCATTAAGTAACATTTACAGAATATACCTATGGGTTTGTCCATGAATTGAAGAAGCGCATTGTCCAAGAACCATGACTCTAAACTTTTTTTGATGCCCCATTTCCCTGTTTCATCCAAAATGTTATAATAGTTGAACCTATTGTCTTATGGGTTTTTTTCATATTTAAAATTTACATGACAAAATCTTGGTTCAACTTTTTTCCCAGCAAAAGACTGAAATTTCAAGAAAAAATATGGAAAGTCTCTACAAATTCACCCTTTTCCACATATAGTTGCATTTTGACGCATCTTCAAGAGGCAACTTTTGTCACAATGTTTTCAGAATATTCTGAATAATTATACCCCCTTCGAAGAAGAGTGGGTATATAGGAGTCACTGTGTCGGGCAGTCTGTCGGCCGGAAGCCATATTTTGTCCGGCCTATTTCCTACAAACCATTGGGTGGAATTCAATAACATTTTACAATTGCATGATATTGAACAGAGTTATGGCCCTTTTACTAATTAAGCTATGGTGTAGGTCAAGGTGCTGTTTAGGGGGTATTTATCATCTTCAGTGATAGTTCTAGTTCTCTTAGTTGTAATAATGTTTTCCTTAGATGTTTTCATATTCCTCTGCTGTAGATTTGTTGTATGTTGGAGAGGGTTAATTTAATGTTTTTGAGAAGAGATGAAAACATTGTGGAATGTGGATTATGAAATATTTCTCATTTTGGCATAATGCTTTTGATACAATCATCTGTTGCAAATGTGTAAGCATGATCGTAGAAAATGGTTATTATGCAATCCCCTTTTTGATGCAAGATTGATAACAGTTGAGCATGCTGTCTTCTGACACCTTGCTCTACCCTGCAAACAGTGTTTTTAAAAACCTTTCCCCCATGTAGACATGTTTGACGCATGTTCCACAATATTTTCACAGTTTGTCTGCTGTAGATGTATTAAAATGTTTCTGCAAGTGGGAAAAGGGTTGAACAAGTCAACAATTTTTTTTACCACAATGTTTTCAATTCTATTCAATAATTGTACTTTCATTTATTGAGATTTTCCATGTTTTTGTCTGGATCTTTGCAAAATTGTCTGCTGCAGATTTGTTGTATGTGGGAAATAGTTAAATACATCACAATACCTTAATAGCCTTTCATTTGAATACTACATCAGTTTTCTGCTTTAATCCTATTACCCAATTAATGTAAATTGTCATTTTCAATTCCAGACAAGGAGAGGAGAAGATGGCTCAACTACACAGAAATCACGTCCCAGAGGAACAGGAGGGGGTGGGATGGGATTTTTACCCCCACCCCCAGGCGGAAGTATTAAACTACCTCCTCCAGGTGGGGCCGGATTTTCAGACCCTAGTAGTCAAATCACATTCCAGTCCCAGCAACAGAGTGTTCCAAGTTCAAACCCGCAACCCACCAATATGGGTGGGGCAAGTAATATAGATCTGTTATTTAACATTGATACACCAATTCCATTTTCAAATCCAGCTCCACAATTGTCTAGTCAGAATATAGGTCAAAATCCGTTAGGCGGAACTGACTCTGATTTTGACATGTTACGTGACAACAGTAACTCTGGTTCCACGGAACCGATGGCCGGTTCGACTGATCCGTGGGGGGAGTTTACAGGTGCAAGTAGCAGGTAAACCTAAGTATAGTAGTAGTGTGTGGTTATGGTACTGTACTAGATAGTGTAACTCTGTCAGAGGACTGGATAAAGATGAGTTAACCCTTTCCCTCATACGACAATTCTGCAGCGGACGACTTTGAACATATTTTGTCAAAATATAGAAAATCTCTATAATTGAATTGATAACCTATGACTGAAAGTGGAAAACATTGTGGCAATTGGAGAAATTTCTCGTTTTGAGCAATTTCTTTTTTTGTCACTGTTTTCAAAAAGCTGTCTGCTGCAGAGGCGTCAGAAAGCGTCTATATAAGGGAAAGGGTTAAGGGTGAGTTAACGGGTCTTTCTTCCATGATATTATTTTAAGCACTTGTTAAAAACTGTGTTATGGGTACTTGAATGAATTGTTTTTAGCTCACCTAAGCACGAAGTGCAAGGTGAGCTTTTGTGATCACTCAACGTCCGGCGGCGTCGGCGTCTGTTAACAATTTCCTACAAATGACTTCTCCTACTAAACCAATGGACAGATTTCAAAATTACTTCACAGGAATGGTCCTTAGGTGGTCCTCTTTCAAAGTTGTTCAAAGAAATTAATTCCAAGTAGAACTTTGGTTGCTGCGGCATCAGAAAAGGTGAAAATTGCCAAATCTTAAAAAATCTTCTTGTCCAAAAGTACTGGCCCGATTTGAAAATTATTTTGCACAAATGTTCCTTGGGGTACCCTCTACCAAGATTGTTCAAATATTTCCGATCCGTTGAAAAACATGGCCGCCAGGGGGCGGAGCTTATTTTCCTTATATGTGCTCTGTTAAAACTTTAAAAATCTTCTTGTCCAAAAGTACTGGACTGATTTGAAAATTATTTTACACAAATGTTCCTTGGGACACTCTTTACCAAGATTGTTCAAATATTTCCAATCCGTTGAAAAACATGGCTGCCATGGGGCGGAGCTTGTTTTCCTTATATGTGCATTGTTAAAACTTTGAAAAATCTTCTTGTCCAAAAGTACTGGCCCGATTTGAAAATAATTTTGCACAAATGTTCCTTGGGGCACCCTTTACCAAGATTGTTCAAATATTTTTGATCCGTTGAAAAACATGGCCGCCAGGGGGCGGAGCTTGTTTTCCTTATATGTGCATTGTTAAAACTTTAAAAATCTTCTTGTCCAAAAGTATTGGCCTAAAAAGAGTAAAAACTTTGAAAACTATTGAAGTTCTATTAAATCAGGTGAGCGATATAGGGCCATCATGGCCCTCTTGTTAATTGAAACAATTCTTTTGAGTAACAACAACATAGGTTTTGGAGGTCAAATAAGTATTTTAGAACATGAAAACACCCCTTATCTCGAGCTCTGATTATGTAGTTCATTAATCCTGCATGCTTTTTATATGCCCGTTTTGAAAAAACGGATCGTATTATAGTTTTACCTGCGGCGTACGGGCGGGCGGGCGGGCGGCGTCCAGTATGTTGTCAGCTCAATAACTTTAGAAGCGTTCGAGAACTAGCGATATCGCTTTAGTCAATCAAGAGTTATCGCCCTTTAATTATAGAAATTACCCAAAATTGGTCTTGTCAGCTCAATAACTTTAGAAGCCTTTGTCCAATCATCACCAAATTTTGTCAGAATGTGTATTGGGATAATATCTCGGACAAGTTCGATAACTAGCCATATAGCTTTAGTCAATCAAGAGTTATCGCCCTTTAATTATAGAAATTAACCAAAATTGGTCTTGTCAGCTCAATAACTTTAGAAGCCTTTGTCCAATCATCACCAAGTTTTGTCAGAATGTGTATTGGGATAATATCTCGGACAAGTTCGATAACTAGCCATCTCTCTTAAGTCAATCAAGAGTTATCACCCTTTAATTATAGAAATTACCCAAAATTGGTCTTGTCAGCTCAATAACTTTAGAAGCCTTTGTCCAATCATCACCAAATTTTGTCACAATGTGTATTGGCATAATATCTCGGACAAGTTCCATAACTAGCCATATCACTTTTAGTCAATTAAGTTATCGCCCTTTATTTATAGAAATTAACCAAAAAATTTCTTGACAGCTCAATAACTTTAGAAACCTTTGTCCATTCATCATCAAATTTGGTCAGAATGTGTATTTGCATAATATCTCTGACAAGTTCGATAACTAGCCATATCCCTTTAGTCAATCAAGAGTTATCGCACTTTAATTATAGAAATTACCTAAAATTGGTCTTGTCAGCTCAATAACAATTATCACTATACAGGACGGGCGTATTTTGTGACATTTGGCGTTCTTGTTCTCTCTAAAAAGTTCTATATATATATTAATTAGACCAATCAATTTATAATAATAATAATGTTTGTTTCATAGGTTACATATATTTTAAGACTACTCTTATTAGAAATATATGAAGATCAAAAAGAAGTGTTCTTCACAAATCAATGTGTGATTTTGAGGCAGAATCAATGAAAATAATGGTAGTACTCAGTCTCTTGTATAGTAATTCCTGCTTTTGCCATAATGTTTTGTTCAAACTCAAAGTTCTACTGACTATAGATAGTAATTGTTTATTGCGTGGGGTTCAAGAACATGTTTATACAGAATTGATATTACATGTTGCATTCAAAGGAATGAAAACAGTGTAGGGTTCAGAGAATAATCTGTTTGGAATTGGATGTACAGACTGTTCTGAATCTATATGTGTGACAAATGTGCTGAGGTAAGGTATTTTCTTATGTAGGGCTGAAATAGTTCTTTCTTCTAACTCTTGTTTAACTTGTTACAGGGAGCATTAAATAGTCAGGTAACATATCAATCATATATGCGATCAAAATAAGGGGCCTCATTTCTTCTTGTGACGTGTAGAACACTTCCTTTCTCTGATACAAACAACTGTTGATACCTTTGCAGCAAACATTTTTTACAAAGTTGAAAAAACATTTTGGCAAAAGAAGAAATTGCTTGTATTGAGCAATTTATTCTTTTGTCACAATGTTTTCAAGTTGTTTGCTGCAGAGGCATCAGAATGAATTTGTATCTTTGAAAAGGTTATGCAACAATTCAAAAGTTGTAAAGTTGAAAAAGTCATGAAGTGTGATCTGTATCAGGTTTAGGCTTTACATTTTACATTTCTATCTTATGACACAAATGAATTCTCACTGCATTAAGTTTGCTGAAAATGTAAGTTTTGAATCTGCGTTGGCCTCCTTTATTTGAATCGCAATATTTTCCCGTATTCCAATATATTACACAGATTCATAGAAATGAGCTGCGTCTAGTCATTTTGGGTCTTAATACTTTATTTATAATTATATCCATGGGAAAAATACCATTTTACAATGTCCATTTTCTGACAAAAGTCTGGACTTGTTCCCAATTTCGTTTTAGCGCATGTGCTCTGCTGCAGACGACTTTTGAAAATATAAAGGCAAAAGGAGAAATATTATGCCACAATGTTTTCAGCTCTTCGTTTAATATATATACTTTCAGTTGTGGAGATTTTCAATATTTTTGTCCTGATGTTTTCAAAGTCGTCTGCTGCAGATTTATTGAATGTTGGTTATATGATGTCAAAGTGAAGTGACATTAACCCTCTTCACCTACAGACGCAATTTGACGCATCTGCAGCAGACAACTTTTGAAAACATCGTGACAAAAGGAGAAATTGCTCAAAACGAGCATGTTTTGAGTAGACATTTTCAAAGTCGTCTGCTGCAGATTTATTGAATGTTGGGCAGGGTTATATGATGTCAAAGTGAAGTGTCATTAAGACCCAAGATCCCTAGACCCGGCTCATGTGTATTCCGAGGCCTAGATAAGGGGCATTAAACTTATCTTTCCTCCCAAATAATTTTCTGATTACTCAGCATTAGCCTCATGTGCTGGCAGTTGCTGTTTCCATTTTAAGTTAGGTCGTACCAAGTACCAAAGACTTAAAATGGTAGTAATGGCCCTCCCCTCCTTCCTTGGCCCACAGGGGTTAGCATTTTGACTTCCTAGCTGGTGTCAAGATAAATGGACCTGCCAACTTACTCAGGAAATGCTGTGATAAAACTGAAATTCTTTTTGAAAATGGTCTTATACACAATTCAAACAAATAAACTTTCTGATTACTCAATAAAACCCTACATTGGTATGCTCAAAAGACACAGTTCACTGATGTGATTTGTTTCGAGTATCCACAGCATTGTTTTTGAGGTCAAGAAAAGATAAACCCTTTCCCACATACAGCAAATCTGCAGCTGACTACTTTATGTGAATATATTATTATTGAATATAATATGTAAAAAAATTGTGGCAAAAGGAGAACAATTTTCTTTTGAGCAATTTCTTCTTTTGCCACAATGTTGTCAAAAGTCGCCTGCTGGAGGGGCATCAGAAAGTATCTGTATGAGGGAAATGGTTAATGATGGTTTAGAGCTCTGGTTTTTGAATGAGACAATTGATATGTGCCGTCTTGCGAAAAACCAACATGTGTAAAGTGTCGACCCTGATCATCTTAGGCATGCCCGGACAGACAAATTTCGCCTCATGTGGATTTTCGGTTTCGGGAATCATTACTCTATACCTCTATCCCCCTGAGACAGAATGTGTCGGCCCAGATCAGTCTGCATGGACAGCAGGCTGATCTGGTCGATACATTACACAGATGCCATAATGTTGGTTTTCCTGCGGGATGGTTCATATTTCTTATTGGAGAATATGGTTAGATGACAGCATACAGTTGTATACAATACTACCACCACAATTGGATACACATTCCCACCATAAAAACACAATGAACACAGCTTCTTTTACCGAATATAATCATTATCACCAGTTGCAAGAAATGACATCCAACTGCGACCATTCTTCATAGCATTCTGTGTAATCTATACATGTAATTTATTTAACTATGAATTTTTGACATGAAATTTATTATTTGGCAATTGCCAATGGCAAGTTCGTACCAGCACACCAGTTTGTTGTATGTTTTTGTATTTGTCTATTTTTCCACTAGACCGTCTCTGTGGTTTAGTTGTTAGAGTGTCCTCCGGGAGTGCGTGAAAGCAGATTTTGACTCCTGGTCGGGTCATACCAAATTATTAATGGTTTCCCTCCTTGACTCTCGGGGTTGCGGAAATAGCATTACGACTGATGCATCAGTGTTGGTAAAAACAATACTGGCCATACTGGTACAGTGAAATTTACTCAGGAAATGCCAGGATATAACCTAAATACTGTTGAAAGCTGTGTAAAACGCTATTCAAATAAACAAATCTTTCTCACAGAATTGAATTCTATATTCAAACATAAATGGTGATTACACTCTTAATTATATCCATTTTCTGTTTGCTATATTTGCTTGTCAATAAGTAAGTTGCTGCACTAACAATTTCCCTCTTATCAAGATTAAGACTTTCAAATCAAAAATATTTACAGAAAAGAAGGCACAATTTTGACATTATTGTGATAGTGAAGTTGTTGACATCGCAGAAGTTGCTCTTTATTGCAAAGTCTTGTTTTCTTGCCATTATTTAAAACCTGGTATTCAGCACATCAAAATATAAAGAAACCATATTTCCTTGAGCATCTCACCCCAACCTTTTGCAAACCTCTTTCCACATGTTTGACTTTGTATTACTAAACCCTTTCCCACATACATGTACAACAAATGTGCAGCAGATGACTCTGAAAATATCTGAACTAAACTATGAAAAATTTCTATTTAAGTGGAAGTTTAACCCTTTCCCTCATACGACAATTCTGCAGCAGACGACTTTGAACGTATTTTGTCAAAACATAGAAAATCTCCATAATTGAATGGATAACCTATGATTAAAAGTGGAAAACATTGTGGCAAAAGGAGAAATTGCACGTTTTGTGCAATTTCTTCTTTTGTCACTATGTTTTCAAAAACCCGTCTGCTGCAGAGGCGTCAGAAAGCGTCTATATGAGGGAAAGGGTTAAGCATTGAAAAGAGTTGACAACATTGTGGCTCATTATTATAAATTTCTCCTTTTGCTACAATGATTTTTCAAAGTCATCTCCTGCAGAGGCATGTGTGTGGGAAAGGGTAAACAAATTAACCTTATCTTATTCTTTGTGAACAGGTAGATTTTATAACACTTGTATTGTCATCAAATTATTCAAATTGATGACTTGTTTGACACTTTCCATATAACCTTTCCATCATACGACAATTCTGCAGCTGACGACTTTGAACATATTTTGTCAAAAATAGAAAATCTCTATAATCAAATAGATAACCTATGACTAAAAGTGGAAAACATTGTGGCAAAAGGAGAAATTGCTTGTTTTGAGCAATTTCTTCTTTTGTCACTATGTTTTCACAAAGCTGTCTGCTTCAGAGGCGTCGGAAAGCGTCTATATGAGGGAAAGTGATAACAGTCCCAATCTTCACACATCTACAGCAGACACCTTTTGAAAACATCGTGGCATATTGAGCAATTATCGCCTTTTTCCACAATGTTTTGCGTAGACGTTTTCAAAGTCGTTTTCTGCTTACTTTTTGTAGGTGTGAAAGGGTGTATGGTTTCAAAATATCTTGGATTCTTCAATGATAAATAATCAATCATGACAAGACCTTGTTTATTTGTTTAACCCTTTCCTGAGTACAGACACAAAATGACGCCTCTGTAGCAGATGACTTTTGAAAACATTTTGACAAAAGGAGAAATTGCTCATGATGAGCTGTTTCTCCTTTAGCCAAATGATTTCAACTCAATTCAATAATTGTTCTTGTATTAATAAAGATTTTGACCTAGATGTATTCAAAGTCTTCTACTGCAAATTTGTTGTATGGGTGTATGGGTTTATTTATTTTAATATTTAACGCCTCTGCAGCAGCCGGATTTTGAAATCATTGTGGCAAAAGGATAAATTGCTCATAATGAGAAATTTCTCCTTTCACAACAATGTTTTCAACACTTTTCTTTAATAATTCTTTCATTTATGGAGAGTTTTCACATTTTTTCCCAGGTATTTTCAAAGTCCTATGCTGCAGATTTGTTTTATGTGGGAATGGGTTAAATCAAATTCATTATTTTGCGTGTTTTTTTCTGTTTCAGTAACAATTCTGAGGAACCTAACTGGGTGCAGTTTTGAGGACAGTTTGTACACACGTATTGAACAGACAGCCACTCCAAATCTTGTGTTGTACACAGTAATCTGTTAGTAGAGTCTCAAACATTCATATACTGAAATCATGAAGTTCTTTAATCCTTTCCCAGATACAACAATTCTGCGGCAGACGACTTTGAACATATTTTGTTAAAAAATAGAAAATCTCTAATTGAACGGATAACTTATGACTAAGAGTGGAAAACATTGTGTCAAAAGGAGAAATTGCTCGTTTTGAGCAATTTCTTCTTTTGTCACTATGTTTTCAAAAAGCCGTCTGCTGCAGAGGCGTCAGAAAGCGTCTATATGAGGGAAAGGGTTAATCCTTTCCCTCATTCAACAATATCTGCAGCAGATGACTGACAACATCATGGCAAAACTTTTGAAAAATCTCTACAAATGAGCAATTTTCCGTTTTGCCATTATGTTTTCAAAATTTGTCTGCTGCATATGTCTCAAAATGTGTCTAGTCTACAAATGGTAAATGGTGTAATTTAATGTTATTTTTTCCACCTGAAGAAACATTTTGATAGACTTGTGAAAACATGGAGACAAATGGAGAAAGTTTTCATGGTGAGCAATTTCTCCTTTTACCACAACGTCGTTTACTCATTTTCCATAGATGATTTTCAAAGGTGTCTTCTTCAAATTGTTTGTATGTGGGAAAGGGTTTAGTTGTTATGTATGTTAAAAGACTGGCATAGAGCAAATTACAGTTATAAGCTAAATTCTTAAATTCTTAAATTGTTGATTATAAATATGACAGTATACACCAATCATGCTGCTAACATCAGCCCACATGTAGATGCATTTTGATGCCTCTATAGCAGACGACTTTTGAAAACATTTAAGCAAAAGGAAAAAATTGCTTATAATGAGCAATTTCTCCTTTTGTTACTATGTTTTCAACTTTATTCAAGAATTGTACTACTTGCTGAGATTTTTCCAGATTTTTGTACAGATGTTTTCAAAGTGATCTGTTGCATGATGGAAAGAGTTAAAGGCGAAGTGTAAATAAGCCTTTTACCTGTGATATGAAAGTTTTGGGGAAACTTAACATTGCTTATATACAGTAAAATATTTTCTAAAACTTAGAAATGGACAATAAGTGAACAAAAACTGCAACCAAACAGTCTTACATACAGTAAAATATTTTCTAAAACTTAGAAATGGACAATAAGTGAACAAAAACTGCAACCAAACAGTCTTATTTAGTAAAATATTTTCTAAAACTTAGAAATGGACAATTAGAATCATTGTTTACCTAATAAAGTCTATCATTGAAACGTTTTATGAATTTTAGTCCAAGGGACATAAATCTGCCAAATTTGATAAACACATTAATTTATATAATTACATGTATGAGTTGAGCCTAGTGATATGGGATTTGAATAACCTTCTGGTTTGGCATCGTTTAAAAGTTGTATTGGCGTAAAAACCATAGAGGTCTACACTTCCATCTTTTGTCAGAAGCTGCATTAAGGACTATACAACATAACATGCGTGGACAGTGAGAAACTTATATGCCTAGACTCGTCTGAGTCTTCACTGTAAGCAGATGCATCAACATCCCAAATCCGGAGACACAGCTCATACATTTAAATCAAAGGACAATGTCATGAGTCATGGTTAACGGGACTGTCTCTGACACGAAATTGGGTCACAATTTTACAAATAATGTCAGCTTATCTAATTAACTCAAAAGTAAGTAAAACAAGACTGATTGAAGTCTGTATTAGTGGTATAAGGCATTTAACAATTTTTCAAATTAAGACAGCTTTTCTAATTTACTCAAAAGTAAGTAAAACAAGAATGAGTTAATTCTATTTATTAGTGGAATAAGGCCTTTAACCATTTTTCAAAGTAAGTCAGCTTTTCTAATTTACTCAATAGTAAGTAAAACAAGACTGATTTAAGTCTATATTAGTGGTATAAGGCCTTTAAAAGCATGAACAACTAATCAAAATGGAAAAAGATATAACACATAAGACTCTTTTTAAGCTCGTCGTTTTTTCGTAGAGAAAGGGTTGGGGTATTGTGATAGCCTTGGTGTAGTCACACAATTTTAATCTTACCACTTAATACAAAACTGTTTAACATTTTCAGTCACATAACTTTGGCTTTAATAATTTTGCAGTAATGCCCCCTTTTCGACTTAGAATAAAGCAGACTGTCGATCGCTTGCATGGCTCTTGTTCATTTTCATTTTTATGGTGTTATACCAGAATTCTATCACTTGTGATGCTGTTTTTGCTCTTATAACTAACTTGTACCTACATGCTCGCTTGTCGTATATTATGTAAATAGATATCGCAGGCTTTCAATCCAATGGTTGTGAGTTCGAACCCAAGCACGGCCAACATACTTTCTGATGTTCAACAAAAGTCAATAAGTCAAGCATCATTTTGTCTTCCTCGAAAGGGCTAACAGTTTTTGGAAAAGCTGCCAGTTGCTTGGAAATGCTGTTGTATGGAGTACTGGTTTGAAAAAGCCAGGAACCACATGGATAGGTAAACTGCCACAGTGATATGACTGAACAGTTTTTGAAAATGGTGTTAAACCATTATCAATCAATCAATGATATACTTCTTGTTTTTATCAGATATGCTAAGTATGAACATATTGATTGTTCGAGCACATTGTAGTTCAATGAGTTGCAATAGTTTGTTTGATATTAGAAAAGTGCCCATTAGCTAGAGTTCTACTTACACATGTAAGATCCATCAATTGATAAAAAACAGCATTAATCCTTTCCCTCATATCGACGCCTCTGCAGCATATGGCCTTTTGAAAACAAAGTGACAAAAGAAGAAATTGCTCAAAACGAGCAATTTCTCCTTTTTGCCACAATGTTTTCCACTGTTAGTCATAGGTTATCCATTCAATTATAGAGATTTTCTCTTTCTTGACAAAAATATGTTCAAAGCCGTCTGCTGCAGAATTGCCGTATGAGAGAAAGGGTTAACCTATTCTCTAATTCTGACATCATTTGAGGTCTTAACTCTTTCAGCGCCAAAGGTAATATTGAGCTTTTTGCAAACAATACAGATTCAGTTGAGGCAGCTCGTGAACGAGCTGTCTCACCTGAAATCTGCATTGTTTGGCTGTAAGTTATACAGATATTCAAAAAATCCTATAACATGAAAATAGTTTCGTCCGAGTTTGAACATGGAAGAGTCTACTTTAAACAATTCGGCGCTGAAAGGGTTAACCGCAGACGGCTCTTGAAAGCTTTGTTTGACTAGAGAACATTGCTGAACATGCAAGTTTTACCTTTTCCTTATAAATATAAACTCTTTTACAAAAGTATACCCTCGGTTTGGAGATATAAACGATGTTTTCAAAGCTGGCGAATTCACTCGAAAATAAGAATACGCATGTCGTTCCATCGTGAATGTCTTGTTTAGTGCTTGAGGAGTCATTGGCTAACTTGTCATATGGAAGTGTAATACTGTATGAGCCAGTGTATGAGAAAACTGTACCAGTTGCCATTTATGAACAGTTTAGGTCCAGATCATCTTGTCCACCTGCTCAGTCTTATCAGAATATATACAAGTTGACACATTATTCTAAAAAGTTTTTGTAAGTAATATGTGAACCGAGTATATATTGATCAGACTGTGTTACGGCACAGGCTGGTCTGGATCTATGCTTTTTCACAAAAGACAAATTGTTCCTTTTACCAATGCACGTACTCATATATGTTTGTTTCTAACACGACACAATTGTAAGAACTTTCACCAAGGAATCGTTTTACCTATTTTCAAGTGTCGTCGGAAGTCTATTCAGGCATCAGCGGTCAACTGATTTTCAGCAATAGAATGATTAATTCAAAATACTGAGTTGTGTTTGAGATTAATATGTATCTTCTTTAGTGTATTCATGTTAAGTTTGTATATAAAAGAACGATTTTCTTTCCTTAAATGAAGTAAATAAATTATGCATATATACTCAATGAAACTTGAATGTTTTTACGTCTTTTATTAGTTATTTTCACCCGATCTTTAAGGCCAGAGGAGCTAATGGGAGTGAGATGTACCCATCGGCTGTCCATCTGTCTGTCTGTTTGGGAATTCAATAGTTCAAAACGTTCATCCAATTCTTCTCAAACTAGCACATATTGTAAATTAGCAATCCCGTGTAAAGAAGATACAACGATTTTCAAACTTAAACACATTTGTTTCTTTTCTAAAGATTATACAACTTGTTGCAATTGGAAGTTCTTTGATTTCGCTATTTGAAGATCAGTTAATAACATTTCTTTAGGGGTTTTACGTCGTTTTCAACATTATTTCATGTATATAATTGCGATATTTCACTTATTCATGATCCGTGAATAAACAAACAAGTAATACGCTAGGAATTTTGCGTTGCCCAAGGTAACCCACATTGACCGCCGCGACAGGGGATCGAACCCGGGACCCCAGGTTCCAATTCCCAGACGCTTACCACTCAGCCACGGCTGATTCCAGAAGTCTCTTAGTAGTTCAACAATTTAGTTAAACTACATAGACACGTTGAATCATTTTGATGCAATTCCTCTTATTGCAACCCTCATTAATAGTTGTAGTTTCATTGACAGAGATTATCCCAATGTTTTGCTCTGCTGAAGATTTATTGTGTGTATGGATTGATGTATTGACTATTTTTGACAATCATTTCGGGAGCTATTGGCCTGATTTGAAACAACTTCCTGTGAATATTCTTTGAAAAATACAAAAATAATTACCCCCAATTTGACTGTCCAAATCGAGTGCACTCCAGGAATTGTCCCGATTTTCCCATGGAAACCACGTTTGAGGACACTATAACATGTATGACTACCTACGAGGGAGGGTTCTGGTACCTTGGTCTAAAGGTCAAAGCAGGTCTCAGTAGTGTCAGTAAATAAGACATTGACTTCGAGAGTGAGTGCTGGTTTTGTATTCAATGGTCAAAGCCGGCCACAGAAGGGTCGTAGAAGAAGACACTGACTTCGATGGTGATAGCTTGTCTCTTGGTTCAAACGTCAAAGTCAGTCTCAGAAGGGTCGGTGAAGAAAATATTGAGTTCCAGGGTGATAGCTTGGTTCAAAGGTCAAAGCCGGTCTCAGAAGGGTCAGTGAATAAGACATTGACTTCGAGGGTGATAGCTTGTCTCGTGGATCAAAGGTCAAAGCCGTTCTCAGATGGTTCAGTGAAGAAAATATTGACTTTGACAGAGAGTGCTGTTGTCTTGGTCCAACGTTCAAAATCCGGTTTCAGATTGGTCAGTCAAGAACACATTGGCTCCGAGGCAGAGTACTGGTCTCTTGGTTCAAATGTCGAAGCTGGTCTTAGAAGGGTCAGTGAAGAACACATTGATTCGAGGGACAGTTCTGGTCAAAGCTCAAATATAGTGGTCAGTCTCTCGTACAAAAGGTCAAGGTAACAAATACCGCGATGAGCAGGTTTCGCATTTGACATGTTTACATCCAAATGGCGCGAGTACTGGTTATGTCTCCAGCGAGCAGATATCGAGCTTGACTTATATAAGTTTAACGCTTGTTTCGCAATCGATGTAAAATAAATCAGTTAAAACTAAAGGTCAAAGGTGGACGAAGAAGGGTCCGTGAAGAAGTCGGTGAACTCGAGGAAGATGTCTGGTCCCTAGGTCCAGACAGGTCTGGATTCTCGCTGATCGCAGAACCCTGAAGATATGTCTTCAATGCCCATTTAATACATGTAACGGAGTCGCGTCTAGCAATGTGGGTCTTACTGACTCTCAATTTCGCGTTCACATAAGGAACATTGCCGTTATTCTAATGGGGATACAATTCTAGTTTTGTTTGTCAAAAGATACACCGCAGACTATAATTATTCGGTCAATAAATGTTCCGGTAAGACTGTCTTGTAGTTTTGATTGATTGGGCTTTATCGTCGTTTTCAACGGCTAGTTCACATAATAATGTGTTTCCTAGCTTGCGCACACCAGTACTCCTCCACACAACAACCTTTCCAGGCAACTGGCTTCTTTTCCGCATAGACTGTTAGCCCAATTGTGGAAGACGAATGACGCTGGTCACATTGACTTTTATCAAACGTCGGAAAGAATGTTGTCCGAGCTGGGGTTCGAACTTACATCCTCTGGATTGAAAGCCGCGTCGCTACCGACTGAGCTACCGGGGCTCGGCTGTGTGTTAATACAGGCTTGCCTGAGCCTACACGGTACGGTACGCAAGTGAATTAAGACACCATCTCGCTATTCGCCGTTCATACACACTTAGTATCATAATAAGCTGACCCAAATTGCAACCAAGTTGCAATGTCAACTTTTGGATCACGTTACACTAAGCTATTGTCTATGTAACATTAACCCAAATTCAATACAAGAGACACCATGTGATTGTCGTGATCCGATCGTGAAGCGACCCTGAGTTAACCATTTCCCACCTACATCAAATCTGCTGCAGACGAATCTGTAGTTAAACATGGTAGAAACTGTGGAACAATATCTATGAATATACAGTTTTATTTATCTAATTGTAGGAAAGTGATGAAAACGTTGTGGCAAAAGACGTCGCTGTAAGAGGGAAAGAGTTAATAACATACGGACGTAACATATAAGTTAATCGTTTTATTATTTATTAACCCTATACCACTTGCAGACGTAACATATAAGTTAATCGTCTTATTATGTATTAACCCTTTACCACTTGTAGACGTCTTATGATTCCTCTGTAGGACACGATTTCATATTGTTTAAATAGAAGTTACTGCATATATTAGCTCTTTCTAGTTTTGCCAAAGTGTTATCAACTAATCTAAAATATCTTAAATAATACTTTCATTTATAGAGATTTTCAAAAGTTTTGCTGAAATATTTTCAAGGACGCCTGCTGCAGAATTTGTGTAGACCAAAACGGGTTAAAGCAGGTTCGACTCGTGATCAGATCCAGAACATGTTCTCAACTGATGAACTAATAATACATATCAAAGGCTTGACGTGAAACGGTTGTAACTACAATTGGTAATTAATTACCAAGGTTAATCACCTCGCCATAAAGTACTTATAAGCGTTTAATCATTTTCTTTGTAAAAATGGAAATTTAGGTGCCATTGCTCGTTCTGAGCAATGGCACCTAAATTTGCATTGTTTACAAAGGGGTTAAAATTGCCCCTAATCCAGGGTTTTCAAAATAGGTTTTTAGTTACAACCGTTTCACGCCAAGCCCTCGATATGCTTTCATTGAAGGGTATATACATGAATTTGTGTATATAATTTCAAAGTTGTCAACTGTAGATTTGTTCAATGTGGAAAAGTTAAATCCTTTGCATACTAAATTGTAAATGCGGTTATTGTCTGTGAACAAATATAGACCGATATGTAAAAAAAGCTGGGATACAACAGTAAATGCTTGCGTGAATTATACGGTACTAACGCCGCTTCAACAATTGTTCAATTATATCACGGCGTTACCAGTGTAAATTAACATACTTCTGGTCCATGTATCCTTACACCAACAAGTTAGTCGAAATGCTGAACCTACACCGCAGGGCGCCTTGAAGAGAGCGCCATTACAACCGTTTTTAAAGTATTTGGTATGACCCGGTCGGTGATTGAACCCGCGACCTCTGCACCACCAGAGGCGGACGCTCTACCACTACACAATCGAGGCCCTATGGAACATTGAAGATTCCGATATGACAAATGATATAAACGCCTTTTATGCATACAAATGTACACCCACATTTCTCTTGGCTGGGCTTATTTCGATAGGGTTTATACCTTTCCCACCAACAGACATAATTTTACGCATCTGTTGCAGTAAATGTCATGTTAACCCTTTCCCACATACAAGAAATCTGCAGCAGAATACTTTGAAAACATCTAGGCAAAACACAGAAAATCTTTATAAATTATGGTTTAATTAGTAAAAAACAGTTGAAAACATCGTGGCAAAAGGAGAAATAGCTCGTTTTTAGCAATTTCTCCTTTTGTCGCAATGTTTTCAAAAGTCGACTGATGCAGAGGCGTCAGAAAGCGTCTACAGGTGGGAAAGGGTTAAGATAAAGAATTAATTATCTAGATGTGTTCCTAGATTATTTTATTTTTTAAATATTAATTTATTCAGAATTTGTATTTCTTTATTCTGGTTCTACAGTTTTCGCTAATGTCATATGGCTGTTTTTTACGTCGAGTATGACTCAACGTATCGGAGAATGTAAAGGGTTCCATTGTGGATTACAATAGCTTTTGTTTAATGCATTTTTCGGAAGAACGATTTCGACCTTTTATTCCTCTTATTGAGATATTTTTTTCTACTCATAGTTCTTCAAAAGGTTTTGAGCAAAGTAGCTGGGAACACGTTAATTATTTTACGAAAGACTTTGTACTTTTTTTGAAAAGACCCTGTACATGCCAATAAATGCATAAAACAATGCAGTGCAAATTATCTGAATCAAAGTTGAACTAAATAGCGTTAAATTAAAGAGCGTTCGTCTTCCTCCATTTAATGTCCGCTCGGTGTTTAAATTTTCGTTAGAAATTTGAAAGACACGATCTGGAATATATTAACATTTCTTACATTTAATCATCAAATTGTCGAAGTTATCACTTGTTATGTCAAATAAAGTTCAAATATCAGGATTACTAGGACGTTCCGGCTTAATCTTTGGTTGAACCTTCCAGTATATATTTAAACAAAACGAATTTGTGAAGTGTGTGAAACGTCTGAGACAAATGACTAATCAAGTTTTCCCGTGTCAATTTAACAAAATTTCGTATAGATGCATTCACATCAGTGCAATATTTTGTATTTTAACAAAGATATCTGTGTAATCTTTTGCTTATGAGAACATTTCCTTACAGTATGTATACAAACAATTACCGTTTAAATTATTTCTGTGCCACTAAGGGTCACATTCCTATTTGCTTTATATGTATTGTGTCAATACTTAACTTACTTATTGTATTATACTTTCGATAATTGATTTTGAAAGTTAATCAGTATTTAAATTTGGAAAGTTGTTTCTGAAATGTGATTCTTATCAGCTGTGAATTCAGTGAACAATGAGACCAATTGTTCACTTTGCATTACGTGTTTAATAAATGAATACAAGTGGTAGCAGACAGAAATAATGTGAACACCTCGGACAAGTAGGATTTAATTGTTTATCCGTTAGAACTTCTGTACCGAACATTTCCCGACGCTAGGCATTGAAGAATCTCGTAAAAATGTCGACGAAGAAACGTCCAGAGAGAGTGTTTGACAGCAAAGAAATGGAGATTCAAATATTGAATGCAAAAACTATAATGGAGAAAAATATACGAGCTGTGAAAAGTGAGCTTGTCATTCTGAATGAGGCGTCGGTAAAGATTTCTAGAGAGACTGGTCAAATTCGAGAGCGCATCGCTTCTAATCGTGAAGATTTAAAACAAAGGATCGATAAATATGTTGAGAAAATAACTGAGACCGTTGAGTCAACATATCAACAAAACATTAACGGTATAGAAACACATAGGCAGCTGTTGCACGATAAGGTTAAAGCGTGGGATGGTGATGTAGACAAATGTGTGACCGCCTTGAAGAAGTCGCCAGGTAATGATAAAACTTTAGTGAGCGAGCGTAAAGTTCTGCAAATGGTTTTAGACTCAGTGAACATAGGTTTTGTTAAACCTAGTCTGAAGCTAACGAGAACGGCATTTCTAGAAAAGGATTCTACGTTTAAGGACGGACAACTTTCAGAATTAGTAGGAAATATAGATAAAAAGGAAGAAACCCTCGACGATATTCATCATGATTTATTTGAAATTAAATCCTTCCAGTGTCCTAAATTTGAAATTAACGCGATAGCGTGTGAGCCTGAAGATCGCAGTGTTTGGACCTGTATGGGAACCAACCTGGAAATCGTTAACTTTAAAGATAACGGGGACATCAATAACACAGCTATACTAGATGTAAAGACGGACGATATCGCTATTGGTCCAGATGGAGGTATCCTTGCAACGACCCCAGATGGACATTCTGTTATGAGAATCGATGCTAAACAGGTTCTTGGAGAGATAGAAGCTGTAGAAGTATTTAAGACAGATGTTTACATACACGGAATAAACGTGGCAATTGATTCGTCTAAAGTGATATTATGTGCGACGGATAAACCCAATTATTCTGATGTACGACCAAACGAAACGTCTATCATTGAAATACGACCTGATGGAAGCTTCATTCGTAAAGTAAAGCTAAAGCAATTTCGGGGGAAAGTATACAGAATCGCTGAGAACGTGAACGGTGAATATGTGTTAACATTTCCAAAGGAAGGCTGTGTTCTATCGGTAGATGGGAACGGCACTATTAAATCTGCGTTCAGCAAGCAAACAGGATCGCCGAATAAAACAATTGACAGAGGGCGAGTGTTTAATATTAAGGAATTCTGGCCAACAGGTGTTTGCTGCAATAGTAAAGGGAGGATATTCGTAACCGATTGGCTTGGTAAACGAGTTATCATTCTTGATTCAATGTGTAGATTTGTTCGCAATATTGGGACGGATTATGTTAATCCGAACGCTGTTTGTATTAATCCTAATCTCGATACGATTTGGATTGGAGATAAAGGTTCTATACATGTTTGGCAAACGTGACTGCTTTTGCGTCATCGGTGAAAGAGCTCATACTTATTGAGCGTGGAACTAATTGGTATTACACATACACGTAGATAATGGTTGCATTATTAAAGGCATTATCGCCAACATGAATCAAAGACTATTTGTAGTACATTTTTTCCGAAATTGAGCCGTCCCGCGAGAAAACCAACATTGTGGACTCTGCCTAAAGTATTGACCCGGATCAGCATAAGCATGCCTCGCAGGCTAATCAGGACAGGCACTTTTCGCATCTTGTGAATTTTCTGTTTCAGGAATCATTACTCTATACCTCTATCCCCCTGAGACGGAATGTCTCGGCCTGGATCAATCTGCGCGGACTGCGCAGGCTGATCTGGGTCGATACATTACGCAGAGGCCATAATGTTGGTTTTCTCGCGGGACGGCTCAAATGAGTGTATCGAAATGAACAAGTGCTCATCTTCCCATTTTGTTATGATAAGGCTAATAGTTCACGCCTGGTTGGTCCCTACTGTTTGTTATCATGTTTTGGTAATGCAAGACAAAGCGAATTTATCTATACTATTAATCGGGAGACAGGGTCAACTTAGATATAGGGTTGTATTAGAGAAAAGGGTATATTATTGTATTTAATGATGTACTACTTATAGTTCAAGCAGCAATCTTGTGCAGAGAAAGCAGGCCGGTTTTAACGATTTGGGTATATGGGCATTTAAGGAACATTCGTGAAAACTTATTTGAAATTATTTTGAAATTAAGTCAATGGTTTGTTTATTTATCTTTCCGAGGGGTTAATGTCCTTGGGTAGTCATATCAGTAGTAACCTAGGAATGACCGATGGGATAGAACCAGGAACTAATTAAGGAGTGTATACACTTTAAAGAGTTTTAGTTGCTAACGGACGAACCGACAGTCGACGACTCCCGGTCGTCAATAATAACAGTAGCTCATTGTGACGAAGAAATCGTGTTCAGGTGAGCTTAAAACCAATGCTAACGTTGCGAGGTGACACACTACAAAGTTCGCAGAACTACACCACCTATCCCCCCTTGTTTGCCATTTTGCTACAACACTTATCCCCCCCCCCCCCCTTTGCCATTTTGATAGGCAGATGCGATAAGCAATACTAGAGATAATAAGAAGATGTGTAAATTAGGAAACACAGGAATTGGAGTAAGACGGTCATCTTTCGATTATATAAGCTTATTGATTTAATCATTTGAGTACATGTAGTTGTTAAATGTCTGTTATCTGTCCCCTTTCAACATCAAGAAATCTGCCTTTTAAAATGGTCGCCAGTAGAGGAGGTTAATAGTGTAGGTCGCGTACTGGACTATTTATTGGGCCAGGGCTTACAACAAGCTTTCAGAAGATTTCCACCAGTGCATAACTAATACGATCAGTATTCGCATCGGGACAGTCTTATCAGAGTTGGATCTACTCTCCAGGCAATCATTCTTTCGTTTGAAAGACCCCCTAAACACTGCACACACACGAGCTACGTCATCCGTAAAGGTATCCCCCTTTCTGGCATCAGAGCGATGCTCAGTGATAACCAATCTTATGTTTTGCGATCAGTGTAGAATCAGATCAGCATGCGCATCCGCACATTCTGATTTGGTTGTGCACTGTTCGCATATTAGTCATAAATGGTATATAAAGCAGTTTCTACATGGATCCTTAGGACTAATGCACAGACAGAACACTATCCCCGACGTGTAATAGTTATGTAAAGGTTACTTTTCCTGGAGCACCGCTCTCCGCTCAAGTGAATTGATTGATTGATTGATTGGGGTTTAACGCCGTTTTTAATAATTGCTTAGTTATATCACGGCGGCCAGTTCATCTACTCATGCATTTCCTGGTTTTCTCACACAAGTATTCCACACAACAATCTTCCCAAGCAACTGGCTGCTTTTCCACATATACTTAGCCCATTGTTGAAATACTGAAATCATGAAGTTCTTTAATCCTATCCCTGATACAACAATTCTGCGGCAGACGACTTTGAACATATTTTGTTAAAAAAATAGAAAATCTCTAATTGAACGGATAACCTATGACTAAGAGTGGAAAACATTGTGTCAAAAGGAGAAATTGCTCGTTTTGAGCAATTTCTTCTTTTGTCACTATGTTTTCAAAAAGCCGTCTGCTGCAGAAGCGTCAGAAAGCGTCTATATGAGGGAAAGGGTTAATCCTTTCCCTCATTCAACAATATCTGCAGCAGATGACTTTGACAACATCATGGCAAAGCTTTTGAAAAATCTCTACAAATGAGCAATTTTCCGTCTTGCCATTATGTTTTCAAAATTTGTCTGCTGCATATGTCTCAAAATGTGTCTAGTCTACAAATGGTAAATGGTGTAATTTAATGTAATTTTTTCCACCTGAAGAAACATTTTGATAGACTTGTGAAAACATGGAGACAAATGGAGAAAGTTTTCATGGTGAGCAATTTCTCCTTTTACCACAACGTCGTTTACTCATTTTCCATATTTTTCGTAGATGATTTTCAAAGGTGTCTTCTTCAAATTGTTTGTATGTGGGAAAGGGTTTAGTTGTTATGTATGTTAAAAGACTGGCATAGAGCAAATTACAGTTATAAACTAAATTCTTAAATTCTTAAATTGTTGATTATACATATGACAGTATACACCAATCATGCTGCTAACATCAGCCCACATGTAGATGCATTTTGATGCCTCTATAGCAGACGACTTTTGAAAACATTTAAGCAAAAGGAAAAAATTGCTTATAATGAGCAATTTCTCCTTTTGTTACTATGTTTTCAACTTTATTCAAGAATTGTACTACTTGCTGAGATTTTTCCAGATTTTTGTACAGATGTTTTCAAAGTGATCTGTTGCATGATGGAAAGAGTTAAAGGCGAAGTGTAAATAAGCCTTTTACCTGTGATATGAAAGTTTTGGGGAAACTTTACATTGCTTATATACAGTAAAATATTTTCTAAAACTTAGAAATGGACAATAAGTGAACAAAAACTGCAACCAAACAGTCTTACATACAGTAAAATATTTTCTAAAACTTAGAAATGGACAATAAGTGAACAAAAACTGCAACCAAACAGTCTTATTTAGTAAAATATTTTCTAAAACTTAGAAATGGACAATTAGAATCATTGTTTACCTAATAAAGTCTATCATTGAAACGTTTTATGAATTTTAGTCCAAGGGACATAAATGTGCCAAATTTGATAAACACATTAATTTATATAATTACATGCCTAGTGATTTGGGATTTGAATAACCTTCTGGTTTGGCATCGTTTAAAAGTTGTATTGGCGTAAAAACCATAGAGGTCTACACTTCCATCTTTTGTCAGAAGCTGCATTAAGGACTATACAACATAACATGCGTGGACAGTGAGAAACTTATATGCCTAGACTCGTCTGAGTCTTCACTGTAAGCAGATGCATCAACATCCCAAATCCGGAGACACAGCTCATACATTTAAATCAAAGGACAATGTCATGAGTCATGGTTAACGGGACTGTCTCTGACACGAAATTGGGTCACAATTTTACAAATAATGTCAGCTTATCTAATTAACTCAAAAGTAAGTAAAACAAGACTGATTGAAGTCTGTATTAGTGGTATAAGGCATTTAACAATTTTTCAAATTAAGACAGCTTTTCTAATTTACTCAAAAGTAAGTAAAACAAGAATGAGTTAATTCTATTTATTAGTGGAATAAGGCCTTTAACCATTTTTCAAAGTAAGTCAGCTTTTCTAATTTACTCAATAGTAAGTAAAACAAGACTGATTTAAGTCTATATTAGTGGTATAAGGCCTTTAAAAGCATGAACAACTAATCAAGATGGAAAAAGATATAACACATAAGACTCTTTTTAAGCTCGTCATTTTTTCGTAGAGAAAGGGTTGGGGTATTGTGATAGCCTTGGTGTAGTCACACAATTTTAATCTTACCACTTAATACAAAACTGTTTAACATTTTCAGTCACATAACTTTGGCTTTAATAATTTTGCAGTAATGCCCCCTTTTCGACTTAGAATAAAGCAGACTGTCGATCGCTTGCATGGCTCTTGTTCATTTTCATTTTTATGGTGTTATACCAGAATTCTATCACTTGTGATGCTGTTTTTGCTCTTATAACTAACTTGTACCTACATGCTCGCTTGTCGTATATTATGTAAATAGATATCGCAGGCTTTCAATCCAATGGTTGTGAGTTCGAACCCAGGCACGGCCAACATACTTTCTGATGTTCAACAAAAGTCAATAAGTCGAGCATCATTTTGTCTTCCTCGAAAGGGCTAACAGTTTTTGGAAATCTGCCAGTTGCTTGGAAACGTGTTGTATGGAGTACTGGTTTGAAAAAGCCAGGAACCACATGGGTAGGTGCACTGACCGCCGTGATATGACCAAAGCTGTTAAAAGCGGCGTTAAACTCCAAACAAACAAACAAACAAAAACTGCCACAGTGATATGACTGAACAGTTTTTGAAAATGGTGTTAAACCATTATCAATCAATCAATGATATACTTCTTGTTTTTATCAGATATGCTAAGAATTGTATGAACATATTGATTGTTCGAGCACATTGTAGTTCAATGAGTTGCAATAGTTTGTTTGATATTAGAAAACTGATCCAAACCAAAACATGATGGTATTAGTTGAGTAACAAAATAGAGAAAAGTGCCCATTAGCTAGTGTTCTACTTACACAGTCATGTAAGATCCATCAATTGATAAAAAACAGCATTAATCCTTTCCCTCATATCGACGCCTCTGCAGTATATGGCCTTTTGAAAACAAAGTGACAAAAGAAGAAATTGCTCAAAACGAGCAATTTCTCCTTTTTGCCACAATGTTTTCCACTGTTAGTCATAGGTTATCCATTCAATTATAGAGATTTTCTCTTTCTTGACAAAAATATGTTCAAAGCCGTCTGCTGCAGAATTGCCGTATAAGAGAAAGGGTTAACCTATTCTCTAATTCTGACATCATTTGAGGTCTTAACTCTTTCAGCGCCAAAGGTAATATTGAGCTTTTTGCAAACAATACAGATTCAGGTGAGGCAGCTCGTTACGAGCTGTCTCACCTGAAATCTGCATTGTTTGGCTGTAAGTTATACAGATATTCAAAAAATCCTATAACATGAAAATAGTTTCGTCCGAGTTTGAACATGGAAGAGTCTACTTTAAACAATTCGGCGCTGAAAGGGTTAACCGCAGACGGCTCTTGAAAGCTTTGTTTGACTAGAGAACATTGCTGAACATGCAAGTTTTACCTTTTCCTTATGAATATAAACTCTTTTACAAAAGTATACCCTCGGTTTGGAGATATAAACGATGTTTTCAAAGCTGGCGAATTCACTCGAAAATAAGAATACGCATGTCGTTCCATCGTGAATGTCTTGTTTAGTGCTTGAGGAGTCATTGGCTAACTTGTCATATGGAAGTGTAATACTGTATGAGCCAGTGTATGAGAAAACTGTACCAGTTGCCATTTATGAACAGTTTAGGTCCAGATCATCTTGTCCACCTGCTCAGTCTTATCAGAATATATACAAGTTGACACATTATTCTAAAAAGTTTTTGTAAGTAATATGTGAACCGAGTATATATTGATCAGACTGTGTTACGGCACAGGCTGGTCTGGATCTATGCTTTTTCACAAAAGACAAATTGTTCCTTTTACCAATGCACGTACTCATATATGTTTGTTTCTAACACGACACAATTGTAAGAACTTTCACCAAGGAATCGTTTTACCTATTTTCAAGTGTCGTCGGAAGTCTATTCAGGCATCAGCGGTCAACTGATTTTCAGCAATAGAATGATTAATTCAAAATACTGAGTTGTGTTTGAGATTAATATGTATCTTCTTTAGTGTATTCATGTTAAGTTTGTATATAAAAGAACGATTTTCTTTCCTTAAATGAAGTAAATAAATTATGCATATATACTCAATGAAACTTGAATGTTTTTACGTCTTTTATTAGTTATTTTCACCCGATCTTTAAGGCCAGAGGAGCTAATGGGAGTGAGATGTACCCATCAGCTGTCCATCTGTCTGTCTGTTTGGGAATTCAATAGTTCATAACGTTCATCCAATTCTTCTCAAACTAGCACATATTGTAAATTAGCAATCCCGTGTAAAGAAGATTCAACGATTTTCAAACTTAAACACATTTGTTTCTATTTAAAAGATTATACAACTTGTTGCAATTGGAAGTTCTTTGATTTCGCTATTTGAAGATCAGTTAATAACATTTCTTTAGGGGTTTTACGTCGTTTTCAACATTATTTCATTTATATAATTGCGATATTTCACTTATTCATGATCCGTGAATAAACAAACAAGTAATACGCTAGGCATTTTGCGTTGCCCAAGGTAACCCACATTGACCGCCGCGACAGGGGATCGAACCCGGGACCCCAGGTTCCAATTCCCAGACGCTTACCACTCAGCCACGGCTGATTCCAGAAGTCTCTTAGTAGTTCAACAATTTAGTTAAACTACATAGACACGTTGAATCATTTTGATGCAATTTCTCTTATTGCAACCCTCATTAATAGTTGTAGTTTCATTGACAGAGATTATCCCAATGTTTTGCTCTGCTGAAGATGTATTGTGTGTATGGATTGATTTACACCACTGTATTGACTATTTTTGACAATCATTTCGGGAGCTATTGGCCTGATTTGAAACAACTTCCTGTGAATATTCTTTGAAAAATTAAAAATTATTACCCCCAATTTGACTGTCCAAATCGAGTGCACTCCAGGAATTGTCCCGATTTTCCCATGGAAACCACGTTTGAGGACACTATAACATGTATGACTACCTACGAGGGAGGGTTCTGGTACCTTGGTCTAAAGGTCAAAGCAGGTCTCGGTAGTGTCAGTAAATAAGACATTGACTTCGAGAGTGAGTGCTGGTTTTGTATTCAAAGGTCAAAGCCGGCCACAGAAGGGTCGTTGAAGAAGACACTGTTTTCGATGGTGATAGCTTGTCTCTTGGTTCAAACGTCAAAGTCAGTCTCAGAAGGGTCGGTGAAGAAAAGATTGAGTTCCAGGGTGATAGCTTGGTTCAAAGGTCAAAGCCGGTCTCAGAAGGGTCAGTGAATAAGACATTGACTTCGAGGGTGATAGCTTGTCTCGTGGATCAAAGGTCAAAGCCGTTCTCAGATGGTTCAGTGAAGAAAATATTGACTTTGACAGAGAGTGCTGTTGTCTTGGTCCAACGTTCAAAATCCGGTTTCAGATTGGTCAGTCAAGAACACATTGGCTCCGAGGCAGAGTGCTGGTCTCTTGGTTCAAATGTCGAAGCTGGTCTTAGAAGGGTCAGTGAAGAACACATTGATTCGAGGGACAGTTCTGGTCAAAGCTCAAATACAGTGGTCAGTCTCTCGTACAAAAGGTCAAGGTAACAAATACCGCGATGAGCAGGTTTCGCATTTGACATGTTTACATCCAAATGGCGCGAGTACTGGTTATGTCTCCAGCGAGCAGATATCGAGCTTGACTTATATAAGTTTAACGCTTGTTTCGCAATCGATGTAAAATAAATCAGTTAAAACTAAAGGTCAAAGGTGGACGAAGAAGGGTCCGTGAAGAAGTCGGTGAACTCGAGGAAGAATTCTGGTCCCTAGGTCCAGACAGGTCTGGATTCTCGCTGATCGCAGAACCCTGAAGATATGTCTTCAATGCCCATTTAATACATGTAACGGAGTCGCGTCTAGCAATGTGGGTCTTACTGACTCTCAATTTCGCGTTCACATAAGGAACATTGCCGTTATTCTAATGGGGATACAATTCTAGTTTTGTTTGTCAAAAGATACACCGCAGACTATAATTATTCGGTCAATAAATGTTCTGGTAAGACTGTCTTGTAGTTTTGATTGATTGGGGTTTATCGTCGTTTTCAACGGCTATTTCACATTATAATGTGTTTCCTAGCTTGCGCACACCAGTACTCCACACAACAACCTTTCCAGGCAACTGGCTTCTTTTCCGCATAGACTGTTAGCCCAATTGTGGAAGACGAATGACGCTGGTCACATTGACTTTTATCAAACGTCGGAAAGAATGTTGTCCGAGCTGGGGTTCGAACTTACATCCCCTGGATTGACAGCCGCGTCGCTACCGACTGAGCTACCGGGGCTCGGCTGTGTGTTAATACAGGCTTGCCTGAGCCTACACGGTACGGTACGCAATTGAATTAAGACACCATCTCGCTATTCGCCGTTCATACACACTTAGTATCATAATAAGCTGACCCAAATTGCAATGTCAACTTTTGGATCACGTTACACTAAGCTATTGTCTATGTAACAGTAACCCAAATTCAATACAAGAGACACCATGTGATTGTCGTGATCCGATCGTGAAGCGACTCTGAGTTAACCATTTCCCACCTACATCAAATCTGCTGCAGACGAATCTGTAGTTAAACATGGTAGAAACTGTGGAACAATATCTATAAATATACAGTTTTATTTATCTAATTGTAGGAAAGTGATGAAAACGTTGTGGCAAAAGACGTCGCTGTAAGAGGGAAAGAGTTAATAACACACGGACGTAACATATAAGTTAATCGTCTTATTATGTATTAACCCTATACCACTTGTAGACGTCTTATGATTCCTCTGTAGTAGACGATTTCAGTAATATTGTTTAAATAGAAGTTACTGCATATATTAGCTCTTTCTAGTTTGCCAAAGTGTTGTCAACTAATCTAAAATATCTTAAATAATACTTTCATTTATAGAGATTTTCAAAAGTTTTGCTGAAATATTTTCAAGGACGCCTGCTGCAGAATTTGTGTAGACCAAAACGGGTTAAAGCAGGTTCGACTCGTGATCAGATCCAGAACATGTTCTCAACTGATGAACTAATAATACATATCAAAGGCTTGACGTGAAACGGTTGTAACTAAAATTGGTATTTAATTACCAAGGTTAATCACCTCGCCATAAAGTACTTGTAAGCGTTTAATCATATTCTTTGTAAAAAATGGAAATTTAGGTGCCATTGCTCGTTCTGAGCAATGGCACCTAAATTTGCATTGTTTACAAAGGGGTTAAAATTGCCCCTAATCCAGGGTTTTCAAAATAGGTTTTTAGTTACAACCGTTTCACGCCAAGCCCTCGATATGCTTTCATTGAAGGGTATATACATGAATTTGTGTATATAATTTCAAAGTTGTCAACTGTAGATTTGTTCAATGTGGAAAAGTTAAATCCTTTGCATACTAAATTGTAAATGCGGTTATTGTCTGTGAACAAATATAGACCGATATGTAAAAAAAGCTGGGATAAAACATAAGTTGTAAATGCTTATACCCCTATCTCACCATCGCAGGATCGCTCGCGGAGACTCGCGGTATGAGCAGACGCGGTGCTCCGCCAGTTTTGTTGACATTGCATGACGTAACACATTTTCACGGTGTCTACACGGTGTCTGTACGGAGTCACTACGGTGCGTGGCGGTGTGACTACGGAGTGTGGGGGATCGCTGCGGTTTGATGCGGACTGGCTGGAATTTCCTCAATAGCTGCGCATAGCCACGGTGTCACTGCGGAAGGGGCGGTGTGACTACGGAAAGCGGCGGTGTGACTACGGAATGTCGCGGTGGAAGTACGGATTGGTGTGGTGGCAGTACGGCTACTGCGGAACGCTGCGGTGCAACCACGGCAAGAGTACGGTGCGTACGGCAAGAATACGGTGCGTACGAGGAAGCGCGTTGTCGATACGGTTGGAGCGGCGTGTTGGAGGCGGATTCGGCACCGCGGACTCCGCAGGGGAACTCAGGGGGTATTTAAAGGCATTTATCTACCCAAAATCATTTCGATTCCTGACATAAACCTGAAGACATGTCTCATCTGAGGTATGAACAAAGAAGGCAGATGCTGCTGTTGGCTGAAATAGAAGTCCGGCTGCTGGCTGTAGCTGCTATGATGGTGGAAGAAGAAGAAGAAGCAGGAAGACAGCAAGCAGAAAGAAGAATATAAATTGTTGCTGCTGCAAGAAGAAGGAGGAGACACAGACAACAGAAAATAGTGTGGGTCAGAGAGTGGTTGCTGAGAAGACCTTTGTATGGACAGTATGAGAAACTCATGGATGAATTGAGAACAGAAGACAAAGCAAGCTTCCGAAACTTCATGAGGATGGAGCCAGAGTTGTTCACAGAACTGCTACAACGTGTGGGGCCAAGGATCCAAAAGCAAGACACTTTCTTCAGGAAAGCCTTGGAACCAGGGCTCAAGTTAACAGTGACAATGAGATATTTAGCCACAGGAGATAGTTACAAGTCCCTGTCGTACTCATTTAGAGTTGGAGCCAACACTATCTGCAATTTCGTCCCTGAAGTCTGCAAAGCCATCACTGAGGAGTACTCCAGTGAAGTCATGACTTGCCCCACTACACCTGAAGCCTGGAAAGAAGTCGCTGAGGTTTTCAAGAACAGATGGAATTTGCCTCATTGTGTAGGAGCCATTGATGGCAAGCACGTTGCCATAAGAAAACCAAAGAAAAGTGGATCTTATTATTACAACTATAAGCACTTCTTTTCTATTGTCATGCTTGCAGTGGTGGATGCTGATTACAAGTTTCTCTATGTGGATATTGGAGCCAATGGTGCTGGTTCTGATGCTGGAATATTCAATGACACTGAATTAAAACAAGCACTGGAAGATGACAAAATTGGATTACCACCACCTGAACCTCTACCACATGATGACCAGCCCATTGCCTACTTCATAGTCGCTGACGATGCATTTGCACTCAAGACATGGATGATGAAGCCACTGCCCATTAGGAACATGTCTGTCAACCAGAGAATCTTCAACTACAGGCTGTCCAGAGCCAGGAGGGTTGTCGAAAATGTGTTTGGAATTCTGGCCTCAATATTTAGGTGCCTACTCGGTACCATGCCACAAAGCCCACAGAGAGTCACCGACATAGCTTTGACCTGTTGTGTCCTTCACAACTTGCTGAGATTGAGAAATGCTAATAATACAGACATTCCTGTGGACCATGACGCGGATCACAACCATGATGAAGCCAATTTGCCCGACAATCCAACTCTACATGACATGCAAGAAGTCTACAGGGGAAACGCCAACAGGGCTGCCAAGTTGCAAAGAGAATACCTTATCCACTATGTCAACTCAGAAGTAGGAAGTGTTCCTTGGCAACAAGACATGATTTGAACTTTTCTGCCATCACAATGGCCAGTAAAACAATATTACTACAGCAACACTTCGCTTCTGCAGACTGCGTATTTTATTATTAACTTTTTGTTAAAACAAACAGTGAAATCAGCTGAAAGGAAATGAACAATTTAATGTAATATTATTTCAATTGTACAATAATACAGTGTAATTCAGGCACCACTAATAAAGTCCAAGTGCTCTATGTAATAAAGTCAAATGCACCACTCTGTAATAAAGTCAACTGCACCACTCTGCTGCTCATTTGTCAGTATTGTCTGTAGCATTATTATTCTCATTCATTGTCATTAACAATGCCGTGGTGCTCTTGTTGAACGCCTGTCCAATGAGGGAAGGCGTCAAAGGCGCTGGGACATCGGTCTGATACGAAGAAGCGGGAGTCCCTGGCTGGTGGTACGAAGGACCTGGCTGCTGCAAAGAATCGAGAGTCCCTGGCTGGTGGTACAAAGGAGCTGCCTGCTGGTACGAAGGAGCTGCCTGCTGGTACGAAGGAGCTGCCTGCTGGTACGAAGGACCTGCCTGCTGGTACGAAGGACCTGCCTGCTGGTACGAAGGACCTGCCTGCTGGTACGAAGGACCTGCCTGCTGGTACGAAGGACCTGCCTGCTGGTACGAAGGACCTGCCTGCTGGTACGAAGGACCTGCCTGCTGGTACGAAGGACCTGGCTGCTGGTACAAAGGACCTGACTGCTGGTACAAAGGACCTGCCTGCTGGTGGTAGTACGAGGGAGACTGCTGTGCCCCTTGCTGTTGCCGCCGCTTGTCTCTTGCATTCCTTTGGTACTGCATGATCCAACGCCAGCTGCATGTCGTAAAAGGTCTCGTCATCCATGTCAGCTGACGCGAAGTAAATCATATCCGAAAAACTCCTTCTGATGCCCTGGGCGTCTGGGGCTGTCGACACCAGCTGTCGCAGGTCTCGGATGTCTGTAGCCCTGTCGATAATCTGAAAGAGTAAGCACCAGTCTTAAAGTAAGTTGACATGAGCTAAAGAGCTCGCCTGCTTGTGAAAATCCAAAGAAGCATAATAATAACAACATAAGAAGAAAACATTGTGAAGTGCATCTCAAGTGTATCTGCCTTTTCTTGTATCACTCTCATTACCTCTATTAGAAACCACAGAAATGCAATGCAGAGTACTTACGTCTGATACAGCCGCGGAAGTTGCCCTGGAAGGTCCCCGGGAAGGTGGCCTGGCCTCTCTTGTGCCCTGGAAGATGCCGAGGAAGGTGCCGTGGAAGGTGCCCTGGAAAGTGCCCTAGAAAGTGGCATAGCCAGAAGGAGGGTCATGACCTGATGCAGCAGCCAAGTTCTTAGCCAGGTCACCACCTTTCTTCCTTTTGCCCTCTCCCACGCGTTTCATGAAGTGGCGGATGTAACCGAAGTTATCCTTGATCCATTGATCCCTGTCACTTAAAGGAGGACCTGCTCCAGAGCCAGAAGGTAGCTCCTTGGTGATTTTTCCAGCCCGGTCCCTCATCGACTTGATCCACGTTCCCAACTGCGTTGAAGTGGCTCCAAGTTCATCTGCCTTTTCTTGTTGCACTCTCAATTTCTTTTCCTTGTTATTGTAGTCTTGTAGCCTGTAGTTATACAGGAACTCATGCCCTTTGTACCAGTCTGCCACATCCTGTTTTTTGGACGAACTCAAAACTAGTGCCTGAGCTTTGACTTTCTTGGCCTTTGCAGCATGACCTGGCTCTTGTGATTGACTTGGTGGTGCAATTTCCTGAGCTGTGGTCTCTGTGGAGGACACAGAGGAGGTAGGACTGGCTGGTGCTTCTTCATGTTCATCAGATGTAGGAGGAGAAGGCTTCTTCTTGTTGGACCTTCCTCTCGCTCCTCCTCTCCCTCTTCCTTTTGGCATCTTGCACTGTAAAAGTTCCAACGCAAGTTAAAGTTCATATGAGGTGAAGTTGTGATGATGTGATACTATGAAATGAGATGCGATGAGATGCTGCAAGGTGGTGTTGTTCTGCCAATGATCTGATGTGAAATGATGCGACAAACAAGGCGGCCGCCTTTTATATTCCGCCAGGCAACGAACACTCCGTACTGACACCGTGCGGACACCGTGTTGGCACCGTAGACTCCGTCCTGGCACCGTATACTCCGTGGTGGCTCCGCTGGCACCGTCGACTCCGTAGTGGCACCGTACACACACCGCCAGTAGCTCCGTACTCAACGTACTGCAACCGTGTAGACACCGTAGTGGTACCGTGTACCCAACGCCAGCAACGCAGGAGCAAATGAGTACGGATCGCTGCGGAGTCAGTACGGAGCGTACGGTGCCACTACGAAGCGTACGGTGCCTACACGGTGTTCACGGTGTCTGTACGGTTCAAAGCATGTTTGCTAATTTCGCAGCTTCTCGCGGTGCCTCGCGGTGCGTACGGTTTGTGGCGGATGGTGGCGGAGCGTCGGCGGTGTCTACACGGTCCCCAGCGGTTCGCTGCGGTTCTCACACCGCGAGTCTCCGCGAGCGATCCTGCGATGGTGAGATAGGGGTGAGCGTGAATTATACGGTACTAACGCCGCTTCAACAATTGTTCAATTATATCACGGCGTTACCAGTGTAAATTAACATACTTCTGGTCCATGTATCCTTACACCAACAAGTTAGTCGAAATGCTGAACCTACACCGCAGGGCGCCTTGAAGAGAGCGCCATTACAACCGTTTTTAAAGTATTTGGTATGACCCGGTCGGTGATTGAACCCGCGACCTCTGCACCACCAGAGGCGGACGCTCTACCACTACACAATCGAGGCCCTATGGAACATTGAAGATTCCGATATGACAAATGATATAAACGCCTTTTATGCATACAAATGTACACCCACATTTCTCTTGGCTAGGCTTATTTCGATAGGGTTTATACCTTTCCCACCAACAGACATAATTTTACGCATCTGTTGCAGAAAATGTCATGTTAACCCTTTCCCACATACAAGAAATCTGCAGCAGAATACTTTGAAAACATCTAGGCAAAACACAGAAAATCTTTATAAATTATGGTTTAATTAGTAAAAAACAGTTGAAAACACGAGCAATTTCTCCTTTTGTCGCAATGTTTTCAAAAGTCGACTGATGCAGAGGCGTCAGAAAGCGTCTACAGGTGGGAAAGGGTTAAGATAAGGAATTAATTATCTAGATGTGTTCCTAGATTATTTTATTTTTTAAATATTAATTTATTCAGAAGTTGTATTTCTTTATTCTAGTTCTACAGTTTTCGCTAATGTCATATGGCTGTTTTTTACGTCGAGTATGACTCAACGTATCGGAGAATGTAAAGGGTTCCATTGTGGATTACAATAGCTTTTGTTTAATGCATTTTTCGGAAGAACGATTTCGACCTTTTATTCCTCTTATTGAGATATTTTTTTCTACTCATAGTTCTTCAAAAGGTTTTGAGCAAAGTAGCTGGAACACGTTAATTATTTTACGAAATACTTTGTACTTTTTTTGCAAAGACCCTGTACATGCCAATAAATGCATAAAACAATGCAGTGCAAATTATTTGAATCAAAGTTGAACTAAATAGCGTTAAATTAAAGAGCGTTCGTCTTCCTCCATTTAATGTCCGCTCGGTGTTTAAATTTTCGTTAGAAATTTGAAAGACACGATCTGGAATATATTAACATTTCTTACATTTAATCATCAAATTGTCGAAGTTATCACTTGTTATGTCAAATAAAGTTCAAATATCAGGATAACTAGGACGTTCCGGCTTAATCTTTGGTTGAACCTTCCAGTATATATTTAAACAAAACGAGTTTGTGAAGTGTGTGAAATGTCTGAGACAAATGACTAATCAAGTTTTCCCGTGTCAATTTAACAAAATTTCGTATAGATGCATTCACATCTAATATATTTTGTATTTTAACAAAGATATCTGTGTAATCGTTTGCTTATGAGAACATTTCCTTACAGTATGTATACAAACAATTACCGTTTAAATTATTTCTGTGCCACTAAGGGTCACATTCCTATTTGCTTTATATGTATTGTGTCAATACTTAACTTACTTATTGTATTATACTTTCGATAATTGATTTTGAAAGTTAATCAGTATTTAAATTTGGAAAGTTGTTTCTGAAATGTGATTCTTATCAGCTGTGAATTCAGTGAACAATGAGACCAATTGTTCACTTTGCATTACGTGTTTAATAAATGAATACAAGTGGTAGCAGACAGAAATAATGTGAACACCTCGGACAAGTAGGATTTAATTGTTTATCCGTTAGAACTTCTGTACCGAACATTTCCCGACGCTAGGCATTGAAGAATCTCGTGAAAATGTCGACGAAGAAACGTCCAGAGAGAGTGTTTGACAGCAAAGAAATGGAGATTCAAATATTGAATGCAAAAACTATAATGGAGAAGAATATACGAGCTGTGAAAAGTGAGCTTGTCATTCTGAATGAGGCGTCGGTAAAGATTTCTAGAGAGACTGGTCATATTCGAGAGCGCATCGCTTCTAATCGTGAAGATTTAAAACAAAGGATCGATAAATATGTTGAGAAAATAACTGAGACCGTTGAATCAACATATCAACAAAACATTAACGGTATAGAAACACATAGGCAGCTGTTGCACGATAAGGTTAAAGCGTGGGATGGTGATGTAGACAAATGTGTGACCGCCTTGAAGAAGTCCCCAGGTAATGATAAAACTTTAGTGAGCGAGCGTAAAGTTCTGCAAATGGTTTTAGACTCAGTGAACATAGGTTTTGTTAAACCCAGTCTGAAGCTAACGAGAACGGCATTTCTAGAAAAGGATTCTACGTTTAAGGACGGACAACTTGCAGAATTAGTAGGAAATATAGATAAAAAGGAAGAAACCCTCGACGATATTCATCATGATTTATTTGAAATTAAATCCTTCCAGTGTCCTAAATTTGAAATTAACGCGATAGCGTGTGAGCCTGAAGATCGCAGTGTTTGGACCTGTATGGGAACCAACCTGGAAATCGTTAACTTTAAAGATAACGGGGACATCAATAGCATAGCGACACTAGATGTAAAGACGGACGATATCGCTATTGGTCCAGATGGAGGTATCCTTGCAACGACCCCAGATGGACATTCTGTTATGAGAATCGATGCTAAACAGGTTCTTGGAGAGATAGAAGCGGTAGAAGTATTTAAGACAGATGTTTACATACACGGAATAAACGTGGCAATTGATTCGTCTAAAGTGATATTATGTGCGACGGATAAACCCAATTATTCTGATGTATGACCAAACGAAACGTCTATCATTGAAATACGACCTGATGGAAGCTTCATTCGTAAAGTAAAGCTAAAGCAATTCCGGGGGAAAGTATACAGAATCGCTGAGAACGTGAACGGTGAATATGTGTTAACATTTCCAAAGGAAGGCTGTGTTCTATCGGTAGATGGTAACGGCACTATTAAATCTGCGTTCAGCAAGCAAACAGGATCGCCGAATAAAACAATTGACAGAGGGCGAGTGTTTAATCTTAAGGAATTCTGGCCAACAGGTGTTTGCTGCAATAGTAAAGGGAGGATATTCGTAACCGATTGGCTTGGTAAACGAGTTATCATTCTTGATTCGATGTGTAGATTTGTTCGCAATATTGGGACGGATTATGTTAATCCGAACGCTGTTTGTATTAATCCTAATCTCGATACGATTTGGATTGGAGATAAAGGTTCTATACATGTTTGGCAAACGTGACTGCTTTTACGTCATCGGTGAAAGGGCTCATACTTATTGAGCGTGAACCTAATTGGTATTACACATACACGTAGCTAATGGTTGCATTATTAAAGGCATTATCGCCAACATGAATCAAAGACTATTTGTAGTACATTTTTTCCGAAATTGAGCCGTCCCGCGAGAAAACCAACATTGTGGACTCTGCGTAAAGTATTGACCCGGATCAGCATAAGCATGCCTCGCAGGCTAATCAGGTCAGGCACTTTTCGCATCTTGTGAATGTTCTGTTTCAGGAATCATTACTCTATACCTCTATCCCCCTGAGACGGAATGTATCGGCCCGGATCAATCTGCGCGGACTGCGCAGGCTGATCTGGGTCGATACATTACGCAGAGGCCATAATGTTAGTTTTCTCACGGGACGGCTCAAATGAGTGTATCGAAATGAAATGCTCATCTTCCCATTTTGTTATGATAAGGCTAATAGTTCACGCCTGATTGGTCCCTACTGTTTGTTATCATGTTTTGGTAATGCAAGACAAAGCGAATTTATCTATACTATTAATCGGGAGACAGGGTTAACTTAGATATAGGGTTGTATTAGAGATAAAGGTATATTATTGTATTTAATGATGTACTACTTATAGTTCAAGCAGCAATCTTGTGCAGAGAAAGTAGGCCGGATTAAACGATTTGGGTAGATGGGCACATCAGGAAAATTCGTGAAAACATATTTGAAATTATTTTGAAATTAAGTCAATGGTTTGTTTATTTATCTTTCCGAGGGGTCCTTGGGTAATCATATCAGTAGTAAGCTAGGAATGACCGATGGGATATAACCAGGAACTAATTAAGGAGTGTATACAATTTAAAGAGGTGACACGATATGAAGTTCGCAGAACTACAACACTTATCCCTTCTTGTATGCCATTTTGATAGGCAGATGCGATAAGCAATACTAGAGATCATTAGAAGATGTGTACATTAGGAAACACAGAAGAATTGGAGTAAGACGGTCATATTTCGATTATATAAGATTATTAATTTTAATCATTTGAGTACATGTAGTTGTTAAATGTCTGTTATCTTTCCCCTTTCAACATCAAGAAATCTGCCTTTTAAAATGGTAGCTAGGGGAGGTTAATAGTGTAGGTCGCGTACTGGACTATGTATTGGGCCAGGGCTTACAACAAGCTTTCAGAAGATTTCCACCAGTGCATAACTAATACGATCAGTATTCGCATCGGGACAGTCTTATCAGGGTTGGCTCTACTCTCCAGGCAATCATTCTGTCTTTTGAAACACCCCCTAAACACTGCACACACACGAGCTACGTCATCCGTAAAGGTATCCCCCTTTCTGGCATCAGAGCGATGCTCAGTGATAACCAATCTTATGTTTTGCGATCAGTGTAGATTCAGATCAGCATGCGCATCCGCACATTCTGATTTGGTTGTGCACTGTTCGCATATTAGTCATAAATGGTATATAAAGCAGTTTCTACATGGATCCTTAGGACTAATGCACAGACAGAACACTATCCCCGACGTGTAATAGTTATGTAAAGGTTACTTTTCCTGGAGCACCGCTCTCCGCTCAAGTGAATTGATTGATTGATTGATTGGGGTTTAACGCCGTTTTTAATAATTGCTTAGTTATATCACGGCGGCCAGTTCATCTACTCATGCATTTCCTGGTTTTCTCACACAAGTATTCCACACAACAATCTTCCCAAGCAACTGGCTGCTTTTCCACATATACTTAGCCCATTGTTGAAATACTGAAATCATGAAGTTCTTTAATCCTATCCCTGATACAACAATTCTGCGGCAGACGACTTCGAACATATTTTGTTAAAAAAATAGAAAATCTCTAATTGAACGGATAACCTATGACTAAGAGTGGAAAACATTGTGTCAAAAGGAGAAATTGCTCGTTTTGAGCAATTTCTTCTTTTGTCACTATGTTTTCAAAAAGCCGTCTGCTGCAGAAGCGTCAGAAAGCGTCTATATGAGGGAAAGGGTTAATCCTTTCCCTCATTCAACAATATCTGCAGCAGATGACTTTGATAACATCATGGCAAAGCTTTTGAAAAATCTCTACAAATGAGCAATTTTCCGTTTTGCCATTATGTTTTCAAAATTTGTCTGCTGCATATGTCTCAAAATGTGTCTAGTCTACAAATGGTAAATGGTGTAATTTAATGTTATTTTTTCCACCTGAAGAAACATTTTGATAGACTTGTGATAGACTTGTGAAAACATGGAGACAAATGGAGAAATATTTCATGGTGAGCAATTTCTCCTTTTACCACAACGTCGTTTACTCATATGTTTTCCATATTTTTCGTAGATGATTTTCAAAGGTGTCTTCTTCAAATTGTTTGTATGTGGGAAAGGGTTTAGTTGTTATGTGTGTTAAAAGACTGGCATAGAGCAAATTACAGTTATAAACTAAATTCTTAAATTCTTAAATTGTTGATTATACATATGACAGTATACACCAATCATGCTGCTAACATCAGCCCACATGTAGATGCATTTTGATGCCTCTATAGCAGACGACTTTTGAAAACATTTAAGCAAAAGGAAAAAATTGCTTATAATGAGCAATTTCTCCTTTTGTTACTATGTTTTCAACTTTATTCAAGAATTGTACTACTTGCTGAGATTTTTCCAGATTTTTGTACAGATGTTTTCAAAGTGATCTGTTGCATGATGGAAAGAGTTAAAGGCGAAGGTCAAATAAGCCTTTTACCTGTGATATGAAAGTTTTGGGGAAACTTTACATTGCTTATATACAGTAAAATATTTTCTAAAACTTAGAAATGGACAATAAGTGAACAAAAACTGCAACCAAACAGTCTTACATACAGTAAAATATTTTCTAAAACTTAGAAATGGACAATAAGTGAACAAAAACTGCAACCAAACAGTCTTATTTAGTAAAATATTTTCTAAAACTTAGAAATGGACAATTAGAATCATTGTTTACCTAATAAAGTCTATCATTGAAACGTTTTATGAATTTTAGTCCAAGGGACATAAATCTGCCAAATTTGATAAACACATTAATTTATATAATTACATGTATGAGTTGCGCCTAGTGATTTGGGATTTGAATAACCTTCTGGTTTGGCATCGTTTAAAAGTTGTATTGGCGTAAAAACCATAGAGGTCTACACTTCCATCTTTTGTCAGAAGCTGCATTAAGGACTATACAACATAACATGCGTGGACAGTGAGAAACGTATATGCCTAGACTCGTCTGAGTCTTCACTGTAAGCAGATGCATCAACATCCCAAATCCGGAGACACAGCTCATACATTTAAATCAAAGGACAATGTCATGAGTCATGGTTAACGGGACTGTCTCTGACACGAAATTGGGTCACAATTTTACAAATAATGTCAGCTTATCTAATTAACTCAAAAGTAAGTAAAACAAGACTGATTGAAGTCTGTATTAGTGGTATAAGGCATTTAACAATTTTTCAAATTAAGACAGCTTTTCTAATTTACTCAAAAGTAAGTAAAACAAGAATGAGTTAATTCTATTTATTAGTGGAATAAGGCCTTTAACCATTTTTCAAAGTAAGTCAGCTTTTCTAATTTACTCAATAGTAAGTAAAACAAGACTGATTTAAGTCTATATTAGTGGTATAAGGCCTTTAAAAGCATGAACAACTAATCAAAATGGAAAAAGATATAACAAATAAGACTCTTTTTAAGCTCGTCGTTTTTTCGTAGAGAAAGGGTTGGGGTAGCCTTGGTGTAGTCACACAATTTTTATCTTACCACTTAATACAAAACTGTTTAACATTTTCAGTCACATAACTTTGGCTTTAATAATTTTGCAGTAATGCCCCCTTTTCGACTTAGAATAAAGCAGACTGTCGATCGCTTGCATGGCTCTTGTTCATTTTCAATTTTATGGTGTTATACCAGAATTCTACGACTTGTGATGCTGTTTTTGCTCTTATAACTAACTTGTACCTACATGCTCCCTTGTCGTATATTATGTAAATATATATCGCAGGCTTTCAATCCAATGGTTGTGAGTTCGAACCCAGGCACGGCCAACATGCTTTCTGATGTTCAACAAAAGTCAATAAGTCAAGCATCATTTTGTCTTCCTCGAAAGGGCTAACAGTTTTTGGAAAAGCTGCCAGTTGCTTGGAAATGCTGTTGTATGGAGTACTGGTTTGAAAAAGCCAGGAACCACATGGATAGGTAAACTGCCACAGTGATATGACTGAACAGTTTTTGAAAATGGTGTTAAACCATTATCAATCAATCAATGATATACTTCTTGTTTTTTTCAGATATGCTAAGTATGAACATATTGATTGTTCGAGCACATTGTAGTTCAATGAGTTGCAATAGTTTGTTTGATATTAGAAAAGTGCCCATTAGCTAGAGTTCTACTTACACATGTAAGATCCACCAATTGATAAAAAACAGCATTAATCCTTTCCCTCATATCGACGCCTCTGCAGCATATGGCCTTTTGAAAACAAAGTGACAAAAGAAGAAATTGCTCATAAAAGAGCAATTTCTCCTTTTTGCCACAATGTTTTCCACTGTTAGTCATAGTTTATCCATTCAATTATAGAGATTTTCTCTTTCTTGACAAAAATATGTTCAAAGCCGTCTGCTGCAGAATTGCCGTATAAGAGAAAGGGTTAACCTATTCTCTAATTCTGACATCATTTGAGGTCTTAACTCTTTCAGCGCCAAAGGTAATATTGAGCTTTTTGCAAACAATACAGATTCAGGTGAGGCAGCTCGTAACGAGCTGTCTCACCTGAAATCTGCATTGTTTGGCTGTAAGTTATACAGATATTCAAAAAATCCTATAACATGAAAATAGTTTCGTCCGAGTTTGATCATGGAAGAGTCTACTTTAAACAATTCGGCGCTGAAAGGGTTAACCGCAGACGGCTCTTGAAAGCTTTGTTTGACTAGAGAACATTGCTGAACATGCAAGTTTTACCTTTTCCTTATGAATATAAACTCTTTTACAAAAGTATACGCTCGGTTTGGAGATATAAACGATGTTTTCAAAGCTGGCGAATTCACTCGAAAATAAGAATACGCATGTCGTTCCATCGTGAATGTCTTGTTTAGTGCTTGAGGAGTCATTGGCTAACTTGTCATATGGAAGTGTAATACTGTATGAGCCAGTGTATGAGAAAACTGTACCAGTTGCCATTTCTGAACAGTGTAGGTCCAGATCATCTTTTCCACCTGCTCAGTCTTATCAGAATATATACAAGTTGACACATTATTCTAAAAAGTTTTTGTAAGTAATATGTGAACCGAGTATATATTGATCAGACTGTGTTATGGCACAGGCTGGTCTGGATCTATGCTTTTTCACAAAAGACAAATTGTTCCTTTTACCAATGCACGTACTCATATATGTTTGTTTCTAACAAGACACAATTGTAAGAACTTTCACCAAGGAATCGTTTTACCTATGTTCAAGTGTCGTCGGAAGTCTATTCAGGCATCAGCGGTCAACTGATTTTCAGCAATAGAATGATTAATTCAAAATACTGAGTTGTGTTTGAGATTAATATGTATCTTCTTTAGTGTATTCATGTTAAGTTTGTATATAAAAGAACGATTTTCTTTCCTTAAATGAAGTAAATAAATTATGCATATATACTCAATGAAACTTGAATGTTTTTACGTCTTTTATTAGTTATTTTCACCCGATCTTTAAGGCCAGAGGAGCTAATGGGAGTGAGATGTACCCATCGGCTGTCCATCTGTCTGTCTGTTTGGGAATTCAATAGTTCAAAACGTTCATCCAATTCTTCTCAAACTAGCACATATTGTAAATTAGCAATCCCGTGTAAAGAAGATACAACGATTTTCAAACTTAAACACATTTGTTTCTTTTCTAAAGATTATACAACTTGTTGCAATTGGAAGTTCTTTGATTTCGCTATTTGAAGATCAGTTAATAACATTTCTTTAGGGGTTTTACGTCGTTTTCAACATTATTTCATGTATATAATTGCGATATTTCACTTATTCATGATCCGTGAATAAACAAACAAGTAATACGCTAGGAATTTTGCGTTGCCCAAGGTAACCCACATTGACCGCCGCGACAGGGGATCGAACCCGGGACCCCAGGTTCCAATTCCCAGACGCTTACCACTCGGCCACGGCTGATTCCAGAAGTCTCTTAGTAGTTCAACAATTTAGTTAAACTACATAGACACGTTGAATCATTTTGATGCAATTCCTCTTATTGCAACCCTCATTAATAGTTGTAGTTTCATTGACAGAGATTATCCCAATGTTTTGCTCTGCTGAAGATTTATTGTGTGTATGGATTGATTTACACCATTGTATTGACTATTTTTGACAATCATTTCGGGAGCTATTGGCCTGATTTGAAACAACTTCCTGTGAATATTCTTTGAAAAATACAAAAATAATTACCCCCAATTTGACTGTCCAAATCGAGTGCACTCCAGGAATTGTCCCAATTTTCCCATGGAACGACCACGTTTGAGGACACTATAACATGTATGACTACCTACGAGGGAGGGTTCTGGTACCTTGGTCTAAAGGTCAAAGCAGGTCTCAGTAGTGTCAGTAAATAAGACATTGACTTCGAGAGTGAGTGCTGGTTTTTTATTCAAAGGTCAAAGCCGGCCTCAGAAGGGTCGTTGAAGAAGACACTGACTTCGATGGTGATAGCTTGGTTCAAACGTCAGAGTCGGTCGATGAAGAAAAGATTGAGTTCCAGGGTGATAGCTTGGTTCAAAGGTCAAAGCCGGTCTCAGAAGGGTCAGTGAATAAGACATTGACTTCGAGGGTGATAGCTTGTCTCGTGGTTCAAAGGTCAAAGCCGTTCTCAGATGGTTCAGTGAAGAAAATATTGACTTTGACAGAGAGTGCTGTTGTCTTGGTCCAACGTTCAAAATCCGGTTTCAGATTGGTCAGTCAAGAACACATTGACTCCGAGGCAGAGTGCTGGTCTCTTGGTCCAAATGTCGAAGCTGGTCTTAAAAGGGTCAGTGAAGAAGACATTGACTTACAGGGTGATAGCTTGGTTCTAATGTCAAAGCCGGTCTCGGAAGGGCCAGTCAAAAACACATTGACTCCGAGGTAAAGTGCTGGTCTCTTGGTTCAAATGTCGAAGCTGGTCTTAGAAGGGTCAGTGAAGAACACATTGATTCGAGGGACAGTTCTGGTCAAAGCTCAAATACAGTGGTCAGTCTCTCGTACAAAAGGTCAAGGTAACAAATCCCGCGATGAGCAGGTTTCGCATTTGACATGTTTACACCAAAATGGCGCGAGTATTGGTTATGTCTCCAGCGAGCAGATATCGAGCTTGATTTATATAAGTTTAACGCTTGTTTCGCAATCGATGTAAAATAGATAAGTTAAAACTAAAGATCAAAGGTGGACGAAGGGTCCGTGAAGAAGTCGGTGAACTCGAGGAAGATGTCTGGTCCCTAGGTCCAGACAGGTCTGGATTCTCGCTGATCGCAGAACCCTGAAGATATGTCTTCAATGCCCATTTAATACATGTAACGGAGTCGCGTCTAGCAATGTGGGTCTTACTGACTCTCAATTTCGCGTTCACATAAGGCAAATTGCCGTTATTCTACTGGGGATACAATTCTAGTTTTGTTTGTTAAATGATACACCGCAGACTATAATTATTCGGTCAATAAATGTTCTGGTAAGACTGTCTGGTAGTTTTGATTGATTGATTGATTGAGTTTTATTGTCGTTTTCAACGGCTAGTTCACATTCTACCGTGTTTCCTAGTTCGCGCACACCAGTTCTCCACACAACAACATTTCCAGGCAACTGGCTTCTTTTCCGCATAGACTGTTAGCCCAATTGTGGAAGACGAATGACGCTAGTCACATTGACTTTTATCAAACGTCAGAAAGAATGTTGTCCGGGCTGGGGTTCGAACTTACATCCCCTGGATTGACAGCCGCGTCGCTACCGACTGAGCTACCGGGGCTCGGCTGTGTGTTAATACAGGCTTGCCTGAGCCTACACGGTACGGTACGCAAGTGAATTAAGACACCATCTCGCTATTCGCCGTTCATACACACTTAGTATCATAATAAGCTAACCCAAATTGCAACCAAGTTGCAATGTCAGCGTTTGGATCACGTTACACTAAGCTTATTGTCTATGTAACAGTAACCCAAATTCAATACAAGAGACACCATGTGATTGTCGTGATTCGATCGTGAAGCGACCCTGGGTTAACCATTTCCCACCCATCAAATCTGCTGCAGACGACTCTGTAGTTAAACATGGGAGAAACTGTGGAACAATATCTATAAATATACTGTTTTATTTATCTAATTGTAGGAAAGTGATGAAAACGTTGTGGCAAAAGACGTCGCTGTAAGAGGGAAAGAGTTAATAACACACGGACGTAACATATAAGTTAATCGTCTTATTATTTATTAACCCTATACCACTTGCAGACGTCTTATGATTCCTCAGTAGGAGACGATTTCAGTAATATTGTTTAAATAGAAGTTACTGCATATATTAGCTCTTTCTAGTTTGCCAAAGTGTTGTCAACTTATCTAAGATATCTTAAATAATACTTTCATTTATAGAGATTTTCAAAAGTTTTGCTGAAATATTTTCAAGGTAGTCTGCTGCAGAATTTGTGTAGACCAAAACAGGTTAAAGCAGGTTTGACTCGTGATCAGATCCCGAACATGTTCTCAACTAATAATATATATGCTTTCATTGAAGGGTATATTGGGATTCGCGTTAAATATCCCCTTTTCTCAGGCTTTTCCGGCTGTCTGTCTGTCTGTCTGTTTGTTTGTTTGTTTGTAAAGCGACGCTCCACAGCCCAAACCGACGGGCCGATTCCGATGAAACTTGGTGAACAGGTGCCATACGGGCTCAGGGTGCGCGCGTTTGAATTTCGTTGCTAAGGACCCACAACCAAGGCGAATCCCACGTCGCCTACCGGCTTGTACATGAATTTGTGTATATTATTTCAAAGTTGTTAACTGTAGATTTGTTCAATGTGAAAAAGTTAAACCCTTTGCATACTAAATTGTAAATGCTTAGCGAGCGTGAATTATACGGTACTAACGCCGCCTCAACAATTGTTCAATTATATCACGGCGTTTCCAGTGTAAATTAACATACTTCTGGTCCATGTATCCTTACACAAACCAGTTAGTCGAAATGCTGAAACTGCACCCCAGGGCGCCTTGAAGAGAGCGCCATTACAATCGTTTTTTATGTATTTGATATGACCCGGTCAGTGATTGAACCCGCGACCTCTGCACCAGCAGAGGCGGACCCTCTACCACTACACAATCGAGGCCCTATGCTACATTGAAGATTCCGATGTGACAAATGATACGCCTATTATGCAATACAAATGTACACCCATTTCTCTTTGCTGGGCTTATTTCGATTGGGGATTATACCTTTTCCACCAACAGACATAATTTTACGCATCTGTTGCAGTAAATGTCATGTTAACCCTTTCCCACATACAAGAAATCTGCAGCAAAAGACTTTGAAAACATCTAGGCAAAACACAGAAAATCTTTATAAATTATGGTTTAATTAGTAAAAAAAAGTTGAAAACATCGTGGCGAAAGGAAAAATTGCTAGTTTTGAGCAATTTCTCCTTTTGTCGCAATGTTTTCACAAGTCGACTGATGCAGATGCGCCAGAAAGCGTCTACAGGTGGGAAAGGGTTAAGATAAGGAATTATTTGTTTCCACTTCATTATCTAGATGTGTTCCTAGATTATTTTATCTTTTAAATATTAATTTATTCAGAATTTGTATTTCTTTATTGTGGTTCTACAGTTTTCGCTAATGTCATATGGCTGTTTTTTACGTCGAGTATGACTCAACGTATCGGAGAATGTAAAGCGTTCCATTGTGGATTACAATAGCTTTTGTTTAATGCATTTTTCGGAAGAACGATTTCGACCTTTTGTTCCTCTTATTGAGATTTTTTTTTCTACTCATAGTTCTTCAAAGGTTTTGAGCAAAGTAGCTAGGAACACGTTAATCCGGTAATTATTTTACGAAATACTTGGTACTTTTATGCAAAGATCCTGTACATGTCAATAAATGCATAAATCAATGCAGTTTAAATTATATGAACCAAAGTTGAGCTAAATAGCGTTAAATTGACGAGCGTTCGTCTTTCTCCATTTAATGTCCGCTCGGTGTTTAAATTTTCGTTAGAAATTTGAAAGACACGATCTGGAATATATTAACATTTCTTACATTTTATCATCAAATTGTCGAAGTGATCACTTGTTATGTCAAATAAACTTCAAATATCAGGATAACTAGGACGTTCCGGCTTAATCTGCGGTTGAACCTTTCAGTATATATTTAAACAAAACTATTTGTAAAGTGTGTGAAACGTCTGAGACAAATGAATAATCAAGTTTTCCCGTGTCAATTTAACAAATTTCGTATCTATATGCATTCACAGCAGTGCAATATTTTGTCTTTTAACAAAGATATCTGTGTAATCTTTTGCTTATGAGAAAATTTCCTTACAGTATGTATACAAACAATTACCGTTTAAATTATTTCTGTGCCACTAAGGGTCACATTCCTATTTGCTTTATATGTATTGTGTCAATACTTAACTTACTTATTGTATTATACTTTCGATAATTGATTTTGAAAGTTAATCAGTACTTAAATTTGGAAAGTTGTTTCTGAAATGTGAATCTTATCAGCTGTGAATTCAGTGAACAATGAGACCAATTGTTCACTTTACATTATTTGTTTAATAAATGAATACCAGTGGTAGCAGACATAAATAATGTGAACACCTCGGACAAGTAGGATTTAATTGTTTATCTGTTAGAACTTCTGTACCGAACATTTCCCGACGCTAGGCATTGAAGAATCTCGTGAAAATGTCGACGAAGAAACGTCCAGAAAGAGTGTTTGACAGCAAAGAAATGGAGATTCAAATATTGAATGCAAAAACTATAATGGAGAAGAATATACGAGCTGTGAAAAGTGAGCTTGCCATTCTGAATGAGGCGTCGGTAAAGATTTCTAGAGAGACTGGTCAAATTCGAGAGCGAATCGCTTCCAATCGTGAAGATTTAAAACAAAGGATCGATAAATATGTTGAGAAAATAACTGAGACCGTTGAATCAACATATCAACAAAACATTAACGGTATAGAAACGCATAGGCAGCTGTTGCACGATAAGGTTAAAGCGTGGGATGGTGATGTAGACAAATGTGTGACCGCCTTGAAGAAGTCGCCAGGTAATGATAAAACTTTAGTGAGCGAGCGTAAAGTTCTGCAAATGGTTTTAGACTCAGTGAACATAGGTTTTGTTAAACCTGATCTGAAACTAACGCGAACAGCATTTCTAGAAAAGGATTCTACGTTTAAGGACGGACAACTTTCAGAATTAGTAGGAAATATAGATAAAAAGGAAGAAACCCTCGACGATATTCATCATGATTTATTTGAAATCAAATCCTTCGAGTGTCCTAAATTTGAAATTAACGCGATAGCGTGTGAGCCTGAAGATCGCAGTGTTTGGACCTGTATGGGAACCAACCTGGAAATCATTAACTTTAAAGATAACGGGGACATCAATAACATAGCGATTTAAATTGGCCTGGTGATTGGTCTGGTGACTTGTTGTTGACCTGACATTACCTATATTTACAAATGAGCTAGATAGCATCAAGAGAACCATTCTGACAAATTGTTATTAAGCTCAAATTAAACATGCGACTTCTTGAGTGTGAACAATATTGTTCTTGAATTCGGCCTAGTGACTTAGTTATTGACTCAACATGACCTATATTCGAACTTGGCCTAGATATCATCATAAACATAATTAAAACAAATACAAAGTAGTAAGAAACTATTTAATATAAGTGAACGATGATCAGTCATGGCTATCTCGATCACACAACACATATAATACATCTCATATTGTTTAGGTTATGAACATACATGTATACATTTAACCCTCATTTGACAAACTTACATCAGACGAGTTTGTAAATATTTGGTAAAGATATATGGTTAACCTTTTATAAATGAAAGTTAAAACTTTGAATGAATTTGAAAATATGTTGGTAAAACGAGAATTGCTCCATATGAGCAGTTTCTTCTTTCACCACAATGGTTACAAAAGTCCTCTGCTGCAGAGGTGTCAGAAAGTGTCTGTATGTAGATAAGGTTTATTTTAGTTGAAAGAAAAAAGCAAGTATTAAAAACAACAATAGGGCCATAATGACCCGGTATTCCTCACCAGAGCTATGCTGAATATTTGTCATGCCAACGACACAGCCAATCACAATAATTTTAAATATTGCACCCTATGCCTAAAGTGTAAAACAGCCCCTTGTGTCCAATTTTTTGACCAATCGACATCATTGAAGGAATCTTGTAACAGCGTCACCATAGTAGCATTTGGAATCAATTGAAAGTCAGTAAGATATTTTGGAGGAGAAGAGTCATTTTAGGTAAAACGGATACGTCCTCTGACGGCCATGCTTTTAGGTCAATCAAAATGGTTTCAAGGAATCTGATAGAGGGTCACTCAAGGAATGTTTACACAAAAGTATTTGAAAATCGGCAAAATTGTTTCGGATGACAATAATTTTAAAGTTTTATTCTTTTGGTTCCCTTGAAAATCCTACACTGATCCAACATTTTAGGGTATTGAGTGGAAGCTTTATGAAAAATGTTATCCTAATTGACCCATTGGTGAGAGGATTATATGTTGACGAACGCATGCCTGACAATGACCGATCACAATTACTCACCTTGGTTACTTTGTGCACAGGTGAGCTAAACTCATTTCAATGTGTATGAATTTAAGATAAAACTTTCCGGTATAAAACACATCAGCAGCTCAAAACATCATGGCAAAAATACGGAAAATCCATATTAATAATAGTAGTCAATCGAGTCCAACAAAAAGAAAGCAAAAAATATTCATGATGAGTAATTTCTCCTTTTGAAATATTTTTTTCAAATGCTGTTTGCTGCAGATGTGTAAAAAAGCATCTGCATGTCGAAAACGGCTAAAATCAGCAATTACATGATGCAGAAAACATTCAGCACATCTAGTGTGTACAAGTTTTGAAAACATTGAGGGAAACGGGTAAATTGTTCCAATTGAGTCATTTCTCCTTCTCCCCTGCAATCCTTTGCTACTGCATCAAACTTATACTCTTTTGATTGAAATTTTTGAAAAGACCGTATAGTATGATTAGTGACGAGACACAGATCAGACTGTGTCAATATGCAGACCGATCTCAGTCCACACTGTTCTCTGTTTCATGTGGTGCAGGATAAATATTAAATTAATGGGGTTTCAAAGTTTGTCTAGAGTTCAATATTTTATTTTTGTAAATAATGACTTGATTACAAAATAGAGACATGTTTTTTTTTAGAGCATGTTGTGTATGGTACGTAATCAATGGTAAAATTGGGGTCAATAGCTAGTTTGCATACTACACATTCATTCTTTGAAGCGTATCGTGAATTCGCGAATTCACGGACCATGACCTGTAACTTGGCTTCTTGATTCATTATTATAGTTTCCATTCATAAGTCAACGGCAACATTTTACCGTTGGATTATTAGAACAACTAGTACACATGTTTGTGTTTGAAAATAGTTGTAATATAAAGTGTAACAGTTTAATTGTGTATCAAATGGGTTTCATGTCGATTCTTTTATAAGTGATTTGACGTTGAACTGTTGAATATTGATATGCATTCTCTACTTTCACTTTCAGACAAGGTCAAAAAACTAAAAGAGATCAAATCAATCATTTCCAGTGCATCCTATACTCATTCGCAATGCATTTAAACTCATTGTCGTATATTCAATACATACTGGTGATGGTATACACTCATTTCTACACAAACAAAGGTTTATTTAGGGACTTCTGTAGTGTAGATCAAAGGGTCCGCGGATGTATTTAGCGTACTTTGACCTTTAAGACAAAAAATATGTTTTTAATAATAGGTATTTCCTAATTATTTACAAGGTATGATATAAAACAAAATCACAAAAGGAAATAGTAGGTCAAATAAGTTGTTATTATCAAAGAAAATTAGATTTTTGTATACCACCCAAATTTAGGTTTTTCGGCCAAGATTCATGCTTTCGTGCAATACATAGAACTTCGCAAAGGAAAAGTAAGAAAAAACATCACAAATTAAGATTTTTCTGTCTCAAATGTTCATAGAAATTATCAAACTTTATATTTATGCACCATTCACAGACATTTTAGGCAAGCAGTATCATCATTTTTAACCAGATTGACTATATCCAAACATTTTTGCAGACGACAAAAAATTGACCTGTCATTTTTGTGAATTTTTAAGCTTCTTTAGACACTTTTTTTTACCTCAGAGGTCTGGTTTTTGTGTAAATCTACAGAGAATGATATCAAATGAAAGCAAATTAGCAAATATTAGGACAATAAGGCAATTATTTTCAAAGAAATTTCAAATTTCCTATTCAACCCAAACCTAGGTTTCGCGAATTGAGTCCGGCAAGTTTCATGCGCTCTCACATCATCCCGGTCTCAAAGACAAAAAAAGCAGAAAAACATAACATTTTTAGGATTTACTGTGTCACATGTTTAAGGACATGGCTAAACTTCATGTTTATGCCTCTTTTATGCAGCTAACCAATCAAAGAACACTTTTTATAGCTTGAGAAACATCATTGTGTATGGCAAATGGTCAAAAAGGCTATAACCTAATGGCTGGATACCCCCAATGGACCTAAATTACACTCCAGGCACCCAATGTTATCATTTTTCAAGCAATTTGACTGAATCCCACCCACTAAAGTACCCTAGAATGCTTCAATATGTGCAGCTGACACAAATTTGACTTTGTATATGTTCCACCCAAAACCTCTTTAGGTCACAATACACTAAATAAATTCCTTCTTTGTTTCCATGTAAATCGACCAACTTCAGTCATCAATTGTCACACTTTCTAAGCATTTCCCATAAAAAACACCATATATCATTGAAAAGAGTTACCTCTTAGCTTTAAAACAATCCAAAGAAAATGTGGGGTCATGTATTATGCAAGAAAGAACTCACCAGGCGAAAATGGTTACCGTCATTTTCGACAAAAAAGGTCCCGGACAAACCGGTGTTTAGCATTCTCTACTTTCACTTTCAGACAAGGTCAAAAAAATAAAAGTGATCAAATCCATCATTTCCAGTGCATCCTATACACATTCGCAATGCATTTAAACTCATTGTCGTATATTCAATACATACTGATGATGGTATACACTCATTTCTACACAAACAAAGGTTTATTTAGGGACTTCTGTAGTAATTTGACCTTTAACGATAACAATGTGTTTCGTAAATCAAAATGGCTGACGTGAAATTTCTGTTAATAATGCGGCAATATCGAACACCCTGAACGAGTAATACACTAAATTCTCTCTCTATTATGCGTCAACTAATCGATGAGGTGTGATCAACAGATTATAGTTATAATTATATTATAACAATACCAAGATTTTAAATGTATGAAAACTACTAGATTGGAATAATTTTATGTTTAACGTTAATTAAACCAAATACTTAGAGAGATATATACTTACTTAAAAGAAATTCATATGAAATTAATGAGAGTGTGTAGTTACTACATTCCGCAAAAAGTAGAATCAAACTAAACCATATTTGCATTTGTTTTTAAAAAATATGCACAAATATTTTAACTCGAAAAATAAATATATATCCTGATATAGTTCATAAAATGAATTTTGCGAAATATTGTATTCAGGCCACACCACGTGGAGAAACTCTCTCATGGACCAAAATTTAATATTTGGATTTATATTATATTATTTTGAGAATTTTATTCTATGTTTTCCATTTTAGGTTACCAAAATAGAGCCCGTGCGCCTGACGAGGACCCGGGCCGTAAAAGACCCTACACATAGCTCCATTTTTTGGATTTTTTATTCTATGATTTTGGTTCTATGTACATTCATTTGATAGAGATTCAAAGCATGGCCGAGCAGCAGCACCCAGCTACCGGCCGTGGCTGCACCACTGTTGAGCGTGCTTGCTTAGGGTGCTCGCAGCACTTGTTTAGCATGCAGACATTGCCGACATGTGAACACGGGGCCAACATTACCCGCGAAACCTATAAGTCAATATAGAGCCCTTCCCCTGCCAGCTCGCTATTAAATCGAGTGATACGCAAAGGACAAACCAGGAATTCTCCCTTAACACATTTGTCTCAACCCGAATCTCTAACAGATGTATGCATGTTTATTTTGTATCCTCAAGATCTAGGTGTGTTTGATTCAATTCGTTTCTAATTGGTGACGTAATCTCATTTTAGGTTAACAAAAAAGACCCTACACAGAGCTCCATTTTTAGGAATTTGTATTCATTGTTTTTGATAAAGAGACTGGAACAGTTCTTTAGTGCAAACGGGACTAGAAATGAAAAAAAAGTGCCTATGCGTCTGTCATTGGTGCAGATTCATATGATATTTTGCGTAATTTGGTGCAACCCGATTTACCAAAGGATAAATCGTATGCCGATCTGGTGAAGACGCTGACGGACCACTACATGCCGAAACCATTGGTTATTTCAGAACGATATAAGTTCAACAAACGTAATCAACGTGATGGTGAACGAATCATGGACTATGTAATTGTGTTAAAGAAGTTAGCCACGTATTGCGAATTCAACGCCTTTCTGAACGACGCTTTACGGGACAGAATGGTGTGTGGATTACGATCGGAAGTAATCCAACGCAAGTTATTGTTCGAGGACGGACTAACTTTCGAAAAGGCGTGCCAAATAGCGTGTTCCATAGAAATGGCGGAAAAATACACAGCAAGTTTTCAACAGCAAGGACGTGTGTCCGAGGTAAACGTCGTGCATAAAGGGAAATCGGGCAAGAAAGTCTATCACAAGAGAGAGAAAAACTCCAACAAGGGAGAGTCAAAACCCTGCTTTCCGGATGATTATTGATATTAAGGCCAAGTTCAAATATTGGTCAAGTCTGTTTAATGTTAGCATGTTGAAACTTTGGCAGAATGGATGTTTTGAACATTGCTTTTAACCCAGAAACTATGTCACTAAGCCTAATTGAAGGAAAAACTTGTTTTCACTATTGTTTTTTTTTTACCTTTCTGTATTGATTATGTTCATGTGATGAATTGAATGTTAAAATTGTTGAAAATTTGACTTTGCACCAACAGATAAAGTAGGAATAATGTACAACAGCGGTCTCAGTTCCGACAGCTTGAAACTGATTCCTTTATCATGGTAGTCACATACCTACAGGTTAGACCCATTATAGACGCTGTGCTCGTGATGAGGCTTTGCCTTTTTCATATTAGGGGAGAGTTTAGCATTCGTTGAACCAAAATTTGATCTTTGGAAACTTGAAATGATCTGTTTGCTTCAGCAAAACCGACCTTATCGTAAATATAGCAAATGTACATGAGCGATACTCTAGGAAATTATTATTATTTTAAAAAAGATATAATGAGCCGTCCCGCGAGAAAACCAAACATTATGGCCTCTGCGTAATGTATCGACCCAGACCAGCATGCGCAGTCCGCGCAGACTGATCCGAGCTGACACATTTCGTCTCAGGGGGATAGACCATGTTGGTTTACTCGCGGGACGGCTCTTATTATGTTTTAAGATTACTTGTTTTTGTTTTACGATAGTTTTATAATGTTTTTGAGACTTTCCCCAACTCGTTTTTGTTTATTTATTATACTTACTTGTGTTATGCTTCTCTTGTTTTTTATGTTTAACTTACTTGTCATATTGTTTATGTTTTAATTGCCGGATTTAGTTTCGAACATATATAATCTTTATTAATGGTTTTACTTAAGCACTCAAAATGAGCTTTGATGTCAACGGGCATTAAATCATTCGCTCCCGGAAGTCAAACCTAGCGTTAGTATCACACGTGCTCCAGGAAAACCAACGTATGGAAAAAGACCTGCCCGCATATCCATAAATATTTAAATCTACTTTATTTAAATTGTTTTACAAAGCTTTCTTGATTATTGTGCGAATAGTGCAGAGCAAGATCATACAGGACGGATGCGATGTCTGATTTGGATCTTCATTTGGCAAAGATACCCTAACATCACTTACATATATCCTTGCTCATCCAAGTTATCTTCTCTATATGAACTGTGTTTGTCAGAATTGTATTGTATATGAGCCGTTTCACGAGAAAACCAACATTGCGGACTCTGCCTAATATTTCAACCCGGATCAGCCTGAGCATGCCGCGCAGGCTAACCCGGACAGAGAGTTTTCGCCTCCTGTGGATTCTGTTTCAGGAATCATTACTCTATACCTCTATCCCAATGAGACGTAATTTGTCGGACCGGATTAGCATGCTCGGACTGCACAGGCTGATCTGGGTCGGTACAATACGCAGAGTTCATCATGTTGGTTTTCTCGTGGAACAGTTCATATATATTTTTATTTCAATAGATTACTGATATATTTCAGTGGATTGATTCTCTATAAACACACTGTTTCAACAGTGAGAGTCAAGCCCCGGTAGCGACGCGGGATGTCAGTCTAGGGGTTGTTGGTTCGAATCCCGGCTCGACCAACTTTCATTCCGAGGATTGACAAAGGTCAATGCGACAGGCGTCATTCGTCTTCCACCAATGGGCTAAGTCTATGTTGAAAAGCAGCCAGTTGCTTGGGAAGATTGTTGTGTGGAGTACTGGTGTGAGAAAACCAGGAATTACATGAGTAGGTGAACTGGCCGCCGTAATATAATTGAATTTTTTTTAAAAACGGCGTTAAACCCCAATCAATCAATCTCAATTGATAATGTCCACTGTTTGCTCCGTTTTCATCCAGTCTCAACACATTCCTCGGTAAGTAAAAGCATGACATGAACAGGACAGAAAAGTTTTCCGTTCAGATTGGGTTGGTTGTTTTTTGTTGTTTCTGCACGGGGTTTTACAAATGTTCACCAGTTATATCACGGCGTTTCCTGGGAAGGTAATCAGTAGGCCTACTACTGGTCCATTTATCCTGACACCAGCGAGTCAGTCGTAATGCTAACCCCGCAATCCTGGTCAAGCCATAACTAGCATTTGTTTAGAAGGAAGATACTAATAATCCCTATCATTAAAGAGCTTTTCCATCTCGATGGTGTAGTGGTAGTAGAGTGTCCGCCCCAGTAGCGGGAGGGGTCGCGGGTTCATACCCAATACTTAAAAATGGTAGATATGGCTGCCCTCCTTCTTGCCCAGGGTTGTGGATAAAGAATTACGACAGACTGGCTGGTTTCAGGATAAATGGATAATTAGTTCTGGTAACTAACCTAGGAAACGATGTGATATCTGAACAATTGCTTAAACCTGCGTTAAACACATAACAATAAATCACTAGAGAGCTGCAGTGGAATCGCTTAAACTCGACCATAGTAAATTTCGAATACTTCTTTTAACTCGAACTGTTTCTCGGAACATGTCTGTCTATTGAAAAACAGTGAAGCAGCAATTTTGATACTAGCAATCAGAACTACTGATGTGCTGTCGGATCTTGATATCAATTTTTCACTGGGTTTCTTTTTCGACACAAACACTTAATAATGAAAATAGTGAATTACGAAACTGTTAATGAAAAAAAAAGCGATTTAAGCACACATCCAGCGATGACTCGAGCACGCCGATAAATCGAAGTAATTTATTAATCCCTTTCGAGTTCGAGTTATCGCGATTCCACTGTATTTCCACTGTTAGTGTTCACTCAGTGAAAACACATTTCAGCCGATCCACGAAAAAACAAACATGATGGACTCTGCGTAATGTATCGATCCAGAGCAGCCTGCACAGTTCACGCAGGCTAATCCAGGCCGACACATTCTGTCTCAGGGGAATATAGGTATAGATTAATTATTTACAATCCACAGGAGGCGGAAAGTGTCTGTCCGGGTTAGCCTGCGCGGCATTCTTAGGCTGATCCGAATCGATACTTTACAGAAAGTTTACAATGTCGGTTTTACGGCTCATTTCCGTCTCGAACCGAAATGATTACAATTGTGACTTTTTGGGGAAAAGTTTTCGAAACCTGATCAAATTGATGATCTGGCTCTACACAAGGCGGAAATTACCTATGATTGGTTCACCGAAATTTATAAGATGATCATGGAACAAGGGTGTAGTAACCCGGACGTAACATCTTCAACATTTTTTTTATTTTTTTTTTTCCAAAGCAAATATAAATATATCAACACATAAATAAATATCAATTTTTATCACAACACATGCGAATAGATAAACAATTTACTTAATTTATATAAAAACATATATAGGTCAAATTACGCTAAATACATCCGCGGGCCCCTTTGATCTACAGCCAAGTAGTGCGTAAACAAAACTTTGTTTGCCTAGAAATGGTTGTACATCTGGCCCAGACTGCATTGGATATGTGACAATGGGTGTAAATTCTTTGTAAATATGTGGAGGATGAACTGGAACTGTTTGATTTGATCATTTTAGGTATTTTGACCTTGTGTGAAAGTGAAAGTAGAGTATGGGTAAATACATTTTAAGCCTAGCTGGATTGTGGTAAAAAGGACGGTCCCTATCTTCACAGAGCGAGTTCTTTCTTGCATAATACATGACCCCACATTTTCTATGGATTATTTTAAAGGTAAGAAGTATCTCTTTTCAATGATATATGGTGTTCCACCTGGGAAATGCTTAGAAAGTGTGACAAACGAGGGTTTAAGCTGGTTGATTTACATGTAAACAAAGAAGGAATTTATTTGGTGTATTGTGACCTAAAGCACTTCCGGGTCAAATTATGAAAGGTCACTTTTGTATCGTCTGCAGTAATGGATACCTTCTGGGATACAGTACGAGACAGACTACACTCACAATGCCTAGCAAATGTAGAAACTGGTTGCCTGGAGTGGACAGGGGGCTCATGTGGGCATTCAGCTATTAGGTACGGCAGAATGCGTGTTAAATTTCCACACGAGCCCCAATCAAAGATGTTTTATGTGCACAGGTTGGCTAAAATGCTTCAGTTGAGGGCCATATTGGGTTCGGACCAATCCATTAGCCACCTGTGCAATAACTCTTTATGCTGTTTTTCTGGACATTTGAGTGTTGAGCCGTTGTTGATTAATTGTCAGAGAAAGACATGCCACTCTCAGGGTAGATGTTTGGGAGGTCATTTTAACCATGAAAATATCTAGCCTGACTGTGTCATACTGACCTAGATGAAAGGTAAACAAATATGAAGTGTTCTTATGTATAGCACTATCTTTTGACCTATTGATAAATAAATATGACCAAACATGGTTATTAAACAGTCATATACTACAAATATAGCTTTAAAATGTGGAAAATGTGGGGTTGGTTGGTAATTGTTTAAGTATGAGCATGCATGACATTGAATCTTTGTTCAATATTTTCACACACACAATAATACACAGTGAAATAATACAGTCAATCAATCAATGCATTATTTATACATAGCTATGGTCACTGAGATGGGCTAAGCCCTGAGTATTCAACTTTGGGTCAGTCATTCCCTTCCTGTAGTGCACCTTTTCGTGTAAATTATATTTTCGCAAACGTCCCGCATACCTACATGTTTTATGTTTAGATCTGTATTGTTTACTTTTGGACAAGTTAATAGATCTTTGTGTACTAACCAGCTGCTTCACTACAGAAGAACCCCTGGTTATATTTGCATGAAGGTTACTGCATTTTGTGAGGACAGAATTAGCAAAGCCTTTGTTCAACTTATGAATTTGGCCATGAATGCGACCCCGAAAATTACGCGCGAATGTGGTCGCTTTGGGGACCACCGCTTGATAGGACCTGTTTACGGCCTCACATTTTTGGGTCGATGTTAAAAACCTAGTTTTCCCCAAGTTCTCAGTACCTAAGAATAAATTAATGCACCTTGTCAGTATTTCTTCATCAAGTTTCGATATTCTAAGTCTCACGTTTTGTGGCAGGAAGTATTTTACTTGAGACTTATGACCGGTACAAACGAAACTTTGCTTAGCACATGTAGAACCGCAGTAACCTTTAAAACATAAGACTATTGTTTCAATGATTTTTGGCATTTTTAATGTTATTTTACACATATCACCATTGTAATATCTATGTGCAGATATCAGCTCACCCAAACACCTTGCTTTTACTGAGAGTGCAAACCTATTTTTCAAGTTTGACTTGTTACATGGAAACATTGTCTTAGTGAATGGGGCTTTATAAACCTGTCTCTTCATAGAATTAGCAAGATGTCTCAAGTCTTTTAAGCTAATAACAGTGTTCTCCTGACATTTATTTACACCTTTATGACCTTTACTGTCACCGTCACCAGTAAAATGCGTTATTTTTAAATCTTGAGATATTTGGCGCGCAGCCTTTTCATTCCATTGGTCTTCCTGCCCAATCGGTGTTTCGCCCGTTATGTTTGCCGAGCAATAGCCTGCATGATTAGGGCAGGACACTTTTTCCCCTTTGTTTCGCAACCGTGATGCCCTTACACATAATTTACTTGCTATGTGAACCCCAATTATTTTCTTTTCAAGAGTATTGTTCTCGCATAGAGTGGTTGTAGCCATAGTACCGGCTTGAAACGGTGTCGATTCGCTATTGAAAAGAGGGTTATTGTAACATGTATCTCCCTCTATCCTCACTGACTTAGGGTCTTTCTGACCAATAGTTTTATTATCAGCCTTTAGAGTTTGCCTTATGTCCTTAATACTCTCATTATTCAATTTGATAAATGCCTCTGCCACAGAATTTGCAGTTTTTTGCATACCCGATATAGTTGGTGCAATTATGTTAGTGCAGTTTAGTATGCGTGTTGCACAATGGTTACTGATTGGTGTTGAGAATAGACCTATTTGAAAGCCAACATTGGCTTTTGCTGTTTGTCTACCTCTTCTCTTATGGATCCTTTCAACCTCTTCATATAAATTATAGTATATACATGTACCAATATATGTACATTTTTCACATTTAAGCCGTTCGCGCCAGACTAGACCCCACTTTTGGGAACTGGCACTGTCGAAAACCAGAATACCATTACAATTTATGTTCAACTGTGCATGTATCTTTATTTCAGAGTTAAACATCAGTTGCACCTTAGCTGGACAGTACAGTTTATTTGTGTATGAGTTGGGGTGATATGTATTGTTGCGGGCAACACCAAACTCATCGATAATACCAGCCACTTTCCCAGATGGCCGCAAGGGACGTACATTTGTTTCCGAACCATCAACATCAAGAAAGGTGAATATACCCAAATGTCTATTTACGCGTGCCTCAAAGGCATCTTGAGTACATCTCACATACTTTGTTTGTACCTTTTCTACACTAAAACCATGTTTTTGTCCCCTATTTACACCTGGCACACCTTTTTGAAAGCCAATTGACTTGCAGTGCCTTTTACGGGCCATCTTTAACTTAATTTCCCCGTCAATTACAATACAAAAGCAATAGAACACAACTAATATAATAAAAATGTGTTAGGAAGTTATTTTATTGGAACCTACTTCCTAATACAGCCCTCTTCAACCCCAGCTAGTCCCTTACTAATGGGTTAATATTTATGACATATACATGCCACAAATGTGCTAAATTTCACACATCAATGCAGTCACCAGTAAAGGTGTCAAAAAACCTTAATAATGCACCTGGCTGGCCAGTATTGGTATTTAATTGTTTGAAATATATAAATGCTTGTTTCTTAATAAAATGTTTGTAGAAAAACATCAAAAAGCATTTAGAACAGGATTTTGCTGGAAAAAAATCCTAGCAAATTTTACATTTTTCTCCCTAAAAATGGATGTTTTCAAGCTATTTAGACTTCTCTGTTAGTGTTGCATGGCCCAAATCATGCCTAAATATGAAGTTTGTTCATGTCTTTAAACAATGGACACAGTTTAAACTTAATATATAACGCGTTTCTTATTTTTTTCGTCTAAGACCTATATGATGCGCGATATCCCAAAACTGGCCAGACTCAAGCCGCAAAACCAAGGTTTCTGCAGGTATAGGAAAATTGAAATTTCTTTGAAAATAATTGCCTAACTGTCCTAACTTTGGCTTTTTTGCTTTCAATATAGATAACACTTTGAAAACAATGGCAAGAAACTCCTCCTCAGAGGCAAAAATGTTGTCTTATAAAGCACTTCCGGGTCAAATTATGAAAGGTCACTTTTGTATCGTCTGCAGTAATGGATACCTTCTGGGATACAGTACGAGACAGACTACACTCACAATGCCTAGCAAATGTAGAAACTGGTTGCCTGGAGTGGACAGGGGGCTCATGTGGGCATTCAGCTATTAGGTACGGCAGAATGCGTGTTAAATTTCCACACGAGCCCCAATCAAAGATGTTTTATGTGCACAGGTTGGCTAAAATGCTTCAGTTGAGGGCCATATTGGGTTCGGACCAATCCATTAGCCACCTGTGCAATAACTCTTTATGCTGTTTTTCTGGACATTTGAGTGTTGAGCCGTTGTTGATTAATTGTCAGAGAAAGACATGCCACTCTCAGGGTAGATGTTTGGGAGGTCATTTTAACCATGAAAATATCTAGCCTGACTGTGTCATACTGACCTAGATGAAAGGTAAACAAATATGAAGTGTTCTTATGTATAGCACTATCTTTTGACCTATTGATAAATAAATATGACCAAACATGGTTATTAAACAGTCATATACTACAAATATAGCTTTAAAATGTGGAAAATGTGGGGTTGGTTGGTAATTGTTTAAGTATGAGCATGCATGACATTGAATCTTTGTTCAATATTTTCACACACACAATAATACACAGTGAAATAATACAGTCAATCAATCAATGCATTATTTATACATAGCTATGGTCACTGAGATGGGCTAAGCCCTGAGTATTCAACTTTGGGTCAGTCATTCCCTTCCTGTAGTGCACCTTTTCGTGTAAATTATATTTTCGCAAACGTCCCGCATACCTACATGTTTTATGTTTAGATCTGTATTGTTTACTTTTGGACAAGTTAATAGATCTTTGTGTACTAACCAGCTGCTTCACTACAGAAGAACCCCTGGTTATATTTGCATGAAGGTTACTGCATTTTGTGAGGACAGAATTAGCAAAGCCTTTGTTCAACTTATGAATTTGGCCATGAATGCGACCCCGAAAATTACGCGCGAATGTGGTCGCTTTGGGGACCACCGCTTGATAGGACCTGTTTACGGCCTCACATTTTTGGGTCGATGTTAAAAACCTAGTTTTCCCCAAGTTCTCAGTACCTAAGAATAAATTAATGCACCTTGTCAGTATTTCTTCATCAAGTTTCGATATTCTAAGTCTCACGTTTTGTGGCAGGAAGTATTTTACTTGAGACTTATGACCGGTACAAACGAAACTTTGCTTAGCACATGTAGAACCGCAGTAACCTTTAAAACATAAGACTATTGTTTCAATGATTTTTGGCATTTTTAATGTTATTTTACACATATCACCATTGTAATATCTATGTGCAGATATCAGCTCACCCAAACACCTTGCTTTTACTGAGAGTGCAAACCTATTTTTCAAGTTTGACTTGTTACATGGAAACATTGTCTTAGTGAATGGGGCTTTATAAACCTGTCTCTTCATAGAATTAGCAAGATGTCTCAAGTCTTTTAAGCTAATAACAGTGTTCTCCTGACATTTATTTACACCTTTATGACCTTTACTGTCACCGTCACCAGTAAAATGCGTTATTTTTAAATCTTGAGATATTTGGCGCGCAGCCTTTTCATTCCATTGGTCTTCCTGCCCAATCGGTGTTTCGCCCGTTATGTTTGCCGAGCAATAGCCTGCATGATTAGGGCAGGACACTTTTTCCCCTTTGTTTCGCAACCGTGATGCCCTTACACATAATTTACTTGCTATGTGAACCCCAATTATTTTCTTTTCAAGAGTATTGTTCTCGCATAGAGTGGTTGTAGCCATAGTACCGGCTTGAAACGGTGTCGATTCGCTATTGAAAAGAGGGTTATTGTAACATGTATCTCCCTCTATCCTCACTGACTTAGGGTCTTTCTGACCAATAGTTTTATTATCAGCCTTTAGAGTTTGCCTTATGTCCTTAATACTCTCATTATTCAATTTGATAAATGCCTCTGCCACAGAATTTGCAGTTTTTTGCATACCCGATATAGTTGGTGCAATTATGTTAGTGCAGTTTAGTATGCGTGTTGCACAATGGTTACTGATTGGTGTTGAGAATAGACCTATTTGAAAGCCAACATTGGCTTTTGCTGTTTGTCTACCTCTTCTCTTATGGATCCTTTCAACCTCTTCATATAAATTATAGTATATACATGTACCAATATATGTACATTTTTCACATTTAAGCCGTTCGCGCCAGACTAGACCCCACTTTTGGGAACTGGCACTGTCGAAAACCAGAATACCATTACAATTTATGTTCAACTGTGCATGTATCTTTATTTCAGAGTTAAACATCAGTTGCACCTTAGCTGGACAGTACAGTTTATTTGTGTATGAGTTGGGGTGATATGTATTGTTGCGGGCAACACCAAACTCATCGATAATACCAGCCACTTTCCCAGATGGCCGCAAGGGACGTACATTTGTTTCCGAACCATCAACATCAAGAAAGGTGAATATACCCAAATGTCTATTTACGCGTGCCTCAAAGGCATCTTGAGTACATCTCACATACTTTGTTTGTACCTTTTCTACACTAAAACCATGTTTTTGTCCCCTATTTACACCTGGCACACCTTTTTGAAAGCCAATTGACTTGCAGTGCCTTTTACGGGCCATCTTTAACTTAATTTCCCCGTCAATTACAATACAAAAGCAATAGAACACAACTAATATAATAAAAATGTGTTAGGAAGTTATTTTATTGGAACCTACTTCCTAATACAGCCCTCTTCAACCCCAGCTAGTCCCTTACTAATGGGTTAATATTTATGACATATACATGCCACAAATGTGCTAAATTTCACACATCAATGCAGTCACCAGTAAAGGTGTCAAAAAACCTTAATAATGCACCTGGCTGG
>JASEVX010000011.1:52179680-52318709 GCA_031761405.1 Serripes groenlandicus | reverse complement strand
ACGTAAATGAAACCTGTAGACGCATTTCGATGCAATTTGAAGCAGTCGAGTATTGAAAACATTGTGACAAAAGTAGAAAATGCTCAACAAACGTCCTAACCCTTTCCCTCATGTAGACGCATGTTGATGCATAGGATGCGGCTTTTGAAAACATTGTGACAAACGTAGTAGACATGGTTCAAATCGAACAGTTAATGCTCCTATTCCCACATTTATTCGAAACGAGCAAGTAATTAATCCTTACCTAGTCGCTGCGTGAAGGAGACGTAGTTCTGAAGTCCACCAGTGTGCTGTGCCTTGATCTGTGCCTTGATCTGTGTCTTGATCTGTGAATCTTTCATCTCGGTTGGTTATATCTGGAACGTAAATGAAACCTGTAGACGCATTTCGATGCAATTTGAAGCAGTCGAGTATTGAAAACATTGTGACAAAAGTAGAAAATGCTCAACAAACGTCCTAACCCTTTCCCACATGTAGACGCATGTTGATGCATAGGATGCGGCTTTTGAAAACATTGTGACAAACGTAGTAGACATGGTTCAAATCGAACAGTTAATGCTCCTTTTCCCACATTTATTCGAAACGAGCAAGTAATTAATCCTTACCTAGTCGCTGCGTGAAGGAGACGTAGTTCTGAAGTCCACCAGTGTGCTGTGCCTTGATCTGTGCCTTGATCTGTGTCTTGATCTGTGAATCTTTCATCTCGGTTGGTTATATCTGGAACGTAAATGAAACCTGTAGACGCATTTCGATGCAATTTGAAGCAGTCGAGTATTGAAAACATTGTGACAAAAGTAGAAAATGCTCAACAAACGTCCTAACCCTTTCCCACATGTAGACGCATGTTGATGCATAGGATGCGGCTTTTGAAAACATTGTGACAAACGTAGTAGACATGGTTCAAATCGAACAGTTAATGCTCCTTTTCCCACATTTATTCGAAACGAGCAAGTAATTAATTCCTTACCTAGTCGCTGCGTGAAGAAGACGTAGTTCTGAAGTCCACCAGTGTGCTGTGCCTTGATCTGTGTCTTGATCTGTGAATCTTTCATCTCGGTTGGTTATATCTGGAACGTAAATGAAACCTGTAGACGCATTTCGATGCAATTTGAAGCAGTCGAGTATTGAAAACATTGTGACAAAAGTAGAAAATGCTCAACAAACGTCCTAACCCTTTCCCACATGTAGACGCATGTTGATGCATAGGATGCGGCTTTTGAAAACATTGTGACAAACGTAGTAGACATGGTTCAAATCGAACAGTTAATGCTCCTTTTCCCACATTTATTCGAAACGAGCAAGTAATTAATTCCTTACCTAGTCGCTGCGTGAAGAAGACGTAGTTCTGAAGTCCACCAGTGTGCTGTGCCTTGATCTGTGTCTTGATCTGTGAATCTTTCATCTTGGTTGGTTATATCTGGAACGTAAATGAAACCTGTAGACGCATTTCGATGCAATTTGAAGCAGTCGAGTATTGAAAACATTGTGACAAAAGTAGAAAATGCTCAACAAACGTCCTAACCCTTTCCCACATGTAGACGCATGTTGATGCATAGGATGCGGCTTTTGAAAACATTGTGACAAACGTAGTAGACATGGTTCAAATCGAACAGTTAATGCTCCTTTTCCCACATTTATTCGAAACGAGCAAGTAATTAATCCTTACCTAGTCGCTGCGTGAAGGAGACGTAGTTCTGAAGTCCACCAGTGTGCTGTGCCTTGATCTGTGCCTTGATCTGTGTCTTGATCTGTGAATCTTTCATCTCGGTTGGTTATATCTGGAACGTAAATGAAACCTGTAGACGCATTTCGATGCAATTTGAAGCAGTCGAGTATTGAAAACATTGTGACAAAAGTAGAAAATGCTCAACAAACGTCCTAACCCTTTCCCACATGTAGACGCATGTTGATGCATAGGATGCGGCTTTTGAAAACATTGTGACAAACGTAGTAGACATGGTTCAAATCGAACAGTTAATGCTCCTTTTCCCACATTTATTCGAAACGAGCAAGTAATTAATTCCTTACCTAGTCGCTGCGTGAAGAAGACGTAGTTCTGAAGTCCACCAGTGTGCTGTGCCTTGATCTGTGTCTTGATCTGTGAATCTTTCATCTCGGTTGGTTATATCTGGAACGTAAATGAAACCTGTAGACGCATTTCGATGCAATTTGAAGCAGTCGAGTATTGAAAACATTGTGACAAAAGTAGAAAATGCTCAACAAACGTCCTAACCCTTTCCCACATGTAGACGCATGTTGATGCATAGGATGCGGCTTTTGAAAACATTGTGACAAACATAGTAGACATGGTTCAAATCGAACAGTTAATGCTCCTTTTCCCACATTTATTCAAGACGAGCAAGTAATTAATCCTTACCTAGTCGCTGCGTGAAGGAGACGTAGTTCTGAAGTCCACCAGTGTGCTGTGCCTTGATCTGTGCCTTGATCTGTGTCTTGATCTGTGAATCTTTCATCTCGGTTGGTTATATCTGGAACGTAAATGAAACCTGTAGACGCATTTCGATGCAATTTGAAGCAGTCGAGTATTGAAAACATTGTGACAAAAGTAGAAAATGCTCAACAAACGTCCTAACCCTTTCCCACATGTAGACGCATGTTGATGCATAGGATGCGGCTTTTGAAAACATTGTGACAAACGTAGTAGACATGGTTCAAATCGAACAGTTAATGCTCCTTTTCCCACATTTATTCGAAACGAGCAAGTAATTAATCCTTACCTAGTCGCTGCGTGAAGGAGACGTAGTTCTGAAGTCCACCAGTGTGCTGTGCCTTGATCTGTGTCTTGATCTGTGAATCTTTCATCTCGGTTGGTTATATCTGGAACGTAAATGAAACCTGTAGACGCATTTCGATGCAATTGAAGCAGTCGAGTATTGAAAACATTGTGACAAAAGTAGAAAATGCTCAACAAACGTCCTAACCCCTTTCCCACATGTAGACGCATGTTGAAGCATAGGATGCGGCTTTTGAAAACATTGTGACAAATGCAGTAGACATGGTTCAAATCGAACAGTTAATGCTCCTTTTCCCACATTTATTCGAAGCGAGCAAGTAATTAATCCTTACCTAGTCGCTGCATGAAGGAGACGTAGTTCTGAAGTCCACCAGTGTGCTGTGCCTTGATCTGTGTCTTGATCTGTGAATCTTTCATCTCGGTTGGTTATATCTGGAACGTAAATGAAACCTGTAGACGCATTTCGATGCAATTGAAGCAGTCGAGTATTGAAAACATTGTGACAAAAGTAGAAAATGCTCAACAAACGTCCTAACCCCTTTCCCACATGTAGACGCATGTTGGTGCATATGATGCGGCTTTTGAAAACATTGTGACAAACGTAGACATGGTTTAAAACGAACAGTTGCTCCCCCTTATGCCACCATTATTCGAAACGAGCAAGTAATTACTACTTACCTAGTTGTAGCTCTGAAGTGCAGTGTACGTTGATCTGTGTCTTCATCTGTGAATCTTTCATCTCGGTTGGTTATATCTGGAACGTAAATTAAAACCTGCACACTTAGCATGTTGTTCGACCAGTGTAGTCTCAGATCAATGCAAGCATCCGCATATATCTCTATCTGGATCTTCACTGGTCGATCGATAGTCACGAATGGTTCTAAGAAACATTTTGACCCGTTCTCTCATGATTGAAAACATTGTGACAAAAGTAGAACATGCTCAACAAACTTCCTAACACTTTCCCACATGTAGACGCATGTTGGTGCATATGATGCGGATTTAGAAAACATTGTGACAAACGTAGACATGGTTCAAAACGAACAGTTGCTCCCCCTTATGCCACCATTATTCGAAAGGAGCAAGTAATTACTACTTACCTAGTTGTAGCTCTGAAGTGCAGTGTACGTTGATCTGTGTCTTCATCTGTGAATCTTTCATCTCGGTTGGTTATATCTGGAACGTAAATTAAAACCTGCACACTTAGCATGTTGTTCGACCAGTGTAGTCTCAGATCAATGCAAGCATCCGCATATATCTCTATCTGGATCTTCACTGGTCGATCGATAGTCACGAATGGTTCTAAGAAACATTTTGACCCGTTCTCTCATGATTGAAAACATTGTGACAAAAGTAGAACATGCTCAACAAACTTCCTAACCCTTTCCCACATGTAGACGCATGTTGGTGCATATGATGCGCCTTTAGAAAATATTGTGACAAACGTAGACATGGTTCAAAACGAACAGTTGCTCCCCCTCATGCCACCATTATTCGAAAGGAGCAAGTAATTACTACTTACCTAGTTGTAGCTCTGAAGTGCAGTGTACGTTGATCTGTGTCTTCATCTGTGAATCTTTCATCTCGGTTGGTTATATCTGGAACGTAAATTAAAACCTGCACACTTAGCATGTTGTTCGACCAGTGTAGTCTCAGATCAATGCAAGCATATATCTCTATCTGGATATTCACTGGTCGATCGATAGTCACGAATGGTTCTAAGAAACATTTTGACCCATTCTCTCATGATTGAAAACATTGTGACAAAAGTAGAACATGCTCAACAAACTTCCTAACCCTTTCCCACATGTAGACGCATGTTGGTGCATATGATGCGGCTTTAGAAAACATTGTGACAAACGTAGACATGGTTCAAAATGAACAGTTGCTCCCCCTTATGCCACCATTATTCGAAAGGAGCAAGTAATTACTACTTACCTAGTTGTAGCTCTGAAGTGCAGTGTACGTTGATCTGTGTCTTCATCTGTGAATCTTTCATCTCGGTTGGTTATATCTGGAACGTAAATTAAAACCTGCACACTTAGCATGTTGTTCGACCAGTGTAGTCTCAGATCAATGCAAGCATATATCTCTATCTGGATATTCACTGGTCGATCGATAGTCACGAATGGTTCTAAGAAACATTTTGACCCGTTCTCTCATGATTGAAAACATTGTGACAAAAGTAGAACATGCTCAACAAACTTCCTAACCCTTTCTCACATGTAGACGCATGTTGGTGCATATGATGCGGCTTTAGAAAACATTGTGACAAACGTAGACATGGTTCAAAACGAACAGTTGCTCCTCCTTATGTCACCATTATTCAAAAGGAGCAAGTAATTACTACTTACCTAGTTGTAGCTCTGAAGTGCAGTGTACGTTGATCTGTGTCTTCATCTGTGAATCTTTCATCTCGGTTGGTTATATCTGGAACGTAAATTAAAACCTGCACACTTAGCATGTTGTTCGACCAGTGTAGTCTCAGATCAATGCAAGCATCCGCATATATCTCTATCTGGATATTCACTGGTCGATCGATAGTCACGAATGGTTCTAAGAAACATTTTGACCCGTTCTCTCATGATTGAAAACATTGTGACAAAAGTAGAACATGCTCAACAAACTTCCTAACCCTTTCCCACATGTAGACGCATGTTGGTGCATATGATGCGGCTTTAGAAAACATTGTGACAAACGTAGACATGGTTCAAAACGAACAGTTGCTCACCCTTATGCCACCATTATTCGAAAGGAGCAAGTAATTACTACTTACCTATTTGTAGCTCTGAAGTGCAGTGTACGTTGATCTGTGTCTTCATCTGTGAATCTTTCATCTCGGTTGGTTATATCTGGAACGTAAATTAAAACCTGCACACTTAGCATGTTGTTCGACCAGTGTAGTCTCAGATCAATGCAATCATCCGCATATATCTCTATCTGGATCTTCACTGGTCGATCGATAGTCACGAATGGTTCTAAGAAACATTTTGACCCGTTCTCTCATGATTGAAAACATTGTGACAAAAGTAGAACATGCTCAACAAACTTCCTAACACTTTCCCACATGTAGACGTATGTTGGTGCATATGATGCGGCTTTTGAAAACATTATGACAAACGTTTGTTTGTTTGGAGTTTAACGCCGCTTTCAACAGCTTTGGTCATATCACGGCGGTCAGTGCACCTACCCATGTTTTCCTGGCTTTCCCACACCAGTACTTACACAACATTCTTTCGAAGCCACTGACTACTTTCTCACATAGATCAGAGGTGAGAGGCAATGGAAAACATCGCCCGAAAGAATGTCGCCGCAACCGGGTATCGAACCTGTGACCTCCAGATCACGAGTCAGATACGCTACCAATTGAGATTCCCGGCCGGGCTTATGACAAACGTAGACATGGTTCAAAACGAACAGTTGCTCCCCCTTATGCCACCATTATTCGAAACGAGCAAGTAATAACTACTTACCTAGTTGTAGCTCTGAAGTGCAGTGTACGTTGATCTGTGTCTTCATCTGTGAATCTTTCATCTCGATTGGTTATATCTGGAACGTAAATTAAAACCTGCACACTTAGCATGTTGTTCGACCAGTGTAGTCTCAGATTAATGCAAGCATCCGCATATATCTCTATCTGGATCTTCACTGGTCGATCGATAGTGACGAATGGTTCTAAGAAACATTTTGACCCGTTCTCTCATGATTGAAAACATAGTGACAAAAGTAGAACATGCTCAACAAACTTCCTAACAATTTCCCACATGTAGACACTGTTGGTGCATATGATGCGACTTTTGAAAACATTGTGACAAACGTAGACATGGTTCAACACGAACAGTTGCTCCCCCTTATACCACAATTATTCGAAATGAGCAAGTAATTACTACTTACCTAGTTGTAGCTCTTAAGTGCAGTGTACGTTGATCTGTGTCTTCATCTGTGAATCTTTCATATCGGTTGGTTATATCTGGAAGGTAAATTAAAACATGCACACTTAGCATGTTGTTCGACCAGTGTAGTCTCAGATCAATGCAATCATCCGCATATATCTCTATCTGGATCTTCACTGGTCGATCGATAGTCACGAATGGTTCTAAGAAACATTTTGACCCGTTCTCTTATGATTGAAAACATTGTGACAAAAGTAGAACATGCTCGACAAACTCCTAACACTTTCCCACATGTAGACGCATGTTGGTGCATATGATGCGGTTTTTAAAAACATGGTAACAAAAGAAGAAATTGCACAAAAGTGCAATTTCTCCTTTTGCACAATGTTTTCCACTTTTAGTCATAGGTTATCCATTCAATTTTAGAGATTTAAAATATTTTGATAAAATATGTTCAAAGTCGTTTGCTGCAGAATTGTCGTATTAGGGAAAGGGTTATACATTATACACATTTGTGTTATATAAAAACAAAAATTATGCCACATGTATGGGATTCTATCAGGTTTAAAAAAATTGGTCGTAACTGCTGTTATCTTAAAACCTCCAAACATCCATTACAAGTACCAACTTGTACCTTTTCCCATGAGCACATATATATACAATGCATGATTTTGTGTCAGACTTAAGTAATGTTCCAGTTGATGATAGGAGTAAAACTGTTCCTTGATCTTTGAAAACATTGCAGAAAAAATTGAAATTTCACATTGTGAGCAGACTGTATTGTCAGCTCTTTAACAAGATTTAGTTTCAATTAATTAATGATTGTTTGGTATTTTTGTGCGGCTTTCAACAATTTCCCAGGTATAACACAGCCTTTCTTGGATAATTTACCAGAACAACTTTTCCATTTATCCTGAAATCCACGAGTCAGTCGTAATGCTAACCCTATAGACTGGAATGCCAAGGAGGGAAAGCCATTACTTCAATTGTAAAAGTATTTGGTATGACCCAGCCGGGGATCAAACCCAGGACCTCCCTCCCCCGAGGTGGACGCTCTACAACTACACCACTGATATGAGGCGGTTTCCAATATTTTAAGTGAACCACTTATTTTCCCATATTAATATGACCTCTGTTTTAAAATAATTCTCCCAACATTCATGTTATTGCTTTATTTCTGCTGACATATTTCAAAATATATATCTGCTAAACAATTTAGTCAAGAGAAAAATAGGTTAACCCTTTTCCACAAATAAAGACCATTTCTAATGCTTTAACAGCAAACGGAATCTCTTGAAAAATAATGGCAAATGGATAAATTGCTCATCATTTTGACATAATGTTTTCAACTTTTAATTCAATAATTGTTCTTAAATTAATAGAGGGTTTCCCCATTTTTGACTGTTTTCAAAGTCGTCAGCTGCAGATTTGTAAGAATGGAAAGCGTTAAGCATGTTCAGTTCATGAATTCTTCAAATCTTGTTTCCATACGCTATGTATTAGATAAGTTTATATATATGTAAATAAGGTATAGACAGAAATATATACTTATATGGAGGTCTTACGCTCTATGATTCCTTTCCCTCATACAGAATATGCGGCACACAACTTTGAAAAATGTAAGAAGCAAACTTATGGAAGCACTCCATAAAAGTGAATGTAATTATTGAATAGAGACCAAAACATTTTGGCAAATGGAGAAATATATTTTGTTTTCAAAAGTCATCTAGATCTACTGGAGATACATCAAAATTTGCGTTTATTGAAAACTTTGCAGAGTTGGTTTTAAAGTAGTGTTCTGCAGAAAGGCTGTACATGTATGTGGGAAAAGAATAAGTCTCAAGGAACAAGGATTGGTTGGAGTTGAAAGCACTTTTCAATTTTTTTTCAGCCATATCCTGGTGACCAATTCACCTACTCCTGGCTTGCTAACACCAGTACTCCACACAGCAGACTTTCAAAGCAACTGGGTGCATTCCAAAATAGACTGAGTCCATTGATTGAAAATGCTTAAGTCTTGTCGCATTATCAAACTTTGGAAAGAATGTTGGCAAAGCTGAGGTTCAAACTCAAGGAAGGAGTAATCAAGCCTGAATAGTATATTAATAAGCTGCAAGCTTGTTAGGAGTCCATATTAAATAAATATGTTTATACTAAAGTAAGACAGCTAGATATTTATATGGTGCAAGTCAATTCTTTAAACCAAAACATACTAATATCATATGTGATCAACCTTTTCCCACTTGCAAGCTCAATTTGATAAGTGTGTAGAGGACGAATTTGAACAACATGGTGACAAAAGGGCAAAATTACTTGCAAAGAGAATTTTCTTCCTTAATTAATCACAATGTTTTCAACAGCATTTCAATAAATTATTCTTTCATTTATAGAGATCTTCCATACTTTAACCAAGATATTTTCAAAGTCGTCTGCTTCATATCGTTTGTATGTATGGGTAAATGTTACCCTGTGTGAGGCTTTATCATTTAAGGTAATGGATTAGACAGATATTTAAATGGTCTAGGTCCAACCCCATTAAACCAAAACATGCTGATTTTATGTAATCAACCTGATGAAATCTGAGTAGTTAACCCTTTCCCTCATATAGACGCTTTCTGACGCCTCTGCAGCAGATGGCTTTTTGAAAACATTGTAACAAAAGAAGAGAAATTGCACAAAACGTGCAATTTCTCCTTTTGTCACAATGTTTTCCACTTTTAGTCATAGGTTATCCATTCAATTATAGAGATTTAACATATTTTGACAAAAAGTCAGTCCAATTGGAACAACGCCACATGAATACAGACATTCATTAATCTCAAGATAAGGGGCACATTTAATCATGTACTTAATTAATTAACCGTTTCCAACCTACAGACATGGTTTGACGCATCTACAGCAGATAACGTTTGGAAACCTTGTGGCAAAAGAAGAAAATACTCCTTTTGCTTGCCACAATGTTTTAAATTGTATTCAATAATTGTTCTTTCATTTAGAGAGAGTTTCCATATGTTTGCCTAGATGTTTTCAAGGTTTGCAGATTTGATGTTTGTGGTAAAATATTTGAATACCTTATCCGACCTCCAAACCATATGTGTGAGTACTCGCTCAGACATATAACTCATGAGGCCCTCGTGGAGTTTTCCAGAATAATCAGGATGCTCTCCCCATTGTAGAAGAGATGCCGTTTGTATTGGACTTCTGTTTGTGAAAACAAAATAGTTACTGTCAATTATAAAAGTACTGCAATTTTGGCTCAGAGCTACAGATAAAGGGTGTATTTATTTATTTATTGGGGTTTTACGCTGCTTTCAACATTATTTCAGTTATATCACGGCGACAGTTCACTTATTCATGATCCCTGGGTAAACAAACGAGTACTAGGCTAGAAAACGTGCCTTGTCCAAGGGCACTCCACCATGACCGTGGTGCCACGACTGGGGATCGTACCTGGGACACCCGGTTACGAAATCCACGATGCTAACCACACTACCACTGCGGATTCTAGATTAAGGGTGTACTTCATGTCCCACGCGCCGATGAGCAATTTCTTCCTTTGTCACAATATTTTCAAATCTATTCAAACTTTGATTTATAGAGGATTGCCATATTTTTTACCAGATGGTTCATCTAAACTCTAGTAAAACCTTTCCCACTTCTGACCCTTTGTGCAGCAGACATTTTTTGAAAACATAATGAGCCATTACTCCTTTTGCTACAATGTTTTCAACTCTATTTGTTTATTATCCTTTCATTTATATAGATTTTCTATATTTCTGTCTAGATGTTTTCAATGTCATCTGCTGCAGATTCGTTGTATGTGGGAGAGTGTTGAATCCTTATTTGACCCTAGTGTGTAAACAAGATTTTCTTTCAATTTGACCTAGTGACCTACTTTTTGACCCAACATGACCCATATTCGTTCTTGACTACATATCATCAAGACAAACATTCTGATAAAGTTTCAACATGCTCAAGTTAACAAGAGCACCGCATACGGCACTGACGCTCGACTGATAGGGAGAAAACAGAAAAAAGTTGTTAACAAGATTTTCCCTTCAATTTGACCTAGTGACCTAGTTTCTAACACAATATGACCCATATTCCGACTTGACCTACATATCATCAAGACAAACATTCTGAACACATTTCAACCTGCGGCCCTAGAGTGTAAACAAGATTTTCTTTCAATTTGACCTAGCGACCTACTTTTTAACCCAACATGACCCATATTCGTTCTTGACTACATAATATTATCATCAAGACAAATATTCTGATAGTTTCAACATGCTCAAGTTAGAAATGTGGCCTCCAGAGTGTTAGCAAGATTTTCCTCCAATTTGACCTGGTTACCTACTTGTTGACCCAACATGACCCATATTCAAACTTGACCTACATAAAATCAAGACAAACATCCTGATAAAGTTTCAACATGCTCAAATTTAAAACTGCAGCCTCCAGAGTGTTAGCAAGATTTGCCTTCAATTTGGCCTAGTGACCTAGTTTCTGACCCAATATGACTTATATTCAAACTCGACCTCCATATGATGAAGAAAACATTCTGACAACATTTCTAACAGCTGAAACAAAAATTGCAGCCTCTAGAGTGTTAACAAGATTTTCCTTCAATTTGACCTAGTGACCTACTTTTTAACCCAACATGACCCCATATTCGATCTTGACCTACATATCATAAGACAAACATTCTGATGAAGTTTCAACATGCTCAAGTTAAAAGTCCTGATAAATGAGAGTTGAATTACTTACTAAAGTTGAAAACACTGTGGCAAAAGGAGAAATTGCTTGTTTTGAGCAATTTCTTCTTCTAGTCACAATAATTTCAAAAGTTGTTTGCTGCAGAGGGCCATATAGATGTGGAAAAGGGTTAAAAGAACTGTTTTCTTGAGAGGATTCTTTAAACTAGAGTTTAAATGTTTCCCACCTACAACAAATCTGCAGCCGACGACCTTGAAATTATCTTGACAATAATAGGAACAAGATGCCCACAGGCAACATTCCGAGCCCGCTCCAAAGGTTCTGTCAGAGGCATTATTAATTGCTCTTCCTTGCAATTGCAAGACTGATATAGAGTTGACCCAAGGTGCATTCATAGCAGAAGAGTCTGCCGACATGTCAAGTAAACATTGACATTGTATGAAAAGAGCACTTTACAAGAGATCTGTTTCTATGGCAACAAACATACCTGGTCTGTCCACAAGACATCGTGTTGAAACTGAAGTCACCATGGAAAGAATGAAAAGCAGCCTGTTGCTAGGGTAGCCAGTTGTTATGGTAAAATCCGATAACATCCGGTCTAAGTTATGTCGAAAAGTATCATGATTGTCTCTATCTCTTGTCATCGAACAGAAGTTGTGTCTTGTCTGTAATTCATTCACTTGGGGATTCTTTTTTTCCGTTTGTTAACCTTTTCCGCTTATATTTCCTGCACATATACTTTTCAGCTTCCATTTAATTTTGGAATCATTGACATGGTCTTTTCGTTTTAACCTTGAGAAATGCTAAGAAGTCGGAAGCAATCTTTTTGTATCAGCAGCTCAGTTTTAAGTATCTGCACCTGAAAATATAAATCATTTATTTTAGTATATGATTTCCCAAATTTAAATTATCTCCCTTTCCCACATACAACAAACTTTGAAAGTATCTAGAGGAAAATGCAGAAAATCTCTTTAAAAGTAGGTATAATGACTAAAAAAAAAAATTGAAAAAATTGTGGCAAAAGGAGAAATTGCTCGTTTTGAACAATTTCTTCTTTTGTCACATTGATTTTAAAAGTTGTTTGCTGCAAAGGCGTCAAAAAGGGATAAGGTAATCACAGATTTCTTCTTATTCAATAAAATAGACAGTAACATGATAATATCTAGTGAAAATAAACACTTTTCCATATACAGTATACACAGTATGACTCATCGTAGCTGATGAATTTTAACCACCTAATAATCAACAATTTTAAAGTTTGTCACAACGTTTTTCAACTTGATTCAATAGTAACTGTTATACTTTTGTTTATAAAGATTGTTTCATATGAACTTGCGTTGAAGTCAGTCTTCTGCTGCAGATTTTGGAAAGGGTAACAAATCTGAATGCATCATGTAAATGTGTTGATTTAAATGCATACAGATTTAGTGAACAATAAAAATGTTGACAACAAATCTGTCATCAAGTCCCAGACCCCATGCTTGGGTTAACAAATATGACCTTTTATCCTTACATGACAGACATACTGTTTTGATTCTCAGCTTTGATAGCGACACAATTCTAACCCCTTTCCAACAAACAACACATCTGCAGCAAAATACTTTGTAAACATCTGAAGAAAGAATATGGAAAATCCCCTTATATTAAAGGTTATAATTTAAGAATAGAGTTGAAAACATTGTTGATGATGAGCAATTTCACCTTAAGCTACAATGTTTTCAAAAGTCAAAAACCCTTTCCCTCATATAGACGCTTTCTGAACGCCTCTAAGGCAGACAGCATTTTGAAAATATAGTGACAAAAGAAGAAATTGCTCAAAACAAGCAATTTCTCCTTTTGTCACAATGTTTTCCACTTCAAGTCATAGGGTTAAATTCATGAAAGATGGAAAGAGCTTGCTGGTTTCAAGCAGTTTTAACCGTTTACCGAACACGATATTAACCCTTTCCCTCATACGACAATTCTGCAGTAGACGACTTTGAATATATTTTGTAAACAAGAGGCCCATGAGGGCCTTTAGATGCTCTACTGGCATTGATCTGGCTTGTTTCAAAAGGAACCAATATGTCATCAATATTCAAATACCATCTAAGTTTGGTGAAGATCAGATAGTAAATGGAAGCTTTATTGTGTTCACAAGCTGTATTATAGCAATTTTGACAATTTCAAGGGCCATAATCCAGCCATGCATGGGTAGATCTGGAGTTTTTTTAGAAATGAACCAAACTCTCATATGGATATCTAACTACTGTATAAGTTTGATTGAGATACAATCAAAAATAAGGACTGTATCATATTAACAAGCCCTATTATAAACGCTCTAAAATTCTTCCGTTCTTACCTATATGGTCAGAATGTATTACTACGTACAGACAATGCAGCTGTTTCGTGGATGAAAAATTTGAAGAATCCAACTGGCCAAGTAGCCAGATGGCTTCAAGAACTTGCTACCTACAACCTGACAGTTAAGCACAGACCGGGTGCACAACATAGAAATGCAGATGCCCTTTCACGAAAACCCTGCACTAGTTGCAGGAATCAACAACAGCAAAATAGTTTGGTCGAGATCTGCTCTGATGCTGAAACTGACCCATCACCCCCCAGCACACCTATTTTAGTTCCCGACTGTACAAGAGCTATATATAACAAGAAGCCAAAACAATAGCACCTTAATACAAAAAGACGCATTGCTTCCTGGTTGGTCACATGCTGATATCAGGAAGAATCAGTTAGCTGATCCTGATCTACACTTCATCATAACAACAATTGAACAAGCTAACACGAGACCTCAATGGTTTTCAGTTTCAGATAAATCCACTACTGTGAAGTCACTGTGGAAATCATGGGAAAGATTATCAATACAGAATGGCATGTTATTTCGCACTTGGATAGAAGATGAAAATTCAACACGCAAGCAACTGATTGTCCCCCTTTTTATGCGAAATGATGTCATGTATTTCTTCCATGATATTCCCTCGTCTGGCCATCTTTGTACTGACAAGATGCTTGGGAAGCTAAAAAATGTCTTTTACTGGCCAGCAATGAAAAGTTCCGTTGAAAAATACTGTAAATCATGCCATGCATGTGCAGCTAGAAAACATCAGAAACCTGCGCATGCTCCCCTTGGTTCTAAACCTGTGTTAGAACCTATGGAGAAGTGCTCAATTGACATTTTTGGCCCATTGCCAAGAACATCAAGAGGTAACAAATACATACTAGTCATGACCGATCTCTTCTCCAAATGGACAGAAGCCATTCCACTGCCAAACCAAGAGGCAGAAACAATAACCAGAGCTTTCGTCAATGAGTTTGTTTGCCGTTTTGGAGTGCCCATGCAGTTGCACTCTGATCAGGGGCGAAATTTTGAAAGTAAACTATTTGGTAGTATGTGTGAACATCTTCACATTTATAAGACCAGAGCTTCCCCTCTACGACCACAGTCAAATGGCTGTGTAGAAAGATTTAATCGTACACTGGCTTCTATGTTGACCATGTATTGCGAATCCGATCAAAGTACATGGGATGAATTTCTGCCCCAAGTCATGATGGCTTATAGATCATCCATTCATGCAAGTACTGGCAAGACTCCAAACAGGATGGTTTTTGGAAGAGAAGTTATCCTACCATTGCAAGCCTGTACTGGGATACCTCCATCTTCCATAAACCAGTCTGCTTCAGACTTAGACACATATGTGGATGAGCTGAAGTATCGCCTTACAAAGGCTCATGATTTAGCAAGACAAACCCTAAAGAAAAAGTCAAATTACCAAAAACGTCATTATGATAGGACAGCTAAGTCTAGGTCTTTCAGTATTGGCCAAGCTGTCTGGTTACACGACCCCAGTAGACGTCCCAATGTTTGTAGTAAGTTGTCGTCAAAATGGAAAGGTCCATACATCATCACGAAAAAGCTTGATGATATTATATATCTTGTTAAAAAGTCTAAGCAGTCCCCAGCAAAAGCCTTACATATTGACCGTCTCAGAGTATATGAAGGAAAGGAAATACCATCATGGTTGTCAACATTTAGAACAGCTATGATGAAAGATATGTCTGAATCTAACTGCCAGTAGAGCATCTCATAATACAACGAGATTAGTGTGAAATGAGTGTTGCTTTGCGGAAAATGAATTGTGTGAATATCATTGTGAGAACATTGGATGTTCAATGTAGGTTCAGATGAAGGAGAAGGTTCATCTGTGGAAAAGGCGCGCGCATTTAGCAGATCTGCAACCCCTGTTGACTGATTTGGTCTGATCAACCAACAGTCAGTTAACATAGAATATGTCTAATGATTTGGGGCAGTTCATTATTTCGCGAAGCAACCTGTTTCATCAAAGTTAAGAAACTCATCTCAAGATAAGTCTGTATTTGCATCTAGTGAACAGTGTTGGCAGTTTGGATTCAACATGATCAGCAGAAAGATTGATATGTCATGAATCTAACTTCCTTTCAATTTCAGCCATGAAATCCAAAATAGCTAGCTTCAACTGTGACAAATGTCCATCAACATTCAACTCCAAGAAAGATCTACTTGCACATAGTTCAACAGCAAACCACAACCCAATAAGATCTGTGTATGGTGCAGTACCAAAGAGTCAACGGAGTTCAGGAGGGCAAGTGATATGAAGTACCATGTTAAAACCCAGCATGCTCTGGTATATGAAAATCTACCTAAAGACTTGTTCAGTACAGCAGCCTGCTTTTACTTTTCACCTGTGCCTGAACAGTACATGAAGTTTCACGACCCTACACCTTCTTACAGCCACATTTCAACTCTTGCCATGGAAGCCGTGGCACGTTGGAGTGAAGGTAGACCTCGCTCCCTCACTCAGTGGAAGGAAGGATGGAAGTTGGCAGAGATCACTTCAACGTCTCTGCCAAAGCCTACATCATCCGATGTCAACAACAACAAAAGAGCAGCCCCCTCATCAGAGCTGACCAGCGTGAAGATAAGCCCTGATGACATTAAGGCACTTTTTTTATTTAATGACATCACCTATATGGCAAAACTTGACCTCACAATCTGCACTAATCTTAAGTCAATGTCGTCATTAAACAGGAGGGCTATAACTCTGCCAACACAAGAAACCTTATGTCCCGGCAGCTGGCACCTCTGTACCGATGCTTGTGTGTGGAAAGAAGCTGCTCAGTTGCTTGGGGTGGAATCCAAATTTATCCTCAACATCTTACAAAGGAAAGAAACGGCTTTCAAAATCATTAGGACCGAGCTTGAGTCGGACTTTAACGAGGAAGTCAGTTGCATTTCCGCAATTATGGTTCCTTGCAACACAAACAGCTCTGTAGGACCTCATGGTGACAACACCAGCCCCTTGAAACAAACATCTGATGTCACAGTATCTGCTTTTTCTTCCTTGTTCTTCTTATTATTATTGTTCGTCTCCTCACAACTCTTTTAGATCACCTTCTCCTATTTCTTTGGAAGAAGCCCAGGAGGAGTACAACCCCGAGAAACCAGAGATCATCCCCATGAATGAATTAACATCAAATCTGCCTTTATCAACTTATCAGCCATGTACCACGTCACTTGAAGAAACTGCCACTTTAACACCAGCTTCTTCAATGCCCATTACCTCAGAGCCACCGGTGACATGTACAGAGCCACCGGTGACATGTACAGAGCCATCTTCTTCAACACCTGCCTCCCCAACGACCCAAAGTTTAGCGCTAGAAATAATTTCAGCCGGATGTATGCCACTTCTGCCACCCGCCCGAAGGGATTGGTCCCAAGTCCCTGATGAATCTGTTGTTTTTGTACATGGACAGCTCAATTGGCCTCCCAAAGGATGGAAAAATATGACCCCTGACCGAAAGCTTCTCTGTGTAGAGTTTGCAGCTATGATCTTGTCTGATCGGGGATTGAACCTGAATATGGAGAGGGATTTGTTGTTAGGTTTCAACAACCATCTAATTCTCCAGGGCACCCCAGTCAGACAAGATAACCCTTCCAGCAAGTCCAGGTACTATAATTATCAGACGCTGAGGGAGATCGCAAATGGAACCAGTCCTTACCCACCATCCATTCAGAGAAGTCTGGTATATAATTACTCCACCCTTCAAAGATGTCTTTCTGCCGGTACTCTACAGAAGTTGGCACACATACCCCTAAGAATGAATGCTTCCCCATTACCAAAGTGAAATTTAATGAAATATTCAATTAATGATGATTGTCATTAACTTAAGTAAGATAATTAATTCATTTAGTATCTATCAATGTGTTAATTTCTGAGTAATAAGTGAAAGTTTAACCAAGAGACTTATGAACAGTGTACCAGTGAACAACGGATAGGTTGGACTATGCCTTATAAATTTATATGAAAAAAATGTCAAGACATTGAGATGGAGGATCTAGTTTACTAATTTCACGTTAATTAATATAGAATACTGCTCAAAGTTACCACAGTGCGTCTCAAACTTCAGGAGAAGTTTATTTCTTTAAGGAGGGGCAAGTGTAAGAACCATGACTTGTGACTGTTTGTTATAAAACATCACAGGTCATGATTATTAACCTTCCTTTTTCATCTGATTTATTAATTCATTCAATATGCAATTTCAGGGTATCACTAAACAGAGTCTGGTAGAGTCAGGTAGAGTCTGGTAGAGTCTGGTCGTCAAATATCCCACTATATCACTGTTTTGTTGTGTTTTTGTATTGAAATGAATTAAATAAAGTGCTATTGTATCATATAAATAAAAATAAAAAAGGTATTTGTCTATTTTAGTTCATTTTCGAGTGAATATAGAAATATTATATGCGTGAACACGGACACTGGTAGAGTCTGGTCATTATTAAGCAATAAATACAAAGTTTTATCCGATTTTTAAGTTATAAAAAGTTTAATTTGATTTAAATGTGTCATATTATATATTTATTTCTTATATTATTTCAGCTGATAATCGGGAAAATAGTGGAAGATTGGGGATTTTTAACGATAACATTGTGTTTCGTAAATCAAAATGGCTGACGTGAAATTTCTGTTTATAATGCGGCCCTATCGTACATCCTGAACGAGTAATACACTAAATTCTATCTCTATTATGGGCCAACTAATTGATTAGGTGTGATCAACAGATAAGTGTTATAATTACCAAGATTTTTAATGTATGAAAACTACTAGATTGGAATAATTTATGTTTTAAATGTCATTAACATTAATTAAACCAAATGCTTAGAGAGCTATATACTTACTTAAAAGTAATTCATATGAAATTGCAGGATAAATTGAGTGACATCGACCAGAGTAAATAAAAAATTTGTTCCGACGAAGAGTTTTCGACTTGTAAAGCCATTGACATATGTTTCCCACAAGCCACAATAGTTCTTTGCGCGAAACATTTGAAGGATAATGCGGTAAATAAACTCAGTAAGTCCTCAACCTGAAGTTAACCGCATTATTTGTAAACTCTTCGGTCCTAATGGTATCTTAAGTGCTGAAACTGCAACGTCATTCACAGAAATGGACCAAGAAGTATCCAATACACATCAAAATTTGACATATTTACAATGGATATTTATTAATTTGGAGAAGCATATGTTTCTCCCCTAACTCAAACATCCCTGGCTACCACAACAAATAATGCAAATGAGTCGTACAACCATGTTATCAAAAGGACGACAAACTGGGTAGTCCAGAAAATGCCCGACATGATAGAAAAGTTACAAGAACTTGAACAGTGTCAATCTCTTGATGTGAGAGGCGCATTGTACGACTCGGGTTAATATTGTTTGGCGACACAAGCGTCGGTGCTACATGTTTCTCATGCTACATGGACACAGTTAAGTCCTGACCAGAGATCAAGGCGATTTATGAATTTATTGAACTTAAAGTCGCATTACATTTCAAACATCACATCAACAGATAAGCAACTAACATTACCCTCCATTACGAGAATTGCACGAAAACTCGGCACGCGCAAACGCCTGAAAAATTGCAAAACATACACAATTTAAAATAAAAAACACAGATTATATTGAAACACATTCATGTAAAAAGGACTGCATATTTTAGTTGCAAACCAACAACAATATAGTTTTAATCAATCATTCGCTAATACCTGTATGTCAGTTGTACATTCGACATTTTCAACAATAATTTCTTTATATCTGTCTAAAATGTTAACGCTAGGACAAGGTTTAAATTTGAGTACTGGTTATGTCACCAGGAAGCAGACATAAAGAAGCGGAAAAATTAAACGGGCGTTGCGAGCACCCTAAGCTAGCACGCTCAACAGTGGTGCAGACACGACAGGTAGCTGGGTGCTGCTGCTCGGCCATGCTTTGAATCTCTATCAAATGAATGTACATAGAACCAAAATCATAGAATAAAAAATCCAAAAAATGGAGCTCTGTGTAGAGTCATTTACGGCCCGAGTCCTCGTCAGGCACGCGGGCTCTATTTTGGTAACCTAAAATGGAAAACGGAATAAAATTCCCAAAATAATATAATAAAGATTCAAACATTACACTTTGGGCCATGAGGGAGTTCCTCCACGTGGTGTGGCATGGATACAATATTTCGCAAAATGCATTTTATGAACTATATCAGGATATATATTTATTTTTCAAGTTAAAATATTTTTGCATATTTAAAAAAAAAAAATGCAAATATGGTTTAGATTGATTCTATTTTTTGCGGAATGTAGTAACTACACACTCTCTTTAATTTCATATGAATAACGTTTAAGTAAGTATATAGCTCTCTAAGTATTTAGTTTAATTAACGCTAATGACATATAAAACATAAAATTATTCCAATCTAGTAGTTTTCATACATTTAAAATCTTGGTATTGTTATAATATAATTATAACACTAATCTGTTGATCACACCTATTAAATCAATTGGTTGACGCATAATAGAGAGAGATAGTAGTGTATTACTCGTTCAGGATATGCGATATTGCCGCATTATGAACAGAAATTTCACGTCAGCCATTTTGATTTACGAAACACAATGTTATCGTTAAAAATCCTTAATCTTTCTCTATTTTCGCCGATTATCAAATGAAATAATATAAGAAATGAATATATTATATGACAAATATAAATCAAATTAAACTTTTTATAACTTAAAAATCGTATAAAACTTTGTATTTATTGCTTAATAATGACCAGACTCGGGTGACGGTCAAAACGTCGAATGACCCAAACGTCGAATTGATAAACAAGAACAAAATGGGAGTCAAAACGTTGAAATGGGAGTCAAAACGTCGAAAAGGAAAATATAGAGGCCATATATTAATAAACGTCGAAAAGGAAAATATATTGTCTATTTTCTATAATTATGTATATACTATGCAATAATAAACAGTGTGTATTATTTGTAGTTAATTGAAGTGATATTTGTAATATTTAATAATTGGATCAGCAATCCGATGTGGCGACCAGAAAATTGGAGCGTGTTTCGTCAAACAATACGCACTAACAACGACGTAGAAGGTATTTGTTATACAATGTTAATTTGCTATTAAAGATATAATGAATTGAGATCTTGAAATAAAAAAGAAAATAGGTTTAGTTACAACATATCACATGAACTTTCCAAAGATATGGATACAATGAGATGAAATTTAAACCACAGGAAGTCAAACAATTAGCATATCATCTTTCAAATATTGGCAATATCTGAACATCATATATTTCCATTCACAGGCTGGCATCGAAGAATCAACACAAGAGCCGGACGGTCTGATATTGGGCTGTATGTTCTAATACCACTGTTGAAGAATGAAGCCGATACCGTTGACTTACAAATTAAACTGGTTTCCGATCACCTAATTACAAGAATTCAAAGACAACGGTACCGGCAGATCCATGGTCGTCTGTTTGACGCCTGGGATAGGTATGCATTATTTTACTTTTCGTCTTTGCTAAAACATATCCACATGTACACATAACTCTACTTTTCGATGTAATAATCAATTAATAAAATACAAGACAGAATATCACATTGTATTGTATATGTCTATGAATCATAGGTTAAATATTCGTTTTCTAATATTTTTTTCATTTTATTGCAGATATGAAGACGATGACATGACAACGTCGCAGCTGCTCAGAACTTGCAGTTTTATAGCTGGCTTGGGGCCAATGCAATCAACGCACCGGGTACACGATGAGGAACTATAAATAAAAATATAAAAAATTGTAAATAAAACCATAAAAAAACCTCAACTATGTATATAAGTTATAATATATGATGCTTTAATATAAGATAAAATTAAAAGTTAATCATTTATTGATGTGTTCTTGTTTATTCCGATTATTTCAATTTGAATATATATTCAAATGCCCTTTTATTTAATTTCTCCTTTATAATTGCATTGACAGAAAAGGTTCGAAAATGTAGTGGTCCGTAATGTTCCGTATATGACTAAACATATATTATTAAATTGTATTATTATCTACCTTGTGCGGTAAAACTTGAAAAAACAGCATAATAACTATTCTATACATTTCCGTATATATTTTCCTTTTCGACATTTTGACTCCCATTTTGTTCTTGTTTATCAATTCGACGTTTGGGTCATTCGACGTTTTGACAGTAATTCACCAGACTCTACCAGTGTCCGTGTTCACGCATATAATGTTTCTATATTCACTCGAAAATGAACTGAAATAGGCAAATACATTTTTATTTTTATTTATATGATACAATAACACGTTATTTCATTCATTTCAATACAAAAACACAACAAAACAGTGATATAATGGGATATTTGACGACCAGACTCTACCGGACTCTACCAGACTCTGTTTAGTGACACCGCAATTTCATGTTTGTTCCTGCATTAGTAAAGTCGTCATTTCATTGTATATTGTCATTATGAATCATTGAATAACTAGTCATTAACATAAGTTTACCTCTTAAGTCCTTCCATTACAATGTTGAAGACGTTGTCATTTCTTAGTCTAAATCCGATGCTTGTAAAACTCCATTTAATGTTTATTCCGTCTGAGTTTATCACTTAGATGTGTAGAAAAGTTATTTAGATGTCACTATGCACATAATAGTTGATGATAATTCATGATGACCGCGTATTTTGTGGAAACATTGCCTGAATTTGGCTGTCACATTGTAAGCGTACATTTTGGAAACTTTCAGTTGTTGTTGTTGTTGTTGTTGTTTCCTGAAGGTCGTTTTAGAATTAGCCCCAAATGCATTATCAACTTCCAAAAGTCACTTTGTGTGCATAATTTAGTCAACCTATTTATATCTATTGTAAATCTTGTACAGAGAGTATCTATTTATTTGAGTATTTGACTTTGTGTTGTTTCGTCTGGGCACTATTTGTTCAGGATGGATCAGGCGGAAGGAATGTCCGATCCTGACATCCTGATTTACTAGATTATTTGTTTAATCAGTTAATTACCGTAGATTTGCTCAATGTGCCATTTGAGACTGACATAAGCATCATTTCTGTGTACTGTTATTTTGTGAACTATATTTGTGTAATTAATATTGGTCCTTTTCCCACGCTGTCGGCCTGTTTACACCATTTTACTATAGAGTGCATGAATTTACGATAGAAAATACTACGAGTTTCTGATTGGTCTGCTTCCATCCTGAGCGCATCCTGACGAGATTTGATTGGTTGAATCTGTTTGTTGTCAGGATGGAACACTATAAATAGAGGTGTAAACAGTCTGCTGTAGCGGCATTATTTGATCAATAAAACTTTAACTTCTCAACAATTACAACTATTAAAACTTGAACTTAAAAGGTAAGACTTCGGAATTGTTTTATGTAGGAAAAACGCTTCTTACACATGCATGGGCGGATCTGGCTGGTTTTCGAAAGGAACCGAGCTCTTATGGATATCTAACTACTGTATATGTTTGCTTGAGATACAATCAAAAATGAAGACTGTATCGTGTTAACAAGAAATTGTTTACGGAGGGATGCACGCACGGACGGACGCACGCACGGACGACGGACAAATCGCCACGACATAAGCCCTTCTGGCCTTTGGCCAGTATAGCTAAAAAAGTGAATTGGTACACAAAACTTAACCAAAATTCTTAGTAAAAAGGGGGCTATAATTCTTACAACAACTCGACAGAGTTATGTACTCTTGTCTGTTGATGGAGATACTGATGGTGAATAAGTGTTGTAAGTTTCAAAGCAATATCTGTAATGGTTTTGACAAAAAAGGGAATTGGTACAAAAACTTTAACCAAGGTGTGACACCAACGCCGGGGCCAGTAGTATAGCTAGCATTTTCTTCGAAAAGTCGAGCCAAACAGGTATAACCTGCCAGTATATATAAACATTCATTTATATTACATATAGTGTCCCTGGTTCAACCAAATTCAGATACGTACAGCTTAAAATATTTCTGATAAATGATAGCAGCCACCCAAATACTGTATGATATTTATATATCAAGCTTACGTGTTGGGCGTCTTGATAAAAGCCTATATATTAAACATAACTTGCATAACTCAAGAAAGAAAGACAGTGACATACACGAATAGAAATCCAAGTTAGTCACCCGAGTGTAAAATGTACCCCCGAAATCTAAAAGATAGATTTTATTCACAAAAGACATCCATCTTGTCTATTACAATCTTACAAACAAACACATATAAACGTATACAGGTTTGTCATGAAATACGTGTTGAGTGTTCAATTTAAGGCGTGGTCAGTCACTCGATAAAAGCATGCACGTGTTAGTGAGCTGTTTTCAACCCTTCCCCTTATATGACGTCTGAAGCTCATGACCCTTTCCTAGATGAAGAAGCATCTGCAGTAGTCAACGATTGAAAGCATCGTAGTAAAAGCAAACATTTGCCATCAACGGAGCAATGTGATCGTTTCAAAAATGTTTCTGACACTATACTGATACTAGCATTTATGAATTTGCATTAAGCTAGATGTTTCAGTTGCCTACTCAGAGTTGTTGTAAACGGTTAAAGAGTTATTAAACTGTTATTTTGTTGTAAACAATCATGATAAGAGTTTGAACACACGGACATATAACAATGCAGTAACAAGAGGCCCAAGAGGACCAGTATCGCTCCACGGCCATTTTTGTTTGTTTGGAGTTTAACGCCGCTTTCAACAGCTTTGGTCATATCACGGCGGTCAGTGCACCTACCCATGTTTTCCTGGCTTTCCTACACCAGTACTTACACAACATTCTTTCGAAGCCACTGACTACTTTCTCACATAGATCAGAGGTGAGAGGCAATGGAAAACATCGCCCGAAAGAATGTCGCCGCAACCGGGTATCCACGGCCATAAGGCAAAAATCAAATCTCCAAACAGCCCTGCCCCCTGGTTGCCATGTTTTTTACCAACCACCATGGCTTTTAAAGGAATCTTGAAGTGTCACCCAAGGAATGTTTCTGCAAAATTATTTGAAAATCGGCCAGACACTTTCGGAGGAGAGGATATTTTAAGTTTTCACTATAGCCATATAAGGCGAATTATTTCGCCTCCCACGAAATTCTAGCAATTTCATTGGTTAAAGCCTGTCACGTGCACACCCCCTATATTTCTATAGGGGGTGAGTAAATTCCATAGGGGATGAGTAAATTCAATATGGCTTCTATTCTCAGATCAAGCTGACTGGAAGTTTTTTTCAGTTGCCTATGTTAAAATAGATCTATATACTGTATAATATCTTGATATTTTTAACAGCGATTTGTTTACAATATTTATCACATGACGTTGCTTGTATCCCATGTAATATACCCATTACGTATTTCTTTATATACAACGTGTGTAATATAACATGACCTAATACTAGGAAAAAATGACGTCACGTCAACGTTTTGACGTCATACGTTAGTCACTTTGGCGCCAAAACCCGTAAATTTCATCTAGAAATATTGTAAACGTTAAGTACATTTTTATCGAAATACGCCTCATAAGTCACTTTATGTGATAGATATAATATCTCATGAGTGTTATTTATTATTCTTTTTAATAAACTAAGCTGAATATGACCTCGGGAATAATTATTTGTGGCATTGTTATACGATTTACTGACGAAATTAAAATAGCTTTGGAAAACCCGCTTTTCTTTGTGTGTTTTCGTCATGTGATAAAAAGAATCTGACATTCGTTGTCATTTAATAAAGTTTTATTAAACTCGTTCAAGAAATTTATTATTAAGCTCGCCAAAGGCTCGCTTAATAAAAAAAAATCTTGAACTCGTTTAATAAAACTTTATATAAAATGACAACTCATGTCAGATCCTATATATATATCATAACGACTACGAAGTTGAATATCATGCAAAGTAACTTCCCTTTCCATAGAAAAAAAAAAAAATCAATGAATGTATAAAAATAATGCATGAAACCAGACCATTTATAACTGATTTATTTCATCAACCACCTTTCATGAACAAAACAAATTGATATTGTTTCATTTCATTATTAAAGTGGGTTTAGTACTAGGAATTTTAAAAATACTGGGACCAAATACTAGGAAAATGACGTCACGTCATCGGTTTGACGTCATAACGCTAGTGATTTGGCGCCAAAACCCGTAAATTTCATCTAGAAATATTGTAAATGTTAATGTAAATGAAAGAGTATCATTTTTTTTTGCTCATGAAAGGTGGTCGATGAAATAAATCAGTTATTTGGTCTGTTACTGACCCACTACTGAAAAATAGGGGGTATGTTGAATGTATAGGGGGACTCGGCCAGGGGCGTAGCTAGGACCTTCAGGATGTGTACGCAAGCTTTCTAGGGGGGTGCGGGGGCATGCCCCCCCGGAATTGTTTTTTTGACTATATCGTCTGTGGTGACTTCTGGGAGCATTTCAGTACCAACATTTCACTGATCTTGATGGTTAAATAAACGTATTTTCTAAGAAGAAATTAAATAAATCATATGGTACGAAAATATATTGAACTTGATAAGGATAAGTAATAAACATAATACACGTGACCAAAAACTATTCAAAAACAAGCGCTAATTTTCTGTTCTTGCGCCTTGTAAAATTGTCCAGGACGCGCTCACTGTCTAATTCCTTCTCCCGATAAACATTAAGGAGCCCGAGACCCGACAATCTGTTAGTAGTCATTGTGTTTCGGAGGTAGGTTTTAACCCTCCTCATTACACTGAATGGATCTCTCAGCAGTAGCTGTAGAAACGGGCATGCTGACAAAAACGCAAAGCACCATGTAAATGGCCGGGTACAGGTCTGGATGTGCGGTCTTGATGGTGTCCAGCAAACCGGACGGCTTTTGACTGTCATCGACATTAACCCACCTGAAAATAAAGTAAACAGGTAATAGATAATAATACACAATGCACTGGAACACATAAATTATTTTGTCGTTAAACAGTTTTGTTTTGAAATCCAATTACTTCAAAGACAACTGTTATATGACGACATTAGGTTATACGCCGGAAAAATAAGTTTGCTGTTCCGAAATTCATGTTTACCAATTGTTGTATCCTCCTTCACTTATAGCAAGTTTTATAAATACATGACGTTGTAAACGAACATATAACACAACTTATAGTGGCCGGGATAGTGTTATAGACTTTTGAATAACAGAACGAGTATTGATACAATACTTATCAAATACCGAACAATGCTCTACCCATTGCACAATCAATGACATAATTTAATTACAAGGGAAAGTTGATGCAAGGCATCAATGTCGCCGGAAAAATCTGCATCAACCCATTCTCATATACAGAACATATGCTGCAGGCGACTTCAAAAACATCCAGGTGACAAAAGTAGAAACGTTTATTAACGAATATTTTGATGAAAACCGTTGTAAACATAAATGCAAAAGTGATATCGCTCATTATGAAAAGAAATCCTCTTTTGTCACCACGCTTTCAAACATGCTAAATATCATGAAGTAGAACACAAACTTAAAACATTGTAAACGTAAACGTAAATTTCTTTTTAAATGTATCCCAACCAAGTGGTTTTAGCTCACCTGAGCTTTGCTCAAGGTGAGTTATTGTGATCGCCTTTTGTCCGGCGTCCGTCGTGCGTCGTCCGTCGTGCGTCGTCCGTCGTGCGTCAACTTCTTCTCCTCAGTAACCAGTGGGTCAATTTGGATGAAACTTCACAGAAAGCATCCTCTCAATGACCTCACCAGAATTCCTTCAAATTTTTGGGATCCATGCAAAATTCTGGTTTCCATGGCAACGAAACAGAAAAAACTTCAAAATTCTTCTTCTCCCAAATTGGTTGGCAGATTTTCAAATAATTTTGTAGAAATGTTCCTTGGATGACCCTCTATCAGATTCCTTCAAGCCGTGTTGATTGGTCGAAAAACATGGCCGCCAGGGGGGGCGGGGCTATTTTGCCTTATATGGCTATAGTGAAAACTTAAAAAATCTTCTTCTCCGAAAGTGTAAGGCCGATTTTCAAATAATTTTGTAGAAATGTTCCTTGGGTGACCCTCTATCAGATTCCTTCAAGCCATATTGATTGGTCTAAAAACATGGCCGCCAGGGGGGCAGGGCTATTTTGCCTTATATGGTTATAGTGCAAACTTAAAAAATCTTCTCCTCCAAAAGTGTCTGGCCGATTTTCAAATAATTTTGTAGAAATGTTCCTTGGGTGATCCTCTATCAGATTCCTTCAAGCCATGTTGATTGGTAAAAAAACATGGCCGCCAGGGGGCGGGGCTATTTTGCATTTTATGGCTATAATGAAAACTTAAAAAATCTTCTCCATAAGTGTCAGGCCGATTTTCAAATAATTTTGTAGAAATGTTCCTTGGGTGACCCTCTATCAGATTCCTTCAAGCAATGTTGATTGGTCGAAAAACATGGCCGCCAGGGGGGCGGGGGCTATTTTGCCTTATATGGCCAAAGCGAAAACTTAAAAAATTTTCCAACATCTTCTCCTCAGTAACCATTGGGTCAATTGGGATGAAACTTCACAGAAAGCATCCTCTTAATGACCTCACCAGAATTCCTTCAAATTTTAGGGATCCATGCAGAATTCTGGTTTCCATGGCAACGAAACGAAAAATCTTCAAAATTCTTCTTCTCACAAACTGGTTGGCAGATTTTCAAATAATTTTGTAGAAATGTTCCTTGGATGACCCTCTACCAGATTCCTTCAAGCCATGTTGATTGGTCAAAAAACACGGCCGCCAGGGGGGCGGGGCTATTTTGCCTTATATGGCTATAGTGAAAACTTAAAAAATCTTCTCCTCCGAAAGTGTCAGGCTGATTTTCAAATGATTTTGTAGAAATGTTTCTTGGGTGACCCTCTATCAGATTCCTTCAAGCCATGTTGATTGGCCGCCAGTAGGCAGGGCTATTTTGCATTATATGGCTAAAGTGAAAACTTAAAAAATCTTCTCCTCCAAAAGTATCTGGCCAATTTTCAAATAATTTTGTAGAAATGTTCCTAGGGTGACCCTCTATCAGATTCCTTCAAGCCAAGTTGATTGGTTGGAAACTATGGCTGCCAGGGGGCGAGGCTTATATAGCTAAAGTGAAAAAAAAAATAAAAAATCAGGTGAGCGATTCAAGGGCCATCATGGCCCTCTTGTTTAACAATTGCAACTTGAATATGTTTGAGGCATGTGAACTCTTAAAATCGATATAGTCGCCGGCTACTTATAATCTGACAACAGGCAAATTAATTTACATTAACTGTAATGAATCTGCGTGTTCATGACCTGCATATACCCAAGTTCGTTAGGTCTATAAACATGTTTGTATCTACCTTGTTTTCCATCTCTGAATTTCTCTATGAAACAACATTTTAGTGAGCTCCAGATCTCTGCTGTATGTGTCGTATATTGAATCTATCAGCTCTTCTGAAAGTTGGTGTAGTCTCTTTGGGAGAAGATACTGCGCTGCGTACCCTGGTTCTGCATTCAATAGACGCTCATCCAATTCAGACCACAGATGGTCAATGAATGTCAAGTACATATTTTGCCTCCAATATGTATACGCGTCATCCGCATTTATATTTGGACGGTGACGTTGTCTTTGAACTATTCTGGGAAAAGATGGTTCCACGTCAATCTGTTGTGCTATGTTTGTTGCACTTTCAAAGAGGGCGTCCCACACTGCCGGGTCGTCTCTTTCAGCGTTTATCATTTGTTTAACAACCTTCGACTCCTCAACAGCTACAAGCAGGTCACAGTCCTTCTTCTGTAAAAGGGCAGATAAATTTACCAAACCTGATAAAACATGCTCAATAGCTACTAGAGTGATAATAAAGTCAAATTTCGATATTGACGCGAGATACGATCTGGCTTTTGCATCACCATCTTCTGCAAGCGTTGCTAATGCTGTACATACAGTAGTAAAGGAGGACTTAAATGTGAGTAATGCGTCTGCACGAGATGCCCATCGCGTTTCACACAGTGTCTTAAGCTTTGTCCGGTTATCCATTTCACCTCTGGCAATTTCGTCATCATGTAATGCCTCGTTGAATGCCGTCAATCGCTTAGCCGAGTAATCAAAGGCAAAAGCTATTGTTTGGATGGTATCCATGACGTTCCGAACAAGCGGTTCCTTGCATGCATATATTATACAAAGGTTTAAGTTGTGTGCCTTGCAATGCGTGTAGACAGCATCAGGGACTACCTGCTTAACACGAGCCTGTACACCACGATACTTCCCGCTCATATTTGCAGCCCCATCATACCCCTGTCCTCTCATTTTTAGCTCCACTGGCTGAAAGCCAGTCGAGCTTATGTCATGGCGAATTGTCCGTCGTGCGTGCGTGCGTGCGTGCGTTAACTTTTTCCTTTAAACGACTTCTTCTCCCTAACCACTTGGCCAATTTGGTTGAAACTTCATGGGAAGCATCCTCTCAATGTCCTCTCTTAAATTCCTTCAAATTTTTTTGATCCATCCATAATTCTGGTTTCCATGGCAACCAAAAGAAAAAAATAGTGAAAACTTAAAAAATCTTCTTCTCCAAAAGTGTCAGGCAGATTTTCAAATAATTTTGTAGAAATGTTCCTTGGGTGACTCTTTATTAGATTCCTTCAAGAAATGTTGATTGTGCGAAAAACATGGCCGCCAGGGGGGGCGGGGCTATTTTGCCATATATAGCTATAGTGAAAACTTAAAAAATCTTCTTCTCCGAAAGTGTTCAGCCGATTTTCAAATAATTTTGTAGAAATGTTCATCGGGTGACCCTCTATCAGATTCCTTCAAGCCATGTTGATTGGTCGAAAAACATGGCCGCCAGAGGGCGGGGCTGTTTTGCCTTATATGACCAAAGTGAGAACTTAAAATATCTTCTTCTCCGAAAGTGTTCAGCCGATTTTCAAATAATTTTGTAGAAATGTTCATCGGGTGACCCTTTATTAGATTCCTTCAAGAAATGTTGATTGGTTGAAAAAGATGGCCGCCAGAGGGCGGGGCTATTTTGCCTTATATAGCTAAAGTGAAAACTTAAAAAATCTTCTTCTCCGAAAGTGTTCAGCCTATTTCCAAATAATTTTGTAGAAATGTTCATTGGGTGACCCTCTATCAGATTCCTTCAAGCCATGTTGATTGGTCAAAAAACATGGCCGCCAGAGGGCGGGGCTATTTTGCCTTATACGACCATAGTGAAAACTTAAAATATCCTCTCCTCCGAAAGTGTCGGGCCAATTTTCAAATAATTTTGCAGAAACATTCCTTGGATGACACTCTACAAGATTCCTTTTACCCATGGTGGTTGGTAAAACAAATAGCCACCAGGGGGCAGGGCTGTTTGGAGATTTGATGTTTGCCTTTATAATGGCCGTGGAGCGATACTGGCCCTCTTGGGCCTCTTGTTTGAATAATAATTCCCTTTTCGGTTAGAGTTTGAAGGAATCCATGTGTGAGAGCTTCGCCTGTTGTTCGGAGGCATTCCCCAAAACCTATGAAATCTTCTCTGATGATGCACTGATCTATGTCATAAAATCGGACACACAAAGCCATTTGTTCAATTGTTGCACAGTCAGTAGCCTCATCTGCTATGAATCCAAAACACGGACTTTTGTTGCAGTCTTTTACAATGTCATCTACAATCATTTTTAGCTCCACTGGCTGAAAGCCAGTCGAGCTTATGTCATGGCGAATTGTCCGTCGTGCGTGCGTGCGTGCGTGCGTGCACGCACCGCGTGCGTGCGTGCGTGCGTGCGTTAACTTTTTCCTTTAAACAACTTCTTCTCCCTAACCACTTGGCCAATTTGGTTGAAACTTCATGGGAAGCATCCTCTCAATGTCCTCTACTAAATTCCTTCAAATTTTTTTGATCTATTCGAAATTCTGGTTTCCATGGCAACCGAAAGAAAAAAATAGTGAGAACTTAAAAAATCTTCTTCTCCGAAAGTGTCTGGCCGATTTTCAAATAATTTTGTAGAAATGTTCCTTGGGTGACCCTTTATTAGATTCCTTCAAGAAATTTTGATTGGGCGAAAAACATGGCCGCCAGGGAGCGGGGCTATTTTGCCTTATATAGCTATAGTGAAAACTTAAAAAATCTTCTTCTCAAAAAGTGTTCAGCAGATTTTCAAATAATTTTGTAGAAATGTTCCATGGGTGACCCTCTATCAGATTCCTTCAAGCCATGTTGATTGGTAAAAAAACATGGCCGTCACAGGGCGGGGCTATTTTGCCTATATGGCTAAAGAGAAAACTTAAAAAATCTTCTCCTCCAAAAGTGTCAGGCCGATTTTCAAATAATTTTGTAGAAATGTTCCTTGTGTGACCCTTTATTAGATTCCTTCAAGAAATGTTGATTGGGTGAAAAACATGGCCCCCAGGGGGCGGGGCTATTTTGCGTTATATAGCTATAGTGAAAACTTAAAACATCTTCTTCTCTGAAAGTGTTCAGCCGATTTTCAAATAATTTTGTAGAAATGTTCATTGGGTGACCCTCTATCAGATTCCTTCAAGCCATGTTGATTGGTCGAAAAACATGGCCGCCAGAGGGCGGGGCTATTTTGACTTATATGACCATAGTGAAAACTTAAAAAATCTTCTCCTCCGAAAGTGTCAGGCATATTTTCAAATAATTTTGCAGAAACATTCCTTTGGTGACACTCTACAAGATTCCTTTAAGCCATGGTGGTTGGTAAAAAAAATAGCCACCACGGGGCAGGGCTGTTTGGAGATTTTATTTTTGCCTTATGGCCGTGGAGCGATACTGGCCCTCTTGGGCCTCTTGTTCCACATATCAGAATGATTTCATTTTGTATTTCAGGGGACGTGTATTTGTTTTTAGAGTCTTTTCTAAGTAGGTGATCTCGTAAAATCGGATTGTCTCTACTTCTATAGTGTAACAATCGAACGAAGTTTCCATCGTCTTCACTGTGTCCTCTAAGTGCTAAGCCCTGATTTCCACAAAGAATTATTGTTTCTATGATGCATTTTAATATATGTCTATTTTTAGTGACAACAGTGTCATACCCATCAGACAATGACTCAACACTTTGTGGACCAAAAAATCGACAAGGACCGCAATATACGCTATTCTGGCTGGTAGAGTATCTTAACCAGGTATGAGGCTGGAGCCGTCTTGAACTTGATCCGATAAGTCTGTAATGATACAAGGTATAATGGTGTTAATACTTTTGATGAGCGCCAGCTTGTCTACCGGAGAGAGAGAGAGAGAGAGAGAGAGAGAGACAGAGACAGAGACAGAGACAGAGAGAGAGACACACAAATGCATGTGCTCGCTTAAAAATACCGTCAATGAAAATAATCACCTTCTTTTCTCACAATAGGCTTAAAATCAAATATAGCCTTCATGTATTTGAAAAAAGGCTTATAATTAAAAATAGTAGATATAGTGCTTGAGGAAATGTACAAATTGGCCCTTCTGAAAAGTGTGGATTCAGATCATTCTCTTCCTCAGTCTGATCAAAATCTACACAAATTGATAGAATTCATAATACTATGATAGAAAACTATAAGTACTAAAAATAAACTAATTTTGTTAATTATCTAAATAGTGAAATGGTTATGCCATGTCGCTTCAGATGTAAACTGTCCAAGGATCGATTCCCGAAAGTGGTACTTTTTTTAATTTTTCATCTCTTTCTTTATTACTCAATTCATTTAGAAAGTCAGTAAATAAACTTTAAAAGGAAGTGTAAGTGAAGATTTTGAATATGGAAATTGTTGAATATATGACATTTATACGCAAATCAGTATTCATGCTATTAAAAGACATTGTGAAACGACATAAAACAATTTTTTTTTTAAAAACACATGCAAATACCAATGTTCTTTTTACACGAAGTCTTCAAGTCGCCAACTAAAACATACTGCTAGTTTTGAAATTGTCAATAGCCTAGATTATTGTAGTTCAATTTAACTTTGTCATGAATTACATGCTCAGCCTCCGGTTTTGACGTGACCTTCGTTATGTTATTATGTACATGTATATTAATTTAATTGTTCATTAATTTATGTTGTCTTACCTTGCTGGAAATTTGAACAGATGAACATCTTTCCACTGCTTTGTCATCACATTATATCTGATTTCGTCATTGATCACGGTGTCTTCAAGCAAAATGTCCGGATACGGTGGAGCGGTGGTTTTAACTTCAGCCATTTTAAATTTCGCGGACGTAGTACTTTTTGAAGGGAGATAAGTTAAAACAAACTGGAAGGCATTTGAATTAAACCCGTTTCTAAAAATAGCTTTGTCATATTCTACAAAAAAGATCGAATCGATATCTACATGAGGTATAGACATGGTTGATCGCAATTTTGGGATAGTATAAATAATTGTGTTGCATTTGTAATTTTTCGTCAAATCCCTCAAGTCAGTTTGGTTATTTTATACTTACCCCTACCACATGTCAAATTTTTATTGCAGATTTGAACTTTTTAAAATTTGAGTCCTGGAGATAATGTGTACGCAGCTGCGTATTTTGCGTACAGTCAGCTACGCGCCTGTCGGCTAACGCCTCGCCCCCTATAAATTCCACAGACCCCCTATTTTTCCGTAGTGGGTCAGTAACAGACCAAATAACTAATAATAGCCCCACCCCCTGGCAGCCATATTTTTCAACCAATCAACATGGCTTGAAGGAATCTGATAGAGGGTCAGCCTAGGAACATTTCGACAAAATTATTTGAATATCAGCCAGACACTTTGGGAGGAGAAGATTTTTAAAGTTTTCTCTTTAGCCATATAAGGCAAAATAGCCCCGCCCTCTGGCGGCCATGTATTTTTACCAATCGACATGGCTTGAAGGAATCTGATAGAGGGTCACCCAAGGAACATTTCTACAAAATTATTTTGAAAATCTGCTCAACACTTTCAGAGAAGAAGATTTTTTAAGTTTACACTATGGTCATATAAGGCAAAATAGCCCCGCCCTCTGGTTGCCATGTTCTTCAACCAATCAACATGGCTTGAAGGAATCTGATAGAGGGTCACCCAATGAACATTTCTACAAAATTATTTGAAAATCGGCTGAACACTTTCGGAGAGGAAGATTTTTTAAGTTTTCACTATAGCTATATAAGGCAAAATAGCACCGCCCCGTGGCGGCCATGTTTTTCAACCAATCAACATTTCTTGAAGGAATCTGATAGAGGGTCACCCAAGGAACATTTCTACAAAATTATTTAAATATCTGCTGAACACTTTCGGAGAAGAAGATTTTTTAAGTTTTCACTATAGCTATATAAGGCAAAATAGCCCCGCCCCGTGGCGGCCATGTTTTTCAACCAATCAACATTTCTTGAAGGAATCCAATAAAGGGTCACCCAAGGAACATTTCTACCAAATTATTTGAAAATCGGCCTGACACTTTTGGAGAAGAAGATTTTTTAAGTTTTCACTATTTTTTTGTTTTGGTTGCCATGTAAACCAGAATTATGGATGGATTGACAGCACGCATCAAAACCGACATAAAAGTCAAACACAACACTATGAGTATAAGAGCCTGTCCATGCAAGTTTGAATTTGTGAATAGTCATGTTCAGATCAGTCTTTGTATCTGTTCACCTTGATCACAATCTTCACAACTCATCAGAAGGTTCAAAAGCTTGTGTTAGTACTTTGCCAAAGTGTAGATCTAAATCAGACTGTGTGGATGCTCAAACTGGTCAGATTATATACTGTTTTAAAAGACCAGGATGTACACTATTGCACATCCTCGGTACCCAGGCTATTCATAAAATATATGATCATATATATTTTGAATAGCCTGGGTACCGAGGATGCCTATTGCAGGGACAGTTTCCTATCTAGTTTAATATTCTTGTATCCCTAGATTTCTGGATTGTTTAGTGTTTAACGCCGCTTTCAACAGTTTCCTGGGTAAGTTACCAGTACGTACTACTGGTCCATTTATTTTGACACCAGCCAGTGAGTCGTAAAGCTAACCCTTCAATTACTACTTCACCAAGGCGGTCTAGATTTCTAGAATGATATCACAAACCCTTATAGTTGACAAGTTATTGCATGTGTATGGAATTATCTTAATTAAATGTTGATACATCAGTAGCGAAAAATGTAGACCACGAAGAGCCTGCATGAACGCACAGACTCGTCCTAGTGTGCATTATTTGTAATGTTAGTTTAGTTTAAATAAGAAGAATGATTGTCAGTTTTTCCTGGCTTTCTCATACCAGTTCTTCACACAATATACTTAACAAATAACTGGCAGCTTTTCCATACTGTTAGTCATTGGGTTGAAGACGAATGACGCATGTGACAGTGACTTTTGTCAAACGCGGGAAATAATGTTAGCCTTGCTGGGGTTCACAAGCCCTGCATTTACAGCCCGCGTCGCTACCGATTGAGCTACATTAAATAAGTAGAACATACGAAGATGGTCATATGAATCTTATACAACTAAAGTTGCGTTGACTTAAAGGCGTTATAGTGTAGCGCGATCCACGTTTAACCAGTTCCCGTATATATAGAGACAAATCTGCGATAGAGCGAGAAAAAGGTGAAGAATTGACATGCAGCTAATTTTATTTATTTATTGGTGTTTTACGTCGCTTTTAACATTATTTCAGTTATATCACGGCGACAGTTCACTTATTAATGATCCCTGGGTAAACAAACCAGAACTAGGCTAGAAAATGTGTCGCGCCTAAGGGCACTCCACCATGACCGAGATACCACGACCGGGGATCGAACCCGGGACACCCGGTTTCGAAATCCCCGACGCTAACCATTCGACCACAGCAGATTCCATGCACCAAAAGACAGAGCAGAAAATGCAAAATTCCTAACAGTGGAATCTTAATCTACACTGACTTCGTTGTATTAATGCGCTTCTCTTAGAACTTCCATCATTAGCCAAAAATACAAGAGACAAACTGACTTAGAACCTGCACATATAAAGCACAAAATAGAATAAAAATAATTCAAGTTCAATATACTTTATTAAAAGATATTTGGCCGTTCGTTTCCTGACTTAATAAGTGGTATTAAATTGCCGAAAAACTTAAAACACAGAAAAGCATGGGTTCATGCTTTAAGCTGGTAAGTACTTGCACGCCTTCACTCAAACGAATTGTATACCCATGTATGGAACGCCTTTACTGTCTTAGTATGTTGTATTGTATTATACGCAGTACATTTTCACGCATATGAGGTACATATTTCATTTGACGTGGTACATTATTCATGATGTGCAGTGCCTTTTCTATTATGTGTGGTGATTATTAAATAATATGAAGTGCAAAATAGTGTTAAAACAGAAGATTAACCATTATACGTTGTACAAACAACGTCATGTGCAATACAAACTATATACTATGCAGTACAAATGACATTATATGTGGTGTATTTGTTTGTGTATGCAGTACTTTTACATTTATACGTTGTATGTTGGTCAATATATGCGATGTATGTTTTAATATATGAAGTGCCTGCATGTATCTTTATACCTGGTGAATTATTATGTATGTGTTCATAAACAATCATAGTACGCAATCCATTTGGCAATATGTTCGGTCCATACTAATTTATACATGGTGTAAACAGCTTTATATGCGGTGCATTTTTCATTAGGATGATACCGGAAAATACCGAGTCAGCAGACAGATATATATTAACATTTACACCGTTTACTCAATTTCAAAAAAAGCGCTTGAATAATTTATAAATAGGTGTGTACACATTTTCTGAATACACGAGGGGCAGAATGTCGTCGTCTGCTCTGAAATCCGCTCTAGACGAGATTGGTCTGTTCATTCGGCATGATTTGCAGTCTGATCAAAATCTAAAGTCTAAAGTCTAAATATTACTAGTCCAATAATATATGACCTCTCACAAGCTCGAGTGCTTGTCAACTGAGTCTTATGTTATAGCAGTAGAATATGACATGTACTAACATATGCTTATTAGAAGCTTCAGTCAACTTGTGAGGATTATGATAAGACAGAGCAAATACGTCGGCTGATTTGAACCTACACTGTTCAGAAAAAAACGAAGTTATGCCTTTTCCCAAAGACAAAATCGAATATATCATGTAAATCACTTTTCATGTTATTTCTCTAATTTCAAGAAGCTGCTGAGGAATTTAAAGTTGTTTTGATGAGGGAACATTACCATAAAGTGGTAACCTAAACACATTTTTAAATCTTTTCCGTAATACATCAAGCATGCATCAGATGACGTTAAGGCAAAACTATAGAAAATCTTAATAAATGAAAGTATAATTATTGAAGAGGGGTTGGTTGAACGCATTGTGACAAATGGCGAAATTTCTCATGATGAGCTATTTATCCTTTTGCCATAATGATTTAAAGAGTTGTCTGCTTCAGGAATCAGAGATCGTTGGAATTGACGACATTCTGCATCTCGTCTTTTTAGAAAATGTGTACAAGCATGCATCAGATGACGTTAAGGCAAAACTATAGAAAATCCTAATAAATGAAAGTATAATTGTTGAAGAGGGATTGGTTGAATGCATTGTGACAAATGGAGAAATTTCTCAAGATGAGCAATTTATCCTTTTGCCATAATGATTTCAAGAGTTGTCTGCTTCAGGAATCAGAGATCGTTGGCATTGACGACATTCTGCATCTTGTCTTTTTAGAAAATGTGTACACTTTTCATAAAGATTGTTCCACATGGCCTTTTTAAATGGATTAGACGGTGTTAATGTTCAAACCTATCTGTCATGCTCGTTAATTTCCGGAAATAATTCCGGAGAATGCCGGAAAGTATGATCATAAAGTTTAAACCACCGCATATAAAGTTTAAACCACCGCATATAATCAAAGTACCACCACACGTATTGAAGAATAGACTGCATATAATGTTGTTTGTATTGCATATGACGTTGCTTGCACACTATATAATGGTTATTCTACTGTATCTTCATACTTGTGCACTTCATATTATTAAATAACCACGATATATTATACAAAATGCACTGCATATTATGCAAAATGTACCACGTCAAATGAAATATGTACTTCGTATGTATACATGAAAATGTACTGCGTAGTATAGGTTATTGCATCAATATGGGAAATTATTGTATACTTTGATATTGTTCCTTCTTGTTTCCATATGAACAAAAGATGCAATATCATTGATATTGCACGGGTTGATATTGCACTGGAATCTTTTTCACGTGATGCTAAGGACGGAACTATTTCCATACACTAACGTTACAAAGCGCTCTCATCCAACATTTCATGATTTAGAGACCAGCTAACTTCTACTTCTAATTTGTTACTGTCAGGGCTTAGTGCATCGCAGGCAAGTGAAGCCGTTAAAATGGTTAAAACAACTAATTAGGCATATTTACAAATATAAATGAAATAAAAAAAAACATATGTGTTGTTTAGGCTGTGTATCGATGTAGACGGGACTTGAATCAGTTTACAGATGTGATCTGCTCAAGGTTCGACTCTCTGATAGTCCTAGGAACCCAGCCAACATTCTATATCGGGCCGATGTCGGTCCGATGTATTTTCATAAATCGGCCTGATATCGGCTGGTTTATCGGGCCGATATCGGCTGTAAAGATTGCGCCGATATATATCCGACGAAGAGCCGACACCAGACAAACCTTAATCTCGGTTCGAAAGCGGCTATAAAGATGGCACCGATATACATCCGACGAGGAGCCGACACCAGACAAACCTTAATCTCGGTTCGAAAGTGACTATAAAGATGGCGCCGATATACATCCAATAAGGAGCCGACATACATAAATAGTTCATTAAAATGTAAAGGGTCTGTGTCAATTTAGGCATTTTAACTCAATAAGTTGCTCTGGCCATTCAATTGTTTATGTTAGGAGTCTCTCAAGCTAGCTTGCAAGTCGACCGGTGGTTCTACCCAGAAATACATAGCAGAGCTGATGTCTTCTTCAACCAAGAAGAGCTGGAAAAATCACCATTATTATGAGAATTCTGTCTATGTGTCAAGGCCCATACAAGTTTGCACTCTTATACAAGGATAAAGCTTTTTTTGAAATAATAAAAAAACACAAGATTGTATATTTAAAACCATAAAATCTTTTAATAATTAACTAAATAATATGTGTCCACTGGACAAATGTCCAATCTTTCTGTCTCTTTTAATTAACCCTTTCCCTCATATAGACGCTTTCTGACGCCTCCGCCAACGAAAGTAAATCATCAAATGTCTGCAACACAATGAGATACACAAGCTTCTTTGGCAACAAGTAGTAGATAATATATACAGTACAACCTGTGTTTAACCATCCACATATATACGCTTGCTGACGCCTCTGCAGCAGACTGCTTTTTGAAAATATAGTGACAAAAGAAGAAATTGCTAAAAAAGAGCAACTCTCCTTTTGCCACAATGTTTTCCACTTTTAGTCATAGGTTATCCATTCAATTATAGAGATTTTCTATTTTTTTGACAAAATATGTTCAAATTCGTCTGCTGCAGAATTGTTGTATGAGGGAAAGGGTTAACACATAAATGTATCGGCTTAAACTAAGGACATATAATGTTGACTAATGACAAACACTTAAAACTAAAATTTCACTTGTCACATGCGTATATAAAGCATTCTGTACTAACAATAGTCAAGATAGCCCTAAATGGATCACAATAATGATGGACATTGCAGCAAATGTGTAACCGGCCAATTGCTTATATTTGGGAAAATTTGATCAAGAGTGGGAATGAAACTGCTCGAATTGGACACTGGGAAACAGCATATTAGTAAAGAATAGCTGTATTTAGTCATTTTTATCTTTGAACAAGATGAATTTCAAAGTTCTGTCGTTTTTACACCTACCAATTTTCTGAATAGAATTTAAATCTTTAAACTGTTTTGAAAAATGACTTTGAAACTAAAAGTTAAGAACAGACATAGAGATTTATCACAATAGATCACATTTAGCCTTTGCATTTGGTAATGTAGAAAAGTAGAATAACAGACAGCGTGCTCGACTATTTCAACGCTTAATAGTTACTGAGATATTGCTTAAAGGGTGATAATATTCATTACATACAGGACAGAGTTATCTAACTTGATTGTTTAAATAGGTGTAATGGTTGGGAAGGGTTGTATAAAGTTGCAATGCAATGCATCAAATAGTTACTAAGGTATGGTCTCTTAATGTAGTTGCACACAAACAATTTAACCAGAATTTCTAAGTAAAAAGAAGGCCATAAAATGCAGGATAGAGTTATGTAACTTCATAATCTACAAAGATGTGATAGTTGGGTAGGGTTGTATGATGTTTCAATGCAATGCATCAAGTAAATACAGAGATATGGACTCTTAATTAAGTTGCACGCAAGACTTTAACCAGAATTTCTAAGTAAAAAAAGGGCCATAACTTGCATAAAATGCAGGATAGAGTTATCTAATTAGATATTCTACAAATGTGTGGTAGTTATGTAGGGTTGTATAAAGTTTCAATACAATCCATCAAGGAGGTACTGAGATATTGACTCTTAATTAAGTTGCTTGCAAAACTTTAACCAGAATTTCTAAGTAAAAATAAGGTCATAGCATGCATAAAATGCAGGATAGAGTTATCTAACTTGATAATCTACATAGGTGTGATAGTTTGGTAGGGTTGTAGAAAGTTTCAATGCAATACATGTAGTATTTAAGTACTTGCATGCAAAACCTTAACCAAGGTGGGACGTGGGCGCCAACGCCGACGCCAGGGTGAGTAGTATAGCTTAACATTGATAATATGAAATAGTTCGAGTGATGCTTTTTAATTTGTTTTGTCTTGACCAGGGACACTATATTACATATATATCGCCTCGGTCAATAATGATTTTGTGGGTGCATATCACATCATGTATAACAGCTGGAAAGTCCATAATTGTATAATATTGCATCCTTAAACAATGAAAGGCTTCAATTATATTTAATGAAGGACATTCACTTCGTTGACAAAAAAATGCAAGTTTTCATACTTGACCCCACACCTAATGTTCCTATATGCTCAGTTGATAACTGTTTTTTCAACTACTATAATGTAAGTGTTATGCATAACTGCAGTATGGATTTCCGGCGACATTGATGCGTTGCATCAACTTTCTCTTGTTATTGTTATTAACACAATTGAGATATTTATCAGGTTCAAAACAGCTTTTAAAAGATCTGTAATATTGTAATTTTGCAGAATTATCTAAATCTGAAAATCAATTTTGAATGTAACTATCTTTTATTTGTCCAATAACAAATTCAACGTCAGAATTTGTAATGTCTGATTTCCTTTGCATATTCCCCAGTCGCGGCACTACGGTCATGGTGGAGTGCCCTCGGGCAAGGCACATTTTCTAGCCTAGTACTGGTTTGTTTACCCAGGGTTCATGAATAAGTAAACTGTCGCCGTGATATAAATGAAATAATGTTGAAAACGGCGTAAAACCCCAATAAAACAAATCAAATCCTTTGCATATATGTTAAACCGAGACTATCCAGTAAATGGTTTATATATTTATGAAAAAAAGTATTTACAATATTGCCTTGTGCATCTTTCATGTTAAAAACCTTATATAAAAGCGTATTAGGACATGTTTTCTTTTTTTCATATATTTAATAATTGCTATCTTACGTTATACAAGTAAAGGGTATCTTCCAACTTTTCCGTATACTTCTGCTGATGGTGATTGTTTCCGCACACCAAGAATATTTTTTAACAACTTTAAGACCCAATACATTAAAACCGGTAAGATTAGTGAATCGAACAATTTCAATTTTTCGCCAACCTTTGAAGAGATTTGCCCAATGATGAATAAAACGCAAAAATAGCTTTCATAGCTTGTTCAGATAACCTTTTCTGTGCCATGAAGATCTTCCCATTGTAGAACAATGTAGCACCCAAATACGTAAAATGTGTGACTTCACTTAATTTCATTCCGTTATAAATCATTTCAGGATCAATACTTGGGCGTCCATTGTTTCATACCATAATAACGGATTTTTGATTATTAACTGTCAGACCCCATTTATTACAATAACTATGTAATGAATTCAACAAGGAATGTAAGCCTTATTTAGTGTATAAAAACAACTGATGGGTTTAATATGTTACCAGCCGTCGTTATTATATTAATTACACTAGCCTATATTAAATCAAAGTGTCAATAATACTTTGATATTTGATTGAATGTTTGTGTTTATAAACCGTCGTCATGAAGAATTAACTATTTGGCGAGCAGACAATTTAATTCAATTCAATATATTTTATTGCATAAAACAACAAACAGTATATTTATAGCAAATACATAACATAACATAATTGTATTGGCATACAATAAATACATATTCATAGCCAACATGAGTGATATACAATTAGTAAAAAGAATAAACATACAAAAGTTGCCAGGTGGTTTAGCTAAAAAAGACCTGACATATCAACATATAAAGTTTACAGTTTACAGAGAAGTGTCTATAATTGAATAATTATATTATCATTAATCATTTAATCATTTTACTCACTTGATTTAAACTACAAGGGAGTTCGATACCCTAGCTCTTTCCTAAAAGACCCCTTGGTATAGAAACCGATACACGCAAGTTTTTATCCCTAAAAAATGACCAGTATCTGACCTATAGTTGAGTGGGAGACGCTTAAAAGCACCCCTTACATTTCCAGGATCCGGACCGTGGTTTTAACCCCAGACTCTGGATTGACAGTCCAGTGTATTGACCATTTCGATTGGTTTGGGTAAAAAGCCATTTTCAACAACAAAACTTAGTCATACATCTACGACCAGTTCATATGCCCATGTGTTGCCTGACACCAGTACTCAACATAACAGTTATAAACAACTGGCTGCATGTCCATATAAATCGTTACTCCATTGCATGGGTGGTTGAAGACAAATGACGCTTGTAGCACTTTTTTTCCTTCAAATGACAGAAATAACATTGGCCGAGGATGGCTTTTAACTCAAAACCTGGACCGACTGACTTAGCTACCACGAATCGACCGTAATAATAATTCTGAATACTGAAGTACGCCTACTTATTCGAAAAACAAGTAGAGGATACTGTGTTAAAAGGAGAAACAGCTGATTATGAGTTACTTCTCCTTTTGTCACACATTTGTTCAAAGCTGCGTGAAACGGTGTCTGTCGATATGTGGGAAATGGTTAACCTTAAGTGTCATTAAGCTTATTATAATTCCGTTCGTGAGTTTTTACGAGGAAATCGAATGACCGAAAATGTGCCCAGTCAGAAACCTAAATTAATAAAAACCTGTTATTTTAGGTCTGTGGCGTAGTATAGATTCAGATCACTCTTGGTATCCGCATAATTTGATCCGATTATGTACTGTTCACTCATAAGTATAAGACAATTTTAAAAGGAAGTCTTTTTTACATAAGAACTCGGATCATTATATGCTACGGATGCAAATCTGTTAATATTTGACATATACATAGTCTAGGGCTGGTTTTACGATAGTAAATAGCCTAAAATAACAACAAAACTATACATTCTAAGTTTCATTTTTTTTTTTTTTAAATGTCTATTAGTGGAAAAATAATTGTCTGTTAATCCTGGGATTAAATATGTGCACCATGATACACTAATCTGTCAAAATTCTTCACGAATAATCAAATCTTCACAGTAATCTATACTATCTGCCTATGCGTAAAGGCTACTATGACGTCACAGCTCGGTTCGCCTTATCGTGATTGTTTGGAAAGATAATCTTGACATGGTAAATCACACAATTTTGACCATATATATCTAGCCTCTTTATATAGAAATTTTCTTTTAAATTTTCATTTCCTTTTCATTTCTCCTTTAATATTTGTTTGCTTCTTTCGTTACTTAGGTTTCTATCTATTTGTTCGTGTGTATTTACATTTCAGGACGAAGACTACAATCGTGACGAGGAACACGCGATGCGAGGGGTGACTCGCATGAAGAAGAAGAAGATGAAGAAAAAGTGAACGTCTTCGTTTCAACGCAGTCATCGCATCAAGACACCCAGAGACTGAAGACCAAATTCAAGAATAAGCGAATCCCGAGTGAGGACAGCGATGAAGCCGAAGAAAAACAGAGAAAGAAAACTCCAAAGAAGTAATTATTTGTAAACACGTCTTTCCTTAAATATTTGTTTGTTATGCTGAAGATGAAAACGTTTCAACAATATTCAGTCAAATCACGACGGTTTACAAAATGCATATGATTGTATTTATCATTAAAAGTTAAGGAGCGTTTTAGTAATAATTTAATATACATTTTGATTTTCTTTCCTTCTTTTCCAGAAAGATGGTGAAGAAGGAAACGACGTGGGAAAGGGTGTGAATTTAAATAAAGTTATTCGCATCACCAGTACAAAATCGGTTCATCTTCGTTTTTAAACAGCTGTGTGAAGTTAGCTAAACATACGACATTCGACATTCGACATTCAAAAGGCGGATTTCTACCCGAGTCTGCCGCGTGTATTACGGGGAACACTTAGGCCTACAAGCCCTTGTCACGGGAATCGAACAAAAAAAAATCACAATGGAGTGGAACAGCGGCCTTAAGGCGGATTTCTACTCGAGTCTGCTGCGTGTATTACGGGGAGCACTTGGGCCTACAAACCCTTGTCACGGGAGTCGAACAAAAAAAAATCACAATGGAGTGGAACACTTTTATTTTTTTCTTACGGGCGTGGATCAACAGCATTAAGGCGGATTTCTACTCGAGTCTGCTGCGTCACGGCAGTCGAACAAAAAAAAAAAATCACAATGGAGTGGAACTCTTTTATTTTTTTGCTTACGGGCGAGGAAACAACAGCCTTAAGGCGGATTTCTACCTGAGTCTGCTGCGTGTTTTACGGGAAGCACTCTGCTGCTAGTCGGGGAAATGTAAGCCGGGGCCGCATACTCTTTAAGGCAGGTCCCGCAGTCTACGCGCGCTTACGGAGAAGTGCTGAACCTTCTTTACGCTAGCACTCCGCTGCTAGTAGGGGAAATGTGCGCCTGGGCCGCATATGCTATACGGCAAATCAGGCCCCAGCGCACATTTTCCCAGCAATATGCGGAGTGCTGCCTTAAAACTAGGAGAGCACCTCGCCGGTAGCGCGGGTTCTAACGGCGGGACTGCCTTGTAGCAAATCAGGGCCCAGCGCACATTTCCCCAGTCATATGCGTTGTGCTGTCTTGAAACAAGGGGAGCACTTCGCCGTCAGCGCGGATTCTAACGGCGATACTAGATGTAAAGACGGACGATATCGCTATTGGTCCAGATGGAGGTATCCTTGCAACGACCACAGATGGACATTCTGTTATGAGGATTGATGCTAAACAGGTTCTGGGAGAGATAAAAGCGGTAGAAATATTTAAGACAGATGTTTACATACACGGAATAAACGTGGCAATGGATTCGTCTAAAGTGATATTATGTGCGACGGATAAACCCAATTATTCTGATGTAAAACCAAACGAATCGTCCATCATTGAAATACGACCTGATGGAAGCTTCATTCGTAAAGTAAAGTTAAAGCAATTCCGGGAGAAAGTATACAGAATCGCTGAGAACGTGAACGGTGAATACGTGTTAACATTTCCAAAGGAGGGCTGTGTTCTGTCGGTAGATGGTAACGGCACCATTAAATCTGCGTTCAGCAAGCAAACATGGTCGCCGAATAAAACAATTGACAGAGGGCGAGTGTTTAATCTTAAGGAATTCTGGCCAACAGGTGTTTGCTGCAATAGTAAAGGGAGGATATTCGTGACCGATTGGCTTGGTAAAAGAGTTATCATTCTTGATTCGATGTGTAGATTTGTTCGCAATATTGGGACTGATTATGTTAATCCGAACGCTGTTTGTATTAATCCTAATCTCGATACGATTTGGATTGGAGATAAAGGTTCTATACATGTTTGGCAAACGTGACTGCTTCTGCGTCATCGGCGAAAGAGCTCATACTTATTGAACGTGGAACTAATTGGTATTACACATACACGTAGATAATGGTTGCATTATTAAAGACATGAATGAAAGAGTATTTGTAGTACATTTTTTTTAAATTGAGCCGTCCCGCGAGAAAACCAACAGTGTGGACTCTGCGTAAAGTATTGACCTGATACGGAATGTCTCGGCCAGGATCAGTCTGTGCGGACTGCGCATGCTGATCTGGATCGATACATTACGCAGAGGCCATAATGTTGGTTTTCTCGCGGGACGGCTCAAATGAGTGTATCGAAATGAAATGCTCATCTTCCCATTTTGTTATGATAAGGCTAATAGTTCACGCCTGATTGGTCCCTACTGTTTGTTATCATGTTTTGGTAATGCAAGACAAAGCGAATTTATCTATACTATTAATCGGGAGACAGGGTCAACTTAGATATAGGGTTGTATTAGAGAAAAAGGTATATTATTGTATTTAATGATGTACTACTTATAGTTCAAGCAGCAATCTTGTGCAGAGAAAGCAGGCCGGTTTAAACGATTTGGGTAGATGGGCATTTAAGGAACATTCGTGAAAACTTATTTGAAATTATTTTGAAATTAAGTCAATGGTTTGTTTATTTATCTTTCCGAGGGGTTCGCAGAACTACAACACTTATCCCTTCTTGTATGCCATTTTGATAGGCAGATGCGATAAGCAATACTAGAGATCATTAGAAGATGTGTACATTAGAAAACACAGAACACAGGAATTGGAGTAAGACGGTCATATTTCGATTATATAAGCTTATTGATTTAATCATTTGAGTACATGTACTTGTTAAATGTCTGTTATCTTTCCCCTTTCAACATCAATAAATCTGCCTTTTAAAATGGTCGCCAGTAGGGGAGGTTAATAGTGTAGGTCGCGTACTGGACTATGTATTGGTCGTTTTTTATGTATTTGATATGACCCGGTCAGTGATTGAACCCGCGACCTCTGCACCAGCAGAGGCGGACACTCTACCACTACACAATCGAGGCCCTATGCTACATTGAAGATTCCGATGTGACAAATGATACGCCTATTATGCAATACAAATGTACACCCATTTCTCTTTGCTGGGCTTATTTCGATTGGGGATTATATCTTTCCCACCAACAGACATAATTTTACGCATCTGTTGCAGTAAATGTCATGTTAACCCTTTCCCACATACAAGAAATCTGCAGCAGAAGACTTTGAAAACATCTAGGCAAAACACAAAAAATCTTTATAAATTATGGTTTAATTAGTAAAAAAAAGTTGAAAACATCGTGGCGAAAGGACAAATTGCTCGTTTTGAGCAATTTCTCCTTTTGTCGCAATGTTTTCAAAAGTCGACTGATGCAGATGCGTCAGAAAGCGTCTACAGGTGTGGGAAAGGGTTAAGATAAGGAATTATTTGTTTCCACTTCATTATCTAGATGTGTTCCTAGATTATTTTATCTTTTAAATATTAATTTTTTCAGAATTTGTATTTCTTTATTGTGGTTCTACAGTTTTCGCTAATGTCATATGGCTGTTTTTTACGTAGAGCATGACTTAACGTATCGGAGAATGTAAAGGGTTCCATTGTGGATTACAATAGCTTTTGTTTAATGCGTTTTTCGGAAGAACGATTTCGACCTTTTGTTCCTCTTATTGAGAATTTTTTTCTACTCATAGTTCTTCAAAGGTTTTGAGCAAAGTAGCTGGGAACACGTTAATCCGGTAATTATTTTACGAAATACTTGGTACTTTTATGCAAAGATCCTGTACATGTCAATAAATGCATAAATCAATGCAGTTTAAGTTATATGAACCAAAGTTGAGCTAAATAGCGTTAAATTGACGAGCGTTCGTCTTTCTCCATTTAATGTCCGCTCGGTGTTTAAATTTTCGTTAGAAATTTGAAAGACACGATCTGGCATATATTAACATTTCTTACATTTTATCATCAAATTGTCGAAGTGATCACTTGTTATGTCAAATAAACTTCAAATATCAGGATAACTAGGACGTTCCGGCTTAATCTGCGGTTGAACCTTTCAGTATATATTTAAACAAAACTATTTGTAAAGTGTGTGAAACGTCTGAGACAAATGACTAATCAAGTTTTCCCGTGTCAATTTAACAAATTTCGTATCTATATGCATTCACAGCAGTGCAATATTTTGTCTTTTAACAAAGATATCTGTGTAATCTTTTGTTTAAATTATTTCTGTGCCACTAAGGGTCACATTCCTATTTGCTTTATATGTATTGTGTCAATACTTAACTTACTTATTGTATTATACTTTTGATAATTGATTTTGAAAGTTAATCAGTACTTAAATTTGGAAAGTTGTTTTTGAAATGTGAATCTTATCAGATGTGAATTCAGTGAACAATGAGACCAATTGTTCACTTTACATTATGTGTTTAATAAATGAATACCAGTGGTAGCAGACATAAATAATGTGAACACCTCGGACAAGTAGGATTTAATTTCTGTACCGAACATTTCCCGACGCTAGGCATTGAAGAATCTCGTGAAAATGTCGACGAAGAAACGTCCAGAAAGAGTGTTTGACAGCAAAGAAATGGAGATTCAAATATTGAATGCAAAAACTATAATGGAGAAGAATATACGAGCTGTGAAAAGTGAGCTTGTCATTCTAAATGAGGCGTCGGTAAAGATTTCTAGAGAGACTGGTCAAATTCGAGAGCGAATCGCTTCCAATCGTGAAGATTTAAAACAAAGGATCGATAAATATGTTGAGAAAATAACTGAGACCGTTGAATCAACATATCAACAAAACATTAACGGTATAGAAACGCATAGGCAGCTGTTGCACGATAAGGTTAAAGCGTGGGATGGTGATGTAGACAAATGTGTGACCGCCTTGAAGAAGTCGCCAGGTAATGATAAAACTTTAGTGAGCGAGCGTAAAGTTCTGCAAATGGTTTTAGACTCAATGAACATAGGTTTTGTTAAACCTGATCTGAAACTAACGAGAACAGCATTTCTAGAAAAGGATTCTACGTTTAAGGACGGACAACTTGAAGAATTAGTAGGAAATATAGATAAAAAGGAAGAAACCCTCGACGATATTCATCATGATTTATTTGAAATCAAATCTTTCCAGTGTCCTAAATTTGAAATTAACGCGATAGCGTGTGAGCCTGAAGATCGCAGTGTTTGGACCTGTATGGGAACCAACTTGGAGATCGTTAACTTTAAAGATAACGGGGACATCAATAGCATAGCGACACTAGATGTAAAGACGGACGATATCGCTATTTGTCCAGATGGAGGTATCCTTGCAACGACTCCAGATGGACATTCTGTTATGAGGATCGATGCTAAACAGGTTCTTGAAGAGATAAAAGCGGTAGAAGTATTTAAGACAGATGTTTACATACACGGAATAAACGTGGCAATGGATTCGTCTAAAGTGATATTATGTGCGACGGATAAACCCAATTATTCTGATGTAAGACCAAACGAAACGTCCATCATTGAAATACGACCTGATGGTAGCTTCATTCGTAAAGTAAAGTTAAAGCAATTCCGGGGGAAAGTATACAGAATCGCTGAGAACGTGAACGGTGAATACGTGTTAACATTTCCAAAGGAGGGCTGTGTTCTGTCGGTAGATGGTAACGGCACTATTAAATCTGCGTTCAGCAAGCAAACAGGAACGCCGAATAAAACAATTGACAGAGGGCGAGTGTTTAATCTTAAGGAATTCTGGCCAACAGGTGTTTGCTGCAATAGTAAAGGGAGGATATTCGTGACCGATTGGCTTGGTAAAAGAGTTATCATTCTTGATTCGATGTGTAGATTTGTTCGCAATATTGGGACTGATTATGTTAATCCGAACGCTGTTTGTATTAATCCTAATCTCGATACGATTTGGATTGGAGATAAAGGTTCTATACATGTTTGGCAAACGTGACTGCTTCTGCGTCATCGGCGAAAGACTTATTGAGTGTTGAACTAATTGGTATTACACATAAACGTAGATACCGGTTGCATTATTAAAGGCATCATGAATCAAAAACTATTTTTAGTACAATTTTTTAAAATTGAGCCGTCCCGCGAGAAAACCAACAGTGTGTTTCAGGAATCATTACTCTATACCTCTATACCCCTGAGACGGAATGGCTCGGCCCGGATCAGTCTACGCGGACTGCGCTGGCTGATCTGTGTCGATACATTACGCAGAGGCCATAATGTTAGTTTTCTCACGGGACGGCTCAAATGAGTGTATCGAAATGAAATTATGTTTTGGTGCAAAGCGAATTTATCTATACTATTAATCGGGAGTCAGGGTTAACTTAGATATAGGGTTGTATTAGAGAAAAGGGTATATTATTGTATTGAATGATGTACTACTTATAGTTCAAGCAGCAATCTTGTGCAGAGAACGCAGGCCGGTTTAAACGATTTGGGTAGATGGGCATTTAAGGAACATTCGTGAAAACTTATTTGAAATTATTTTGAAATTAAGTCAATGGTTTGTTTATTTATCTTTCCGATGGGTTAATGTCCTTGGGTAGTCATATCAGTAGTAAGCTAGGAATGACCGATGGGATATAACCAGGAACTAATTAAGGAGTGTATACAATTTAAAGAGTTTTAGTTGCTAACGGACGGACGGACAGTCGAAGACTCCCAGTCGTCAATAATAACAGTAGCTCATTGTAATGAAGAATTCTTGTTCAGGTGAGCTTAAAACCAATACTAACGTTGCGAGGTGACACGATATGAAGTTCGCAGAACTACAACACTTATCCCTTCTTGTATGCCATTTTGATAGGCAGATGCGATAAGCAATACTAGAGATCATTAGAAGATGTGTACATTAGAAAACACAGAGGAATTGGAGTGAGACGGTCATATTTCGATTATATAAGATTATTGATTATAATCATTTGAGTACATGTAGTTGTTAAATGTCTGTTATCTTTCCCCTTTCAACATCAATAAATCTGCCTTTTAAAATGGTCGCCAGTAGGGGAGGTTAATAGTGTAGGTCGCGAACTGGACTATGTATTGGGCCAGGGCTTACAACAAGCTTTTAGAAGATTTCCACCAGTGCATAACTAATACGATCAGTATTCGCATCGGGACAGTCTTATCAGGGTTGGCTCTACTCTCCAGGCAATCATTCTGTCTTTTGAAACACCCCCTAAACACTGCACACACACGAGCTACGTCATCCGTAAAGGTATCCCCCTTTCTGGCATCAGAGCGATGCTCAGTGATAACCAATCTTATGTTTTGCGACCAGTGTAGATTCAGATCAGCATGCGCATCCGCACATTCTGATTTGGTTGTGCACTGTTCGCATATTAGTCATAAATGGTATATAAAGCAGTTTCTACATGGATCCTTAGGACTAATGCACAGACAGAACACTATCCCCGACGTGTAATAGTTATGTAAAGGTTACTTTTCCTGGAGCACCGCTCTCCGCTCAAGTGAATTGATTGATTGATTGATTGGGGTTTAACGCCGTTTTTAACAATTGCTTAGTTATATCACGGCGGCCAGTTCATCTACGCATGCATTTCCTGGTTTTCTCACACAAGTATTCCACACAACAATCTTCCTAAGCAACTGGCTGCTTTTCCACATATACTTAGCCCATTGTTGGAAGACGAATGACGCATGTCGCATTGACTTTTGTCAATCGTCGGAAAGAAAGTTGGCCGAGCCGGGATTCGAACTCACAACCCATGAATTGACAGCCCGCGTCGCTACCGACTGAGCTACCGGGGCTCGGCCCGCTCAAGTGGAGTCGGACGACGAAAGCTATGGTGATATTACAATATGCATACTCCTACATGGGTCTTCACTGGTCGCAAATGCAACAAGACCTATATCCGTCAGGCACAACGCGTAAATATTGGCAGTGATCCAGGTAAACCAACCTTACCGTATATATTTAATACGAGTTGGTAACATTCTTCCTACGAAGCCGGGATACTTCTTTCGGCAGAAATTCATTGAAGCCCTCGTTGACTTACTGGCGAACAGACCAGATCATGATTAAGCTGCGTGGAGTCGCCAGTTGATCTAAATGACACTGCTCGCAAATGTCTTAAGATTGGTTTTCGTAGAACGCCGTTCAAAACAGTTGATGTGAATCCTCACAGACGTTTGAAAGGTGCGATGATCGGGTTGTGGTGTGACACAAACATGTTTGGCATCGCAATAAGTTATATCATACTATAAGAAAAACCAAAGTGGATAATTCCGTCGGATCAGATCACTGTGACCGAAAGTTTAATTGTATCACTTGACATTATCAACATGATCCTGAGCTTTGCGAAAAAACAACCGTAAGGTGGAACAGAGTAGTTACAGCTACGACTCTAATCAACGAGCGGTGCTGTACCAAAAACAACCATCAGGTATTTACGACAAGTAATATATACTGACTAGCTAGCTAATCCGTGCTCAGGCGTCCGATTTCTGTTTTGAGAAAATTAAAAAAAACAAAAACAATACCTGGTTACACAACTAAAAATAGTCTTAATAAGGTCCATATACTATAAAAAAAAAAGGTATGAGAAAACTCGGGGGAACCAAAACAAGACCGTGTTACTATAAATAGACTCCATTTTGTGTTGTATATAAAATGACAACAAGAGAAAGTTGATGCAATGCATCAATGTCGCCGGAAAAGACTGCATTGATTTATTGTTTAACACACATGTATTCTTGACTTTCATTAGTCTAAACATACACATAATGTTTTCATAAGGACTAATTCCAGGATTTTTGAAATTCCACATAGATCTACAAATTTCAGGATTTCTTGTGGTCAGGATTTTGGATGTTTTGTATTTGTCAATAAAACCCCAACAAATTAATACATTTTGGGATTTAAATCTACATGCAATAAAGAGCTATTAAACCCTTTCCATGTCTGAAGCAACAATGAAAACCTTTAAACGCTTAAAACATTGAGAAAACGGTTAAATTGCTGAAGACATAAACTTCCTCCTTTTTAATAATAATTATAATAAATATTTCACAGATGTTAAAAATTATCATCATATGTTTAAAACGTAGACCACACTTGAAACAACATATCAGCTAAATTGTTTATCTAAATCGTTGATGCATACAATATATGTTTGGCGCAAGAGAAATGCCAGTTGCGAGTCCCATTACTATTTAATAGGTGGCAAGTATGAAATTAATTGGGTGCGAAAGAGCAGATTTTCTTTATTTCTAAATCTATTGTTTATCAGAGTTTGTTCTTCTCTTAATTTGTTTCAAGCCAAATAAACATTTAATATCACATATATTTAATCATTTAAGTGTGTAATATTAGCTATCTATGATAGACTATCTGTAATAAGGTGTTTGAGCATTCTTTCGAAATGTTGACCCTCGTTTCAAGATGTCAGACATCGAAGAAAGTGAATACAAAGTCAGGCAAAGCTTTAGTGCATGTTTTATTCCACTGCATTCGAGAGAAAAAAGCGTTTCTATAGTATCTTTCTTTCTCCTACATTCGACCCATGCACTCGTTTCGTGACGTTTAAGATATCAATTTGTCGTGCGACATTTGTTGTCTGCATAAACAAGTCACTTTTCTAAGTTTACATTTTACTTCAGGTTACTTCGCTTTGTTTACATTTTGGCAATATGAAACTAGGTCACGAACTGAGGAAAAGGCGTTTCGACGTTCACGACCGATAAACAGGCTTATATTTGAGACATATTTTCACAAAATATTTCTAATTTTTGTTTCTGTTACCAGTTTATGTTGATACTGATCTATTAAAAGGAGAATTCAACGAGATTTTCATATCGATAGTCTCTGCAAGCAGGTGCGCGTATCTAAACAAATTTGACTGTGCGACGTAAAGGTTTGTAGTTATCGCATTTTGATTACATAGTTTATGAAAATAAAGTATCCCAGTCTAGCTAATAGGGACTGTTTTGTCTTCGTAAATAAAACACAAAAACGTAAATGCCAGTCAAAATAAAGAAACTGCACATACTTAAAACATCGGAATATTTATTTCATTTTAGATGTGTCATAACTTAGTGTTTTTAAACAAACGCAATTGTAATATGTTCAAGACATTTAAAAAAAAAAAAAATCTAATAATAACCCTCCCATGTGATTTCCGAAAACCTATTAAAAATAGAAGTCGTGGGCTTCTGCCCGGCGACTAATTATGAGTACACTATATTGACCGTATAGAGGGGCTATTTATAGTAACACGGGAGGGATTCCCCAAATTACCATAACGATTATTTTTTATCATAGCGAATGTACAATATAGAGAGACTTTTTGAGTATTTCAACGAGGTATTGTGTGTTTTTGCCTATTTTCTTCTGTAATGGAAATTCGGACGCCTGTGATCCGTGACGTATAATCTGGTTCTGCACTGTTCGACGTTAATTCGGACGCCTGTGATCCGTGACGTATAATCTGGTTCTGCACTGTTCGACGTTAAGTCATAGAAGGTGTCGAGAAGCTTCTGAAAACCCGTTTATATTTAGACCTGATAGCATAATGCGCAGGCAGATATTCACAAGTACAATAATTATGCTAAAATTGCATTACGTGGATTTTGAGTGATTGATTAGTTGGAGCTTAACGCCGTTTACAACACTAGTTCAATCATACCGCGGCGGCCAGTTCACCTACTCATGTGTTTCCTAACGTTCTCACACCAGTACTCCACACAACATACTTCACAAGCAATTGGCTGCTTTTCCACATAGACTGTTAGCCTATTAGTGGAAGTTCAATGACGCTTTTCGTAGTTTTTCAAATGTCGAAAAGAATGTTGGCCGAAAAGGGATTCTAACTCACAACCCCATGGATTGACAGACCGCGTCGCTATACCGACAGAGCTACCGGAGCTCGGCAAAACCGAACTTTACATGGAGCACCACTCATTATATTATAAGGTACCTATATATACTGACTGTCTGTGCGAGTATATTCGTCAAAGGTAGCTACTTCTGGACACAGCTTCACGTGACAGTCTGTGCGAGTATATTCGTCAAAGGTAGCTACTTCTGGACACAGCTTCACGTGACAGTCTGTGCGAGTATATTCGTCAAAGGTAGCTACTTCTGGACACAGCTTCGTAGATCAATATCATCGTTGGTGTTTGTATGGTGTTTTACGTCGCTTCCTGCAGCATTTCAGTTATATCACTGAGTTGCCTGTATAAATTACGGGTATTTCAGTTATATCACTGAGTTGCCTGTATAAATTACGGGTATTTCAGTTATATCACTGAGTTGCCTGTATAAATTACGGGTATTTCAGTTATATCACTGAGTTGCCTGTATAAATTACGGGTATTTCAGTTATATCACTGAGTTGCCTGTATAAATTACGGGTATTTCAGTTATATCACTGAGTTGCCTGTATAAATTACGGGTATTTCAGTTATATCACTGAGTTGCCTGTATAAATTACGGGTATTTCAGTTATATCACTGAGTTGCCTGTATAAATTACGGGTATTTCAGTTATATCACTGAGTTGCCTGTATAAATTACGGGTATTTCAGTTATATCACTGAGTTGCCTGTATTGCGAGTATTTCTGGTAACAGCACATCAGTCCAAATGCTATCCACCGGCGTTTCCTGGGTGCTACTGATCCATTTATCCTGACACCAGCCAGTCAGTCGTAATGCTAATCCGCAACCATAAGCTCCAAGGAGGGCAGCCATTACTACCAGTTTTAAAGGCTTTGGTATGACCCGGCCGGGGATCGAACCAACGACCTCCCGCACCCACGGCGGACGCTGTACTTCTACAACAGTAGGGAAGGAATCCACTGCTACTACTATTTATAAAGTATCTCGTAAAGTGCGATTGTGTTCATGGTCATAGGATAGATGAAGAAATATCATTCAATTTTGAAAATAAGGTTTTTATTTGTATGTGTGTATTGTTACTTATTTACGATAACAATTTCATATAGCATCAACATATGTCATTATAGCATTCAGCTCGAAAACATAAAACGATTAGCAAAAAAATAATAATACAAAAGAATGTCAACTGTATGTACGTTTTTTCTGTTGTACCCTAATGTAACTTACCCTCGAATCATTTCCAAAAGTATGTGAAGTAGATGACCAAATAACGGACCTTAAATTTGGACGTCAAAGGTTTTTTTGTTTTTTATTTATTGTACTGATACATATATGCTTCTTTAAAACGATATTGCGTGCACCAGGATCATACTCCATATTCGTGAACAACAATCAATTGCTTTTCACTTATTTCACAGTTAGTAAAACAAGGTCATGCAACTATTTTAAAATCTTAAATTATCAATCATTTTAATATCTCATTGTTTTCATGTATTTTTTCACTCGTTGTTATATATGTATGTATAAGGTATGACGTATTTTTGGCCTTTGTCTAAATTACGAGATGATTATATCAAATATTGTATCTTTGACATAAAAGCTAAATAAACTTAAAAAGCAATGTTCACGAAAACTTGCAAACAATGCACATGTTGCTTTTATGTCCTTCATTTGAATGAGCCGTTGTAGCATGCAGTTTATGATTTATTTTAGTTATATCACGGCGACAGTTCACTTATTGATGATCCCTGGCTAAACACACCAGTACTAGGCTAGGAATTCCGTATTGCCAAAGGGCACTTCATCATGACCGTAGCGCCGCGACTGGGGCGCCCGGTTCCAAATCCTTGACGCCAACCACACGGCCACGGCCGCTTCCTTGCAGTTTATGAATGAAAGAACCTAATTTCTTATTTCAGCTTTTCCTTACGTCTGTTCGCAATTGATTCATTGAAAACTTTCACACATATTTTCAACCGATCATTCTACATGCAAATGTATATATATATGTAGTTGTGTGAACGATGATAGGCTATATTGCGTATACATGTGCATGCACCAGTGAAACAATCATTCCCAAATGACAAACACAGATGCACTGATGTCAAATAAAAACATTCATTCTTCCATTAGGAGGCTTCTGATAGAAACGACGTCTAGTTATAAATGCTTCATTTCGAGGGCTTGGCGTGAAACGGTTGTAACTAAAATTTGTATTTTTTTACCAAGGTTAATCACCTCGCCATAAAGTCTTTATAAGTGTTAAATCATTTTTCTTGGTAAACAATGGAAATTTAGGTGCCATTGCTCGTTCTGAGCAATGGCACCTAAATTTGCATTGTTTACAAAGGGGTCAAAACTGCCCCTAAACAAGGGTTTTCAAAATAGGTTTTTAGTTACAACCGTTTCACACCAAGCCCTCGATTTAGTCTACAAGATTATAACGCCGCTTTCAACAATCGTCCAGCTATATCGCGGTTTTTGCGTTGGTAAGTTACCATAACTGCTGGCAGATGTATCTTGATAGCAACCATTAAGATGTTGTTTAGTCTTTCTTTTTGTGAACCAACCGAGGATCGAACCCTGGTACCCCGGCTATCGAGGCGGACGCTCTAACAACGACACCACCGAGCCGACCTATCTGGAAAACGACTATTTTATACTGTCTCCCTATACTTCACATTCCGAACGCTTACACTCCCTAATGACTATTTACACCACTTGATATATAGACTACTATACATAGTATGAGAAAATGCAACCGGCAATGTTATATTAAATGCTTTTTGAAAATCAAATATCACAAACAAATGTAGAAATACAAAACATCGAGTAAACATAAAATATTGAAAATACAACAAAAACGTTAAAATAGGTCTCGAACTCTAATCTTGTTCTTCTCCGAAATTATAAAACAAATGTATACAAAAGATCAGTATGCACAAACGTACATTTAAATCTCAGTATGCCTCCATCACATTGCTTATGCTGCAAAGGTATTTAGCCAGTCTTGCCAAACGGATCTATTCTGCATGTTGATCTTGACTTTCACTGTTCGCAGGTCGATCTGGTTCTATAATGTTCGCAAATATATTATGATTGGTCTTGGTGGAGCACCGATCTCTTGTTCTAATTAAAAATGACTTTCATAGAAAGTTTAAGAAGCTTCTTCAACCATTTCCCTGAAACGGACCATTTTTATAAAATACTTAAAGGAAAAAGTAAAATAATTAAAATTACTATTTGAAAATTGTAATTTCAACTCATTCGACACAATCGTGGTAACCGTTTCTCACTTATAGGTGCCTTTTGGGCGATCTGCAGCATACGACTTTTGAAAACATTGTGGCATAAGAAGAAATTGCTCAAAATTATTAAAGAATTGTACTTAAATTCAATGAGATGTCGATTTTGTGTTCCAACATGTTTTTAAAGTCGTCTGCTGAAGACTTGTTGTATGTGGGAAAGATTACAAATTAACGGATCCTTTTTTTATATCATTATCAGGGAATACGGTTAAAGCATTGTTAATGTGTGATTATTTATGAGTATATGTGAACATATGAAAACACGTTCTTTACGACAACATGCACTCGCTGAAGCATATGATCATGTATGAACTATACAAACAAAAACTGGTATGTCATCTGTTACCCTTTAAACATTTTCTTTTGACTAACACATCTTTCTTCATCTTACTACAGCACTGGATTTAAAAAAAAATAAAAAGTGACTAATTCTCTTACATTCGCTTGGTATGATTTATATACTAGAGTCCTAAATGTTGACAGCAGGTCAAAAACTCACAAGTATAATTTTGAAACTGAATCTCATCCAATTGATAAAAACCAGGACAGGGAGAAATTCTGAGCCAGTGAAAAGAAAATGTTTTAAATAAAAAAAGAACAAAAGTTATATATGTATATATATAAAAAAAAAAAAGACATATTTGCGTTGTCTTTAAGACAAAAACGCGCTTAATATGAACTATTATATGTACACATCTGCTTGAAGTCGATATAGCGTCAATATCTTAATCAATATGTGTACACCCAATGATAATCTTACAGAGCTCTAGATAAGGGGCGTTTTGCATGTTCTAAAATCCTTATTTGACCTCAAAAACCTATGTTGTGGGTACTCCACAACATTGGTTTTAATGAATGCTAACAAAGATATCGTCGAAGTATTACCTGTTTAATCTCCCTTATTTGGTGCTCTGACTTTTGCCATAAAACGCACACATTTTCACAATCGATATCGTTCCTCATGTCATAACAAATTCGGTCTTCAATAGTAATGAATGTTTGAAGTTTTATCATTAAAAGGACATCATCAAAATATTTGTTTTGACAAACTCAATATGCTTAACGTACTAAGAACAGTTCTAAAAGTGATTCTATTTGCAAAGCATGATGTTTCAAAATGTATATAAAACACGTCTAGCGAGTAAGGGTCTTAATGCTTACAATGCAGACTCCAGCATTATGAGACAGTCTCACTGTTCGTCTACATGTAAGAAAGTTCTGAATGCATCTTTGATAAAAACAACTAGAACTGTAACGCCATTAGATTTACTCTCTACCGAGACCACTGAAATATATCCTTCTTTTGTATAGTTCAGTTTTAATCCTGTGTTATATGATTATATATTTCCTTATAGACTAACCTATGAAGGTAGCTCATGTTTCCACATTTCCAACTCTAGAAAAGGAATTACGACTTATAAATACTTCTCATATACTGAATTACTAGAACTACAATAGGTACCTCCCTGTCGCCTGTTTCGTTAGGTAAAATTGTTAACTCTTTCAGATCCGAATTGTTTAAAGTTGACTCTTCCATGTTCAAAATCGGGCGATTCCATTGCTCATGTAATAAAAGTGTGGACTATTTGTATAACCAAAAGGCAAACAATGCTGGTTTCAGGTGAGACAGCTCGTTACGAGCTGACTCACCTGAATCAGTATTGTTTGCTAAAACCTTAATATTGCCTTTGGCGCTGAAAGAGTTAAGCAATTAATGGAGTTTAACAAAATGAAATGTGACAATTATGAATTACAAAGGAATTTGAGTTTGACAACTATATTTCGTTGAAGATCTTGGTTTATCTGATAATATATAATATTTATTTCATCTTTCCCATTTCAATACAATAACACTTTGCCCATCATAAATGGCCGGCAGGGGAGGTAAATATGGTAGTTATATTTGCAATTGTTTTCAATTTTTAAAAATTGTGACCTCAAAATGGTGAAACGGTCATTTCATACATTGCGTAAATGCACTCAGCTTGTGCGTAATTGCACTCAGCTTTTGCGCGATAGTTCCTTTCTCTCGGTTTTCTCAGCCATTAAAGTTGTTCCGTTCCCACTTGCAAACACATGGTTAAAACAAAGTACTGTCATGAGATATATACTGTAACCTCTTTTGTTCATACACATGTACGCCATAACAATATGTAGGCCTAATAGCGTTTTTCATCGACGATCTCCAATGTACATTTTTTTTGTCGAGGGGCAGTCTTCAAGGCGTTTTTGTAGATATATAACCCTTTGGTTTTTACCCTGTTACAAGCGAAACGTTTCTCCTCGATTTACGAATTCCACTCAATATACCAGTTTTAAAGTTTCCATCGCTGTTCTGTTAATTTCAGGCTAGTAAATTACTTAAAGAGTTATGTAATTTCTAAAAATAGACTATCCCTAGCTAGAAGCCTGTACCGGAAGTGACTCGGATCGATCGTAAAAATGTGTCCCTTTAATATCCGCATTCGGATTCACATGAAATTCTTCATCGTCGATCACCGGGGCGCTTGGCATTGATCTTTCTCTGTATGCGTCACCAGCTTCCGCCGGACTTAAAGCGCCTCCGTTATTCGGATAAATATTGGGTGGAGTTATGAAAACGTTCATTGGATTACCATCTTTTTCGGTAGATGATTGAGTTTGTAGCAAATTACTGGATGTTTCATTTGTTTCTATATACTTTCCCTCGTTGAAAGCACATGGAAATAAACACCCACAGACACTGCTAGACGACTCTGATCGTTTGTTTATACCGATGTAATTCTCCATCACTTCTGGTAAATCTGAAATAAAACAAAAGATAATCAACTTTTAATTCGGCAATGCTCCAAGAAAACCAATTTAATAGGTCACTACTGTGGTGACTTGGTGAACACTTGTGAAAAGTGTGTACCTTGTAAAAAACACTCTCTGGTCAACCCATGTTCTGTGAGCAATTCAATCCATGCTTATTCAGTTTGGTTTTGACTTTTGAAGTAGTAGTACGTTATATCTAATCAGGTATTGAGAGAAAATAAGTAAGTGTGCTTTTGTACTTTGTTTCATGTGGCCAATAATATTATGATCATTGACATATGTAATTAGCATCAAACTTGTCGGATTTGACTGTAAATTCTTGTTACGTCACTTTAATATGTGTTGTACAATTCAATTTCAGAGGGGTTTATTAAAGACCTTAAACTGGAATTTGACTCTGTTATGAGACCCACAATACCAGAAACGAACCACACAATACCAACCCTAGCGTAAATCATAGATCCGATATGCAAATTAGTTACAGAATTTAAGCCAATTATATAAATTGATACCTTCTGTCCGGTACGCTCGATTGCAGAACGCGGTTTCTGCATCACAAACAAAAGTCATGTGATGCATGAGAACCGGGTAGTTTTTAACAATAATGTTTTGGTTTGTTTGTATTGCATGACGACGAATGTTGCTTATAGTAATGATCTCGGATATATGTATTGTTACCCGTTTAAAAAAAGCTTTGCCTGCGCAATCGTGCTAAAGGATTCAAATCGATACAACATATCAGAAGTTGCTTGGAACTATTACTAATTGCCAAACAATGCAGAGACAGGTCATACTTCGCGGATGCGTTAGCTGATCTGGTTCTACATTGGTAGCAAATGTTACATTTGGCTTTCGCACACCGCCGCTCAATTAGAGAATCTTCTCTAAATTATAATGTCCAATCACCATCTGGGTGCCTAACCTTAAACCCAGATCTCGTTTTGACACCACTTTTAATATTTTGAGTAGACGACTTTTATCTAGGTGTAAAATATGGAAATATCTTGACCTAAAAGATGAGCCATTGAAGTGTGACATTAACCATTGGGCAAGCAGAAAACTGTAAGGCCGTGCATAATCTTACAATCGCTCATTATGCCCATAGCAACTTTCAGAAACATCGAACTGATGAGTATAGAGCTATTCCTAAATCAAGTTTAAGACAATTGACCATAAAATATGACCTTGATCTTCAAGGAAACATTCAAATCAAATGGGTACGTCAGTAAGTGAACGCGTGATGGACAGACGACGGAGAAGGATTCCCCATATGTTACCATGGCAACCCAGAGCGATATTTCAACTATAACAGAACATACCGTCTTTAAGACTGAGAACTATTTCGTATACGATATCTTCTCTTTTCACTTTATCGTGCTTCAAACAGTCCATAAGCTCTTCGATGGCTAACGCCGTGTTACCTTTCCAACCCCGCCAGTCCTTCATGTAGCTGTCGATGGCGAATTTGTGTTGCTGACCTGTAAAAGAAGAGGCAGTGAGTGTTAACTCTTAAACTGATGCATACGTCACATGACGTCTCCGCTGCTGACGTTGTTCGAAAATAGTGTTGGGAAAGAAAAAGAAATTGCTCATGATGAACAATTTCTTATTTTACAACTTTTACCACAACACTATCTAAAATACATCCTTCAACAATTTGAGGTTTTGCTTTTTATACTGAAATAGACGACAACAAAAGTCAGGTGAATAATTAATACTGTTTTAAAATTATTCTCACAACAACTTTATGACACTTTTTGTTAATGAAATAACTAATTGAATTGTGAAAAAATATTTGACTTCAGTAGAATGTGTACGGCTAGATCGTTTTGAAGATATGAAACAGATGCAAACATAGCTTTCTGGGTTCTTCTTCAGAGAGCATATGACCAAACACATAACTTCACAAAATACGATTATAAATATAAGTCACATCTAGAGAGTTGAGGTCTTAATGAATCTTCATACTGTGAATATGTAGACACACCTGCCATTTGATTGTTAGATTTGACATATAATCCCCAGGAAATTAGTCTGTTATTTAAATATGAATACACACCAACCCTGTGTTCAGTGAAAGGTTACGTGAGCTAAAGTAATCCAATCAATCGATCAAATTTTAGCGTTTTCACTTCTTGTACGAACGAATACATGCCTGCCAACATTTCTTGTACCAACGAATACATGCCTGCTGACATTTCTTGTACGAACGAATACATGCCTGCTGACATTTATTGTACGAACGAATACATGCCTGCTGACATTTCTTGTACGAACGAATACATGCCGCCATTTCTTGTAATGAACGCGGGGCAGGTTTAACCCTTTGCCTCATACGACAATTCTGCAGCGGACGACTTTGAACGTATTTTGTCAAAACATCTCCATAATTGAATGGATAACCTATGACTAAAAGTGGAAAACATTGTGACAAAAGGAGAAATTGCACGTTTTGTGCAATGTCTTCTTTTGTCACTATGTTTTCAAAAAGCCGGCTGCTGCAGAGGCGTCCGAAAGCGTTTATATGAGGGAAAGGGTTAACTGTAAGTTGGGTTTGCATAATTTTGATTCTCACCTTTACATTTCTCTATGAGAATATCCGCCTTCCCTTCAATCGGGTGTTTTCTAAACAATTCTTTCGGTAACGCCCACACCTGGTTGTTGATCCGATCTTCGATTTCTTTCTGCCCGACGGTCAAAACTGACATATACAAGAAAGAAATCATAACGTACTTAATTAAACATATTCATTGGGTGTTATGTCAAATTCAACATTTAAGATTACTTTACATTATACCATTGGAAGTCCGAGTTTTCATTTTATAAAAATATAGGGAAAAACACACAATACCTCATGAAGATACTACAAATAGTCTCTCTATATGATCCTATGTTGAATTAATAATGACTGTAATGTAATCGTATGAGAAGATTTGGGGAATCCCACCCAGGACCGTGCAACTGAAAATAGCCTATATATGGTTCATATAGTATAATCATTATTAATATCATATAGAGATGCTATATTTAGTAACACGGTCCTATGTGGGATTCCCCGAATTTTCTCATACGATTACATTACGGTCATTATTATGAGAGCATAGGATCATATAGAGACTATGTGTAGTATCTTCACGAGTTATATTTGTTTTTTTCCAAATGATGTGTCGGACACACAGCGTCTTCGCATTCCAATCCAACTACGTAAATAAGCATAACCATGAGCATTACCACGAGCTCTTATATATATGAGATACGCTCTGCAAAAACAACAGTAATGCATATGCGACCAGTAAAGGTACATATCTGCCAGCGCAATCCGGTTCTACACTAAGCATCATTTAGTCTCAAAAGGTTTCATCAAATATAATCTTTAAAGTAAGGACCATTTGAATAAAATTGATTGCTGCATCTATAACTACACATGTAATGTTGGTTTACCCACAACACCGCTCATGAAAACTTTATTATGACGTATATGTATTTCCATCAAATTTTAAATTTACATCAGTTATCCATCCATGTAGACAAGGGTTCAATTCCCGGTCATGTCATACCAAAGACTTTGAAAATGGTAGTAGCGTCCTTGGCTCTCTAGGTGAAGGGGATAACACTGTCACTACGACTGGTGCATCGGTGTCAGGCTAAAATTATACCAGTAGTACTGGTAAATTAAACTAGAAACGACGTGATGTAAACTCAATTCTGTTGAAAACCGTATAAAATAACATTTAATTAAAACAAACAAAATCCTTTAATTCTAAATCTTGTTAAAAATATAACGAATTTGATGCAAATTCAAGCATGTAATCACAGGTGCCAGTCTCGTTTAAAATAGTTTGACTACATATTGTCAATATATAGTCAAATGCTATTTTTAGATTTTAAACGAGACTGGCACATGTGCATGTTTTAAGACAAATGTCTTGATCAGGTGTATATCTACCTTTGCTACAATATTTTTCATCGTTGCCTGCTTGTTTTATAATGTCGTCCAACATCAGGTCCATCTCATCTTGTGTAGGCACAGATCGTCTGGCTTTCTGTTTTCGCCGATAGCAGCACAATAGTATAATAAGGATTACGAGGACAAAGCCCGAGGCAAGAACAATTCCGAGTATAGCACCGGTTCCAAGGTTTGCGGTCTGTGCCTTGGGTGGAAAGTTGTCGAAGTTCATCGTGTCACACTTGGAAACATCTGAAGAACGCACATGAAGGTAAAGTTTACTGATGAAAATGTCAATGTAAGTTATATAGGCACAGAGTTATAATTAATAATTATAATTAAACCCATTACTTCACACTGGCGACATTTTTCAACTTTTGAAAACAATACAATAAAATGTGAAATTGCTCAAAACGAGCAATTTCACCTTTTATTGCAATATTTTCAACTCTTTGATAAATGTTAGTTCTAGTTTTCCAGATTTTTCAACTTGTTCATCTGTTGATTGTAAAGCAGACGCCATTTGAAAAATAATGTGAAGTAATGGGTTAACAATTACAGTCGTCCCGATACTCAACCTTTTCTATGTTACTTTATATTGCGGAGATAATATGATAACGGATGTACTGGTGTTAGGATTAACTAACGAACTACTGTTCTTTACCAAGGAAACGCCGTGATATAACTGTAATGATGTTGAAAGCGGCGTACAATTTCATTGAAAGTTATAAATCACAGTATGCCCTATTTATAGAGAAGTCCATATTAACGTGATGTCGGACAAATTAAACCTTTGACTTCTGGAACCGAGTTTGCCAAGCCTGTGTCATCAGTATTGTGCCAGGCCTGTGGCATCAGTATTGTGCCAGGCCTGTGGCATCAGTATTGTGCCAGGCCTGTGTCATCAGTATTGTGCCAGGCCTGTGTCATCAGTAGTGTGCCAGGCATGTGGCATCAGTATTGTGCCAGGCCTGTGTCATCAGTATTGTGCCAGGCTTGTGTCATCAGTATTGTGCCAGGCATGTGTCATCAGTATTGTGCCAGGCCTGTGTCATCAGTATTGTGCCAGGCCTGTGTCATCAGTATTGTGCCAGGCCTGTGTCATCAGTATTGTGCCAGGCCTGTGTCATCAGTAGTGTGCCAGGCCTGTGTCATCAGTATTGTGCCAGGCCTGTGGCATCAGTATTGTGCCAGGCCTGTGTCATCAGTATTGTGCCAGGCCTGTGTCATCAGTATTGTGCCAGGCTTGTGTCATCAGTATTGTGCCAGGCATGTGTCATCAGCATTGTGCCAGCCCTGTGTCATCAGTATTGTGCCAGGCCTTAGTCATCAGTATTGTGCCAATCCTGTGTCATCAGTATTGTGCCAGGCCTGTGTTATCAGTATTGTGCCAGGCCTGTGTCATCAGTATTGTGCCAGGCCTGTGTCATCAGTAGTGTGCCAGGCCTGTGTCATCAGTATTGTGCCAATCCTGTGTCTTCAGTATTGTGCCAAGCCTGTGTCATCAGTAGTGTGCCAGGCCTGTGTCATCAGTATTGTGCCAGGCCTGTGTCATCAGTATTGTGCCAAGCATGTGTCATCAGTATTGTGCCAAGCCTGTGTCATCAGTATTGTGCCAAGCCTGTGTCATCAGTATTGTGCCAAGCCTGTGTCATCAGTAGTGTGCCAGGCCTGTGTCATCATTATTGTGCCAGGCCTGTGTCATCAGTATTGTGCCAAGCCTGTGTCATCAGTATTGTGCCAAGCCTGTGTCATCAGTATTGTGCCAAGCCTGTGTCATCAGTATTGTGCCAAGCATGTGTCATCAGTAGTGTGCCATGCCTGTGTCATCATTACTGTGCCAGGCCTGTGTCATCAGTATTGTGCCAAGCCTGTGTCATCAGTATTGTGCCAGGCCTGTGTCATCAGTAGTGTGCCAGGCCTGTGTCATCAGTATTGTGCCAGGCCTGTGTCATCAGTATTGTGCCAAGCCTGTGTCATCAGTATTGTGTCAAGCCTGTGTCATCAGTATTGTGCCAAGCCTGTGTCATCAGTATTGTGCCAGGCCTGTGTCATCAGTATTGTGCCAGGCCTGTGTCATCAGTAGCGTGCCAGGCCTGTGTCATCAGTATTGTGCCAAGCATGTGTCATCAGTATTGTGCCAGGCCTGTGTCATCAGTATTGTGCCAGGCCTGTGTCATCAGTATTGTGCCAGGCCTGTGTCATCAGTATTGTGCCAAGCCTGTGTCATCAGGCTCTGTACAGTTGGCTGCTCAAGTCAATATGTTTCTCTTAATAGTTGTAGCATTGGCTATTGACAACTGTAAAATGTGGACTAGTTCATTTAAAAATAACCTGAGCATTGAAGACTTACCATCAACGACTGGTCCGCATCTATTATCATTCGTACCATTACTCTGCTCGTATGTACATTTATTCTGCTTTTCACAACTATAAACAAACAAACAAAAAAACAAGAGTCAAAACAAGGATAATGTAAATATACTCCGGGATTTTTAATTAGGGATAAAACAATCATATTATTATCCTTTTCCCTTGTGTAGACGCATTTTCAAGGATATGCATCAGACGGTTTTGAAAAAAATTATGCAAAATGAGAAATTGCTTAAAATTGTCAAATTCTGGTTTTGCCACCATCTGATCAACCCTTATCAATATCTTTTTTATTCTTGATCAAAACATTTAGACTCACTTTGCCAACCAAGGGCATTGTCCAAACAAACAAGAATCGCCACATAACCACAACATCATGTGTTCAACGGTGATCATATAACACTGACCTTGACCGCAGTGACACCCATAACAGACCCATCCTTCTATATAATATACATGTATGTTCATGTGGAACTACTGCTCGCCAAATAGCTAATTATACACGGCGAGGGTAAACAAAACCAAATAATGAATGTGGAACCGGGTTAGAATAAGTCATTGATTCTCACGAGCCCTTGCATCCCCTCCAGCACACCACGTGTTTTTACAAAGGAAAACAAGATAAACTAAAACAATATATGTACGTATACTGGAGAAAATACTTACTTTGTTAAGGGCTTACATCGCTGTATTTTATCAGCTACGTCCGAAAACATTTTCTTCTGTTTACAATCTTCACAATATCCTGCAAGTAGAAGTGTTTAACAAATAAGCACCATGCCGGGAAAAAAGGCTCTTGGGACATTTGCGACCAGCTTCTGATCACATTTTTTCGCGCCAATACCCAACATAACATTTTTCCTAGTCAATTGGCTACCTTCCCACACAAACTTTTTAGCCTATTGGTGCAAGACGAATGTCGCTAGTCACAGTCACTTTTGCCAGTCATCGGAAAGAACGCATTGACGATCCGGGGAACGTACTCTTACTCACGACCCTTGGAATGATATGTAAAAGCGTTACCGACTGTTATATCGGGGCTTAGAATGAAAGCAACTGAACACGCCTCCGACCGACCATGAAACACATCCTGAGTAGTAGACATTTCTGAGTAGTAGACATTTCTGAGTAGTAGACATTTCTGAGTAGTAGACATTTCTGAGTAGTTTTATCCTAACATCGAGGCGGACACTGTAATCCTTTGAGCCGTCCCGCGAGAAAACCAATATTGTGGATTCTGCGTAAAGTAACGACCCGGATCAGCCTAAGCATATCGCGCAGGCTTACCTGGATAGACACATAGACACATTTCGTCTCCTGTGGGTTTTCTGTTTCAGGAATCATTACTCTATACCTCTACCCCCCCCCCCCCCCCCCCCCCGAGACGGAATGTGTCGGCCCGGATCATTCTGCTCGGATCGCGCAAGCTGATCTGGGTCGATACATTACCTAGAGGCAATAATGTTAGTTTTCTCGCGGGACGGCTCATTTTCCCTCCGTATAAGGATTGCCAAAATAGGTACTAATCCATACACAACTATTTACCTTAATAGTGAATTTTGCTGAACAAAATGATTTTCATTTCGTCGTATTATATTTGAAAAAAAAGATTGTTATTATTAAAATCCTCGAAAGTGTAGATCAGGATCAGAGAAAATACAAATAAGCAGAATCGAGTATTATGACGAAGCAAAGAACGTTAGTGATACATAAACAACAGTGTACGGAGCTGTTAGAGGTAATTATATCCATATGGGACATGATTGATTGATTAATGCTGAATACTGTTTTCAACAGTATCTCATCCATATCACGACTGCAAGTTCACCTATATATGCATGCATAATTTTGCTTGCTGCTATCATTTAGATACAGAGCATTTTGCTTTCTCCATTTGCCACATTGATTTCAACTCCATTCAATAATGATATATTCATTCATAGAGATTTTAAATAGTTTAGATGAATGTTTTCAGAGTCGTCTGTTGCATATTTGCTGCATGTGGTGGTATTGGGTAACGTTTTAAACGTCTTAAGGTCGACTTTCGACAGGCGTGGCTCACACGTGTTATTTAACCCTTTCCCTCATATAGACGCTTTCTGACGCATCTGCAGCAGACGGCTTTTTTGAAAACATAGTGACAAAGGAAGACATTGCTTAAAACAAGCAATTTCTCCCTTTGCCACAATGTTTTCCACTTTAATTCATAGGTTATCCATTCAATTATAGAGATTTTCAATTGTTTGACAAAATATGCTCAAAGTCGTCTGCTGCAGAATTATTGTATGTGGGAAAGGGTTAATCGTCTTCCCTAAATCTGCTTTGGGACAGAAGTACATATGTACATGTATTAGTGACATAGACAGAACGTTCCTGGTTAACACTGTTAGTAACTGATCTGAGTCCGTACACAGACTCTATACACAAGATTGTGTCGCCTGCCATTAATTCATTAATTGAAGTTCACGATGGGCATACTTGTACGGTTGGACAGACTATTCCGCTACCATGAAAGGCGACACAAACACATTGTTAGTAATGCTCTTTCTGCGTGTACAGGTCATGAACTACAACATAATTTCCTTCCTTTATTCCAATGTAAATCAGCATTCAGTACTCGATTATAACATTTTAATTCATGTTGTCAGACGATACTCGCATATAACTTCAATAAGTAACTTATCAGCTTTAAGGAAAGATCCGATAAAGCAGGGGGGTTCATGCATAACATAAGAAAGAACGTGCCATTTAAAGTGGATGTCACGTTTTAGTAATCCCAGTATTGGTACTACTTGTGCCTTCAAATTCTCAAAAAATGTTCAATTCAAACACGTATTCTGTTACATATGTATATGCACATAGCCTGTTAATTCCCTTTCACATATACAGAACAGACAGTCAGAGACACAAAAGCAAATCACGTCAAAAACATGTTTTGTTTTGCTCACCAGTTGATAGGTCGTTTGTCATCACACCCTCTGATGTATTTCGCGATAGGTCACCTACAATTTGTACAATTTCTATATACACAATCTTCAATCTACTCATTGATATATGACTTATTGTTCTTTTTCGGGGAATTAATTCTGCATTTGAACAAACGAAGTACTAAATTAGTGTTTCCTTCTTTATTCCAATGTAAATCAACATTCAGTCCTCGATTATAACACTTTCATTAATGTTGTCAGATGATAATACACTCTGTTACATATGTATATGCACATAGCCTGTTAATTCCCTTCCACATATACAGAACAGAGTCAGAGAGACACACATGTTTTGTTTTTCTAACCAGTTAATTGGTCTTTTATCGCTACTATGGCACCTACAATTTGTACAATTTCTAAATACACAAACCTCAATGTACTCATTGATCTAGAACTTATTGTTCTTTTTCGGGGAATTAATTCTGCCTTTGAACAAACGAAGTACTAAATTAGTGTTTCCCTTTGGGTATTCGACACATCGATATATATTTAATCAACAAAAAGTAAAGCTTTAAGACGTACATGTATATCTATACACATTCATTAATACACGATGCAATAATATTAATCTACGTACAAAACAAGCCTAAAACATTCACTTTCTATGACATGTAACGGAGCGCAAATGCTGGAAAACCAAGTGTCCGACATTTTCAAAACATGAAGACTATGATTTGCCTAAAAACATGTTTATTCTAGTACCATGTTTCATGTAAGTTCGTTTGACGGTTTACTGTAAAGTATACACCCTGAGTAGTGCAGAAAGGCCAGTAGTGTAGAAAGGGCCTTTCTACACTACTACCCTGGAACCCAGTTTATCAAAGAAAACCGGAGCGAATGATATTCGATCTACGACCTTTGATTAAAACGGATCCAAGATTAAGCTGTAACAATCTTCAGAGGCTGATCAGAATCTTCATTTTTCGAAATAAGCCTACGGATGGTTGACGCCAAGCATTGCTAACCTCACGAGTAAATGTGTGTGACGCGTCTGGAGACGTGCAACTCACGAATCGGACCACAAACACCCTTGTACAACCTTATACTACACTTCTACAGATTGTCATTTGCATCTGGTTCTATATTATATATGAGCGGTGCTTCGTTAAAAACAAATTAAACGCATTTTTTACACGTGTGGACCTGTATACCTGCATTCGCATCAACAATAAGGATCCAAATGGATACTGCATCATAACAGTTTCTCGAAATCTTCTATGATTAATAGGCGAACAGCGTAGAGCCAGAACAGACTGTGTGATAGCACTGATTGGTCTGGATCTGCGCTGGTCGCAAATTCAAATGAACACCGCTCATATAATAAAAAAGACTTCACTTTACGCATACGTAGGACACAACTCGACAAAGACGACCCACTTTCTATATTACATTTTCACAAGCAAAAAACTAAATGATAAAATCCAAAAGTTTAGACTAAAACTGAAATGTAGAAAAATAGGTAAAGGGTATGATGAACTAAAATATCTTTGTTATAAAATTGCCTTGGAAACTCGCATTCAAACTAAATACAAATGTACATTTTAAACAGCCCACAGTGACCACGCGTTTTAAAATGACCATCTTAACCCTTTCCTTCATATAGACGCTTTCTGACGCCGCTGCAGCAGACGGATTTGTGAAAACATAGTGACTAAAGAAGAAATTGCTCAAAACGAGCAATTTCTCCTTTTGTCACAATGCTTTCCACTTTTAGTCATAGGTTATCCATTAAATAATAGAGATTTTCTATTTTTTGATAAAATTTGTTTGCTGCAGAATTGTTGTATGAGGGAAAGGGTTAGATGAAAGTATTACATGTAAGCCTAGCCAGATGTATGACGCATGTAGATAACGGTCTGACTTTACCCATCTGCATTCGCCTTACCCCTTTTCCCCATACGACAATTCCGCAGCAGACGACTTTGAACACATTTTGTCAAAACATTGAAAATCTCTATAATTCAATGGATAACCTATGACTAAAAGTGGAAAACATTGTGGCAACAGGAGAAATTGCTCGTTTTGAGCAATTTCTCCTTTTGTCACTATGTTTTCAAAACGCCGTCTGCTGCAGAGGCGTCAGTAAGCGTCTATATGAGGTAAAGGGTTAAATCCTATTCGCATGCTGTTTGTAAGAGGTTTCGAGTAACAATTCGAGAAACATTCTGTTAGTAATTGGCGAAAATTGGAGGATCATATCAACCTGTGCTGATGCAATGATCGCGTAATGATCGCTTAATGATCACATGGTCACTGTGTCTGAGGTTTCATGCAATAGCAGCTAATACAAATGTATCTATTTTACTGGGGGTTAAAACTCTATGTTAACCCTTTCCCACATACAACAAATCAGCTGCAGAAAACTTTGTGAAGTTCGATAATGGACAAAAGTTGAAAACACTGAGGCAAAACGGTAAATTGTTCATAATGAGCAATTTCTCCTTTTGTCACAATTTTTTTTTAAAAATTCGTCTCCTGCAGGGGCGTCAGTAATATTTTGTATTTGGGAAAGGGGTTAACATCAGTCAACTTATATGAGCCTGTCCATGGACAAAGGTACAAAGTCGGCATTAGTGAACAGTAGATCCAAGATCTACGCTGTTCATATGTTACTTGTGTAAGTATGTCGGAAGCTTCTATCAACGTGTGTAGATCCGGATAAGACGGAGTAGATGTTCAGGCTGATCTGAATCTACACAGTTCAAAAATGTCATCCGTTCCCAGAAGCCTAGATAATGGGCGAATTTCATGTTCTAATGTCCTCAAAAACATATGGTGTGGGTACTCAAACGAATCGTCTCACAGAGAACCCAGAGCATAAGTTTAACTGAGCAATAAGAGAAATATCGTGGAGCAAAGAGCTGCTTAATCCCCCCTTATGTATGCCTCTGCTTTCTCCATGGCCGGGCTCATATGTCGACACCACGTATCGTTGACCCCCGGGGTCTCTAACCCCTACAAAACAAGGGCGTTCTGATCTGGCTATGGGCCGCATACTCTCATATCATGCTAAACAAATATATATACGAATTCCAAAATTCGTAAAATCACACTGAAGTACCTTTTTTTTTCTCTTCAATCAGAACAAATATATCTTATTTTAGAGCATTATCAATTGTGTTTAGCAGTATGAATACGAATTCTTCAATCAGAAATTATTTTGATAAATTTAGGGGCATATTCATTTTAAAAAATTAATAAGAATACATTTAAGAATATAATCTACAATTAAGACAAGTAGCTTGACCTATGAACAAGGGTGTGATTGCTACGAGAGCGTATCAGGGCTCTATCAATTAATCTTATCCTGCCAATAAACTTATTCTAATGATGGGGACTTTAAATGGGGCCATTCTTGGCAAAACTTGTAGTAAACAGATCGTCCGTATACAACACATTCTCGATGAGTGATAGTCAGCTGTGGTTGATTTGACTTGCACGTGTCCGAATACTCGGTGCGTTAGGACAATTTGAAAATATCTGTGGTCCGACTGAATGTTTGCATGTACCCACTGTCCGATAAATGGCACATGGAGAGAGGTACACATTGCGTCTTTGCAGTTTGTATTAAAAGTGTTGTGCCAAAAAAAAGTATTGGGGTCAATATTTTAAATGATGGTCGATATTAAAATTGGGCTATAACGATAGTACCTTACAGGAAATTGAAATTAAAAAATAATGCGGATCACATGTTGTCGGCGGACATTTTCAAAACAGATCTCACCATGTTATCGTTTATAATCGGTCAATCTAACAGAGGAGGGTTAATATACGCAAATACAGACACATTCCGACGCGTTCAGGGCAGAACACATTTTGGAAAAGATAGAAATGTTTTAAAACGGGCAATGGCTTTCCAAAATTTAATTTAACTCGCGCATCAGTTATATTTTTATTATTTCCTTGTCCTTAATGTTTATATAATTTATGATGAATGACGAATTAAACCTTTTGGTAAGAGAGGATGATCATAGTTCCAGATGAGGGACACATTTCATGTCGCCCATGACCCATTCTGTGACAACACTGCCCTTTACTGTGGGTACTTAAAAGGGAAGTCTTATCCGTATCCACAGCAAAGGGTTAGTCCTTTCCAACACACGACAAACTTGCAAAATATGACTTTGAAAATATCTCTTTATAAATAAGATTGATTATTGAACTTAATCATGATGATTAATTTCTCCCTTTGTCCCAATGTTTTCAAAAAGCGTATGCTGTAGGTACTACACACTGTGTCTGTAATGAAAGTGGGAAAGTACAATGGAGGTCACCTTGCATGAAACATGGAATAATATAAAGGAACATTGACGTTAAACTTAACGAGCAATTTCTCCTTCTGTCACAATGTCTCCAACTGTATTCAATTACTATACTATCACTTATACTTCAAGTTAAAGAAAGTTTCCTAATTTGTTCTGGTATGTTTGCAATGTGGTCTGCTGCAGAATTCCGGAAAGTGTTAAGACGCCAAATCGCCAGACGCGGCTCGTATATAAATATAACTTACATGTATGTTTATCAAATTACAAACACTCATATATTTCCACAAAGGCCAGAATCAGTTTATATATTAGCCGTCCCGCGAAAAAACCAACATTATGGCCCCTGTGTAATGTATCGACGCAGATCAGCCTGCGCAGTCCACGCATACTGATCCGGGCAGACACATTCCGTCTCAGGGCGATAGAGGTATAGAGTAATGATTCCTGAAACAGAATATCCATAGGAGGCGAAAGGTGTCTATCCGGGTAAGCCTGCGCGGCATGCTTCGGCTGATTCGGGTCGATACTTTGAGCAGAGTCCACAATGTTTGTTTTCTCGCAGGACGGCTCAATTATTAACTAGTGTTAAGTAATTAAACCTGATACTAATCGGAACTAAAAGAGAAAAGTTTCTTATAAAAAATGTGTTGACTGAAAGTGTATAATTTTTACAAAGAAAATATGTTTTTTTGTGGGGGATTCTCGTGCTGGTTTCCCCTGAACATATTATCTTGTTTATATTCAGGGAACCAATTTTGTGGAATGGGAAAACACACTTCCTTACCTCTTACATCTCCGTCCTCTGTAGAAAAAACAAGGAGGGAAAAATATGTTTGACAGGGGAAATAATACGTGAGGATAACAATACTGATTATATATTGGAGTTATTTCCCTTGCACTTAATTTATAGTACCTTTAAAACTCCCAATATTAACGAGTCAAAAAGTTCACGCCATTCCCAGTTTGATTGATTCATTTATTGGGGTTTATTATCGTTTTAAACGATCCTTTAGTCATATTACGCCAGCAGTTTCACCTACTCATGCGTTTCCTGGATTTCTCACACCAGTACTCCAAACGCGCATTACCAAGCAACTGGCTGCTTTTTCACATAGACTGTTATTCCAAGGTGAAAGACGTAATGTCGTTTGTGCCATTGACATGTTTCAAACGTTAGACGGGCTGGGGTGCGAACTCACCCCTGGATTAAAAGAGTCTAAACAAGTTGACAGATGCGTCTAATAAACGTGTTAACGTAATATACGAACAGTGCAGATCGTGGTCAGATTATACGGACGCACATGCTTATCTGGATTCATACTATTCACAAACGTCAACGGTACCTTTTTCGACGACCGGGTTCATGTTTGTTCAATACTATGGCAAAGTGGTTCCCATTAAATTGGCCGGAGTATCATGTGTAGGGGTTGGAGGGCCAAATACAAAGGACCATTAAATTTAACACTTTCCAACAAACAGATCGAGGGCTTGGCGTGAAAAGGTTGTGACTAAAAACCTATTTTGAAAACACTGGTTTAGGGGCAATTTTGACCCCTTTGTAAACAATGCAAATTTAGGTGCCATTGCTCAGAACGAGCAATAGCACCTAAATTGCCATTGTTTACTAAGAAAAATGATTTAACGCTTATAAAGACTGTATGGCAAGGTGATTAACCTTGGTAAAAAAATACCTATTTTAGTTACAACCGTTTCACGCCAAGCCCTCGAGATACTTTCCGGCGCCCCTGCATTAGCCAACTTTTGAAAACTTTGTGTCAAAATAAGAAAATACTCCTTACGACGATTAATGTGCACTTTTTTCCTTTTTTCATTGCCAGAATGTACTTAACTCAATAATAACTTTCATTCATAGAAAGTTTTCAAAATGTATGCAATGTTTTCTGCAGCAAAACTGTTGACTGTGGGAAAGTGTTAACAAAGGATGATCCCCAGTGAACAATTAGAATATAATTACTTCATAACAAGAATATGCACTAATTACATGTATTAGCAAGAATGCAAAAACATCAGGTCAATTTCTTGGTAAAATGTGTTTTTATATATCAATGACGTGCTTATTGGTAATGAGATTACAATTACCATTTGTTTTACCCTTTCCCTCATACAGATACAACAGTTCCACTCATATGCAAAGGACGACTTGTTAACCCTTTCCCTCATATGACAATTCTACAGCAGACGACTTTGAACATATTTTGTCAAATAATGGAAAAAATTGAATGGATAACCTATGTCTATAAGTGGAAAACATTGTGACAAAAGGAGAAATTGCACGTATTTCTTCTTTTGTTACTATGTTTTTCAAAAAGCCGTCTGCTGCAGAGGCGTCAGAAAGCGTCTATATGAGGGAAAGGGTTAAAACAAAATGCAGCAAAAGTTAAAATTGCCCATGATCATCAATTTCGTCTATGCCACAACGCAGTCATACATTAAACATTCATTCAAAGAGCTTTTCCATATATTTATATTTATATGTTTCTTAGTCATCTGCTGAATATTGTGTTTGTATGTGGGTAAATTTTGACACACATCGACAAACGTAGTCAATACCAACGCATGCTAATTATCACAAATGTTAGTAGAAACCAACAACAAAACGTTAGCAGTTTTGAGAATGGTGATACAATATAAATGTTAAAAATGTCATTTATTACTTGTTTATTCAGCTGTGTATATATATCTTCTCTAAACAATTACACCAAGAAATAACCAAACAAATTTGCACTATTGTAAATATAACAAGGCTACAACGAAAGGATAAATGCAATAAAGGCGTAACCAACTTAATATGAAGGACAATCAAACTAAAATATCAATATAACAAAATGGGGCTATTGACAAACTGGTGCATTTATAATAGCCGTGCGTGGGTGAAAACAACGTAGTGACACAGATTGTCTGCGAGACTAAAATAAAGAAGTTTGTAGTCCAAGCAGACATTACTACTAATCGTACAGCAAGAAATGAGTATGTGTCTGTTAGAATGAAGCCATCGAGAGGCGTTTTTGAACCAGTACTGAGTTTCAAATTGCTTTAAACTTCGGAAAACGCATCTTCGAAGGAACGCACATATCACCTGCCCAGAGGTCAGTTTTAGAAATCGAAAGACGGACGGACGAACGGACAGACAGACATAAACCGACAACCATGCGATGGACAGGCGGACAGGAGATGTATATGTGTCACCCTGAAAAGGCAGTGGATACAATCCAATGTGTCTGGAATAAGGCCCACGTACTCGCGCATGTATACACTCATGCTTCGTACAGAACCAAACGTATTGTCATTCAATGTAAACTAAACATGTCAATCGCTCAACATTCGAAAAAGGTCTACCTACCATAAATCCCCTGTCCGTACCCTTTGCCACAGTTTTTGTTTGGAACACAGGCTCGCTGGTCCTCGTTCTCAAAGTGGTACCCATCCTCACACATACATTCCGCATTATGCGTTTTATCGCCATATTCTTTATATTTCATTCTGGGTTTGCCACATGAACGTCTGTAAACGGAGAATATAAATTAAATACACAAGTATATAATTGATTGATTGTGGTTTACCGCCGTTTTCAACAATTTTTCAGTCATATCACGGCGGCCAGTTCACCTACTCATATGTTTCCTGGTAAACTCTTACCAGTACTCCACACAACATACTTTCCAAGCAGCTGGCTGCTTTTCCACATGGACTGTTAGTCCATTGGTGAAAGACGAATGCCGCTTGTCACAGTGCCTTTTGTCAAACGTCGGAAAGAATGTTGGCCGAGCTGGGGCTCGAACTCACAACCCCTGGATTGACACACGTATATGAATAGAACAATTACACAGTTTCTTGAGCGGATCAAGACTTGAAGTATACACGTGTATGAAAAGATACCAAAGAACACGTTTATGAATGGACACAGTACTCAGGTTTATGAATATACCAAGGTACACACGTTTAAGAATGGACACAATACACAGGTTTATGAATATACCAAAGTACACACGTGTATGAATGGACACAGTACACAGATTTATGAATGGACACAGTACACATGTTTATGAATATACCAAAGTACACAGGTTTATGAATGGACACAGTACACATGTTTATGAATATACCAAAGTACACAGGTTTATGAATGGACACAGTACACAGGTTTATGAATATACCAAAGTACACGCGTTTATGAATGGGCAATACATAAATAATGAAGCAAACTATTTCGGAGTCGGTACACAAAGTAGTCGTCTCTATAGCTGGGTGCCGCCATCAGTAGCGTATGCCAGACCCTATAATGTAATGGTTGGGGCAGGAACCTTCAGACTAGCCGAGGCGATGCGACAGTTCTATGTCGTCTTCAAAATGATTTCAGTTATATCCCGCCGGGAGATTAGAACTACAATGACCGATGGGTAACACACCGATACTAGGCGGGAAAACCTCTGTTTAACCCTTTCCCTCATATAGACGCTTTCTGACGCCTCTGCAGCAGACAGTTTTTTGAAAACATAGTGACAAAAGAAGAACTTGCACAAAACGTGCAATTTCTCCTTTTGCCACAATGTTTTCCCCTTTTAGTCATAGGTTATCCATTCAATTATAGAGATTTTCGATGTTTTGACAAAATATGTTCAAAGTTGTCTGCTGCAGAATTGTCGTATGTCATCCTTCAATTAAATCGCCGTGAAGAGCTGGTCGAACTAAGAACAGTTATTGGCGTCATCGATAATGTTTAATTGTCATTCTCATCATCAGCATCAATTGTATTATAAGTATTGATCAATTTATCACGGAAATCCAATAATACCTTAATCTACAGCTGTCACCAAATCGGTTATTATTTGGCTGGAATGTGATCTCCCCGCACTGTTTACAGTACCGCCCGTTTTCTCCGTCCGCTGTCTTACACCGCTCCATCTCATGTCCTGGAAATAAATATACAACATATTGAGAAAGGTTATTTGACCGAGGACTCTGATTACATCATTCTGACCACTGCACTCGAGACTAGGTAAGTAAACACGGTACATTGGTGAATGTTAGTGCGTTGGTTTACAAAGCGGGACTGATACAATCAGTGAACAATGCAATACTTCAGTGTCTGTTGCATATTCAAAATGCGACAGTTGACAGTGCACTGAGTATAACAGTCCTACGTCATGTAAATAAATGTTAAATGATGTCATTTAGCTGGAAGCTGTATTCTCAATAAAATAATAAATAAGTCTTCTGATTGTATTGTTATTCACTGTAAAAGAGCTATTTTCTGACCGCCTTTTAACGAAATGGTTTTAATATTTACCAGAATGGGAACCTAGCTGCTATCATACCTGGTTATGTTCTAAATATGCAGTCATATATATCCCCACAACCATAACACAATAAAGGTCATAACATGTTCAGTTTAATTTGTCCGGAGAGTCATATATGAGCAATAAATCGTGCTAATTCCAACCAGATTGTGCCACCATAAATCTTTTATTGTGTTAATGTTATTGATCATAGTATGTAAAGAGCAATAAAGAAAAATACCGCGTCGGACGAATTCGGGGTCTTATTGACATTCAGCTTTGATTTCATTTAAAGAAATGTTGGCAATAAAACTATTAGGGCATCAGTTCTACAGTTTGTAAAAGGACACATCAAGTACATGTACAAAGGTCAATGTAGAAGGAAAATGACGGTTCTGGTGGACAGTGTGCGTATGCAAAAGTTGATCTGAGTATTCTTTCAGTTACATTTAAAGCCCAGATCACCAGACGCGATTAGAATGTATTATTGAGAATGCAAATTAAGGTGATTGGTCGAGGTATCGTAATTATGTCTCTCTAACTCAATAGGAATCCGTGAACGAGTGCTTAGCCTCGGGTGGATACCCCAGTGGCGGCGGTCATTGCAGAGTGCCCATGGGCAAGGCACATTGCATAGCCTAGTACTGGTTTGTTAACCCAGGGATCATGGATAAGTGAAATGACACCGTGATATAACTGGAATAATATTGGAAGCGGCGTGAAATCCGAGTGAAACAGATCATAAATCATTATATAAACTTTAACAAACAACAAGACCATGCAAAAAGTGGCACGTAATACTGCTTCGTAAAGGCCTGATCAGTCACATGTAGGAATTGGAGTGTGAAATTTAGAATAGTCCTCAAAATAGAATCAGAATATATTCAGAATGGTAGGTAAATACGGGGGTTGAAGTAATCGTGAAAAGGACGATAAAAAAGACAATAAGACGCCTTGAATGTCAGACTTTATGGGCGCAAAACGACCAGTCTTTATCTCACAGGACTATCAACGTGCGCAATAACCGTATTCCAATCATTACAATGTGAATCGCCGCAATCAATAACAAATAATCGCAAGATGCGTGCAGTTAAATAAGATAAGTGCATTTTGACGATCCGATGAGTTGTTTATTTATTTATTTATTGGGGTTTTACGCCGCTTTCAACAATATGTCGGTTATATCACGGCGACAGTTCACTTATTCATGATCCCTGGGTAAACAAACCAGTACTAGGCTAGAAAATGTGCCTTGCCCAAGGGCACTCCACCATGACCGTAGTGCCCTCATGAGTTGTATCAACATTAAAGATCCTGGTCAGACTGCTGACCTAGGTAGGTCTATACTGTTGGCAAAGGCTTCACATGGTCGATTCCATGAGTTAAATGATTTAAACCTTTCCCTCAAAAAATAAAAAATCTCTATAATTGAATGGATAACCTATGACTAAAAGTGGAAAACATTGTGGCAAAAGGAGAAATTGCTCGTTTTGAGCAATTTCTTCTTTTGTCACTATGTTTTCAAAAAGCCGTCTGCTGAAGAGGCGTCAGACAGCGTCTATATGAGGGAAATGGTTAAACGGAAGTAACGATGAGTATTGTTTTGAGAGAAGTCAGAGCTCTAGATAAGAAGAATATTTCACATCCTTAAATCCTTATTTGACCATCAAACCCTATGTTGTGGGTACTCAAAAGAATCGTCCCAGCGAGACGATTCTTTTGAGTACCCACAACATAGGGTTTAATGTAGTAATAAGAGAGATGTTGTTGTAATAAGACCAGTTTACTCCTTATTATCTGGTCCTCCGGAGAAGAGTATAAAGGAAGATTACTGGGAGATAAAGCCAATTAATTCCATCCTCCTTATATCGAAATCACGCATCCTGATCGCTTTAAGCAAGTATTTATTCCCCTTCAATCAATAAAACGTGACAATCCGCACAGTAAGGACGTTTCCTATTACAAATAAAGTCAATAACATAGTCCGACCGTAAACAAGTCAGTGCCTGTGCATACAGGAGAGTCTAACTCGGCGATTTGAGAAAAACAAACGTAAGGCATTTACTATCAGTGTACATCTATAGCAGCCATCTGATCTGTACCTACACTGATCCGCTAATAAGTCATGGTAGGTTTCTTAAATATTCTGTAAAGCAGTGTCTATTTGGATTCTTTGGCATGAATGCATAGGCAGGTCTGTTACCACTCGTGCAATGATTACGTTAAGGTTGGGTTTCCCCTGACCACCGCTCATCTAGATCATAATGATTTGTGTTAAAATGTGTTTTGTGGCGCTATCAACGGTATTAATGCAAACAATGCTGATTTGCAAAAAAAACAAAGTATTGCCTTTGGCGCTGAAAGAGTTAAATTCCGCTTTTAATTCACAGGGGGATATCACCGCTTTTTCTGTTTAACCCTTCTGCACATACAACAACTATTCGACATACAAGTTTGCAAAAACCTGGACAAATATATGATAAAACTATCAAAGAAAGTAACATTATTGAATAGTGTGGAATATAAGTGCATTGTGGCAAAAGGAAAGATTGCTCATCATGACTTGTTTCTTCTTTTGTCACAATGGATTCAAAAGTTGTATGCTGCAGATGCGACGCAATGCGTCTACATTTGGGAAAGGGTTTAGTCTCCAGTACTACCGCTTAGTATAACAGACTTATATATATTTATTGATACCGGTGCTTTCTTCGCAGTGAGCATCACAGACGTTAATTAGTATGAACTGAATCCTTTAAAACACTGCAGTGTACCACTGTCGGAGTTCGAACCAAGACTGAAAGAGAGCACTCCACGTAGTAACCGACTGAAATATTTCAGCTACTGATATGACATTTGGTATAATATTTTCCAAACACGTTTACTCTCAATTAATGTAATAATATCTGGACGATTGGGAATATTCCGTCGAAGAACATTTGAAATCAATGAAGGAAAAGGAAGGTTAACTCGGTTTGAGAAATTTCTACATTTCCAAAAATGTTTTCTTAAACAGTGTCCTGAAAAGGCATGAAGCATAGTCCCTTCCAGAAAAAGGCAATCAAAAATACCAGTTACATTGTGCAAAGGGGCGGGTCCTTTTTTTACAGTTTGCGACATTGATAATCCCTGTTAGAAAACATCACAGTGTGCGCGCGCTGTTTTCCATTCCGTGAAAGTTACCGCAGCCTTGGGAAATGATACACCATCGATGGAAAAATTGTAAATGACTATTGCTCAATTGTCGGATGACAACATCCATTAAAATAGGACGCCGACTTTTTCGAAAGAAATTAATACCATAAAAGCAATAACAATCCATTTGGGCTATTGCAGAGATAATCTTTCCCCTGATCAAAAGATAAAAGCTACGTCAACCCATTCCCACGTACAAACACTCAGCAGGAGACAAGTTTAAAACATTCTAGGCAACATTATGGAATATCCGTATAAGGGAAAACTTAAATTATTGAAAAGAGTTGTAAACATTGTCGCAAAAGTTGAGCTGTTTATCCTTTTACCACAATGTTTTCAAAAGTCCACGGCTGCAGAGGGAGACATCAGCATGAGAAGGTGTTGAAATCGTCTTCAATGTGGAAGTCATAGTAACCATATTTCAGTGAATGCTACCCTGTTTATAGAATAAGGTCATACCGCGTCAAGAGATCTGAACTTGGTATGCTTCTACGTACATTGAGGACCCGCGCGAACCTGTGTACCCGCACAGTATCACCAGAGCATTCAGTGTCCGTCTACATGTACGCTAGTCCTGCATGTATCATTTTAGAAAGAAGGGTAGAACTATACGTCCACTATTTTAATGATTATATAATAAAACCCCTTTCCACATATAGACGCTTTCTGACGCTTCTGCAGCAGGTGACTTTTGAAATCATCGTGGCAATAGGAGAAATAGCTCAAAATAAGCAATTTCTCCATTTGCAAACTCCAATAACCATACCATCAATTGTAGAGATTTTCTATATTTTGGACTTGATAGTCGTATGCTGCAGATTCCTTATATTTGGGAAAGGGTTAAACTAGGATCAAGGCGGAGTCTCGTTAAGATCCCTAAGCGCGACGCTATTCTATATTGTTGAATGGCGTTTAACCCCGCTTTCATCAATAGTTCAGCTATAACACGGCGTTTCTTCGGTAGGTTACCAGTACTACTGGTATATATATCCTGACACCAGCCAGTCAGTCGTAATGATAGTTCACCAGTATGACCGCCAATAAAGTGACACTATTTTCTACCATTAAATAAGTATTTGGTATGACCCGACCGGGATCGAACACGCGACCTCCAGCAAACGATGCGGGGGCACTACCATTACCACCGAGGCGGTCTCTATATATTGATGCTGGTGCATTGTTTTTTACCACCGTAAAAGGTGTCAACATTGAAAGCGTGTTTCTCTTTCTCTGTTAAAGAATTATCACAGGAATTAAGCGTACTGAGCTAATTAGACGCATTTCCTTTAGTCTACACAGGAAGCTTTCCGGAAAACGGAAGAATGATAATCGGATAAAATCATGCGCTTTTAAAACCCTTTACTTTGTTCTGAATCATTGTAGGCGTTAACTATACCGATTCGGCGTGGACTGTAGACAAACATCTGCGTGTTTCTCGTCCTTGTTAATATGTTCTACTCACATTGTTTAATCAATGATCTTGAAAAATTCCAATCAAAATGACCCAGTGGTTTAGGAGGAGATGTCAGTTTAACCCTTTCCCTCATACGACAGTTCTGCAGCAGACGGCTTTAAACATATTTTTTCAAAAAGTAAACAATCTCTTTAATTGAATGGATAACCTATGACTAAAAGTGGAAAACATTGTGGCAAAAGGAGAAATTGCTCGTTACTATGTTTTCGAAAAGCCGTCTGCTGCAGATGCGTCAGAAAGCGTCTATATGAGGGAAAGGGTTAAGACAACTGCACGACACAAGACTGTATGCGGTCAGATGATAAAGGGCGATAACAAGAGTTCACCTTGAGCGTTTTGCGTAATGATTATGCTGCCTGAACTGAAAAGGGGTTCTGATGCATATTATGTACATGCAATCTCATTAAAAACCAAACCTAAAGTTCGCTCGCTCGTAAAAAGCTCTGGCGACTGACTCGTACATGTCGTCCAAGTCATCTTATATTGCGTCAGTCAATTAAATTTTAGCCTACAGCATCGTTATAAATAATTTTATAAAACAGGGGGAGATAACCAATATAGAGAAGCGGTGTTTGTTGGGTGTTCCGATTGTTGAAACAGAACTTTGGTTATATCGTACAATTTGACTGGACAAAAAAAAACCGAGCATCTGCGCATTTGAGTGTATAGTGAGTTCCTCAATATAAGAAGACCTTTATTGCACTGTCGGCAGATCCAATATACATACAGCGAAGTATTTTGTTCTGATATTAATGGGATTGATTAATATGATATCACAAAAAAAAAACACGAATATATTTTTAAAGAATTTTGCGATATAGCCTTACTAGATGTCACGTCGGTCTATAATCCCTTTCCCACATACGACAATTCCGCAGCGGCTCATTGGGAGCAATTTCTCCTTTTGCCTCAGTGTTTTCAAAAGTCGTCTGCTGTAAATGCGTCAAAAAGCGTCTGTATGTGGGAAAGGGTTAAAGCGTCATTTGTTTCAAGTCTATATACCTTTATTACGATGCCTGGATCGAAATGAATAGAGAGACCTGATGTTGACGATGTTTAAACCATCAGTTGAAAATCTCGTCTAATTGAGATAAAGCAAGCCGTTTGCATAGAAATCGTCTTACTTGATTTACAAACCATTATCCAATAATAATACAAGAAAATGATAAATTGCAAAGATACCACTCCGAGATTATTCTAGATAACAAATCTTTCTAGGAAAAAGCAATAATGACAAAACGATAAGAAACGGATCCCATCATTTAACCCTTCATCCGTTATAATATTCCACCGATCGTCTCTTTAACCCTTTCCCACGTACATCAAATCTGCAGCAGACGGCTTTGAAAACAGTGACAAAAACCTGAAAAATCTCCATAAAAAATAGCTTAATTGTTAAATAAAGTTGAAAACATTGTAACCAAAGGAGAAATTGCTCATCATGAGCAATTTCATCTTTGGTCACAACGTTTTCAAAAGACGTCTGCTGTTATTGCGTCAAAATGCGTCTGCATGTGGGAAAGGGTTAAAGTGACTCCAACATGTAGACGCAGTTTCAAGCATCTGTAGTAAAATACTTTTTGAAACATTTTAGAAAATCAAGAAATTACTCATAATTACCGGTTACTCCTTTTGTCTAAACGTTTTTAAATAATGATACGTTTAGTTAAAGATATTTACCATAGTTTTCCCTAACCAATTACGTCCGCTGCAGATTTATCATATGTAGGAAAGTGTTAAAAAAATCCAAAGACACAGAAAATCGCAAGTTATATTCACAGGGGAATGCCCAATAGAAGATATGGTTCGTTTTGGGCAGCTTTTCCACGATGGTTTAAAATGTGATCCTCTACCAGGAAAAAATGGTTTCAACTTTTAAAGCCTTGAAATAACCATAGAGTATTCAAAACAATGTCACTCGGTCAGATATGAATTCGGATCCGTCCATAACCCTTTTTTACATACTACAAATCACGAGCAGAAGACTTTGAAATCATATTGGGCAAAACAATGGAAAATCTCTGAATAGTGCTGGAAATATTGTTCCAAATGGAGGGATAAGTGTTAACCCTTACCAACATACAACCCATCTGCAGAAAATGACTGAAAACCTCTAAGAAAAAAAACGAAAAAATCTCTTAATGTAATAGGTCTGCTGCAGATGCGTCTTAGAATGTGTCTTCACGTGGGAAAGGGTTCAACGAAGTACTTTTTTGTCAAATATTTAGGATCATTTGTTCGGGAGCTACATGCAGCAGTGTTCTCAAGCAGCAACTGAAATTCTGAATATGAAGAACTAAGATGAAAAGCCACTCAAGTGAGGAGGAATATCCTGTTTAGACAATCGAGTCGAAATGATGGATCGGAAGTGACGTCATATTTAAGTAGGAAGATCAAGATTGTAGGACCGAACAATAAACACTTACAAAATGCGGGGATGAACACAAAAGGAATTCCCAAATGGATCCGATATGTCTATAGATAATGGGCGTTTTTCATGTTCTTAAATACGTTTTCGTCCACTAAACCAATGTTGTGGGTACTCAAAATAATCGTCTCAGTGATAAGGTATTAACGAATTAACTGCGAAAAATATCTTGGAACAAGACTCGTTGACTCATCCTTATCTTGTTTTCTGTGAGGATGTGTTTATTTTGACAACGCCGCATCAATTTGGCAAGACTCGACTATATGTATATGGGGAGAGAGAAAAGGCTGACTAAAAGCATAGACAACACAGTACGTATTGGCCCCTTGTCGAGCAATACGCCCGTCTCGTCCCCATCTAATAAAGTAAATCAATGCGCCTGGCATGAACCAACTTGCCATGTAGTCGGGTACCCGGCATTCTAAAGTAAATAAGTTCGTCATAAATGAGTTTGGTACCCGGGGTGCTATAATTTGTCAGTTAATATAAAATTAATTTTTAGTAAACTTTATAACTCTACTCAGTCGGTGGCGACCTGGTCTATTAATCACAGTGACAAGTGCCATTCGTCTTCCACCAATAGGCTTACAGTCTATGTGAGACAGCAGCCAGTTGCGTTGAATGCCTGTTCCAATACAACTTGTGTTTTTCTTAATCCATATTTAAACTGTGAAGGTATGGTTCAAATTCAAGTGTGTTTCCAGAGCGTTGAATTGTTCTACCATGTGCTCCATCACAAAGTACAATATCTCATTCAGCCACAATGTTTTCAAATCTATTCAATTATTTCAATCTCATTAATAAAGTATTTAGACAGATTTAACTAGACATGTTGTCGTTTGGTGTAGATCTGCTGTATGTAGGATCGGATTAAAGCCAATCTGAAGACTCTATTTGCCATTGGTTGTCAAATCGAAGTTTCGAGAAGAAAATGCAGAAAGAGTCAGAATTCGACTTTAATACACAAGCGGTACCGTTATTGACTTACGTCACTAGGGATCGCAGTATATTCCGATGACCAATTGGTGTAATGAATACACGGACCAGCTGAAGGAATAAGGTTCAAAGCTTCATATATCTATACAGAACGCTTGGGAAATCGACAAAGCCTTCTAATGAATAATAATCCAGTTTTATATTCGCCAAAATCCGCATCGGAAATTAAGTTAAACAGATCGAGATGATCCTTTTACCGTTTGGACGAGTTGGGATCGTTTGTAGACAAGTAACAGTCTCCGATTTCGAGAAACTATCCAGGCAATAACTCAACTGTGCATGTTAATACTTTATTGTATTCAGGTCTAGAAGAAAAGTCATTTCCCAATTATCTAAGTTCAGAATACTAAAGCTTAATGTTTAGGTTTTGACTCGGTTTGATAACGTTTCCCTGGTTACTAAGTTAAAGAAAGGTAATAAATTTGAGCACGTCATTAAACGTGCTCCACACAATTCCTCCGTTTATTGTGAGAAACTTCGGTAATGCAATATTGTTAAGAACTATTGTGAACGGTATAACGATAACTTGTATTGATTAATATTGACGGGGTTAAGAACAAGTAGTGCCAGGCTACATTGTAAGTGCTCAGCTACGTGCATATTAAGTCATTTCCCAATTGAAACATTTACAGCAGATGACCGTTGCCACAATATTGTTTGCTTTATTCAATTATCGTGAGGACTCCTCTTGCATTACAACTGACTTAAAAGCCGAGCCGATACTTTGAGTACCACAACATTAAGTTTATGAGTTATATACGAAATTTATAATAAGGAAAACACCTTATCTAAAATTCTACAGACACATATGATGTAACGGAGGAAAAGAAGTCATTGTTAAATTGTTACTTTTACTACAAGTTTCTTTGATTTGTGTTTATTGACTAAATTCTTAATTCATCATTCAGTATTATTAGAAGCCAAATGTTTACTCCTTCATATAGGAAACGAGCAAGTATAGCTGTTGCCAAAATTGGGAGGAATCGAATGCAAATTCGATGTCTGTTATCCTTCATTAGAGAGTATTATAACCTCGATGTATGAATATCGTGATACGCTTGCGACAAGCTTCCATGGGAGAATGATTCGATCAGACGTGTTATTGATCATAACAGTAACACGAGACTTCGCGAGATTTGTCAATGTCGTAAATTGATACCATAAAAAGATCCATTGTCGTAAAAACGGAGACGGAATATGGCAGTTCCAAAGATTCTAGGTAATAATGATGAATGCAGACATTTCTCATATGTTGTTATGGTATTGGTAACTGGCACGCATAAACGTATTTCTCATTTGTATCTCTTTCAAGTCTTTGTGGGGCATAACGCGTGCAATAAACGCTCAAAGCGGTAACATTTCTTGGAAGAACGTGCAGCTTCAACAGCTATTATTCATTAAGGTTGCCATTTGACGCATCTTATTTGTTTGAATGAGTGAAATAAACATATTCGTGGAAGATTTACGACATCACATCTGATAGCCCATATACAATTTACGATATCATATCAAAGCTTTCAGTGCCAGAATTCCTTTCCGAGATATCGACTCATTTATATATAATAAAACTTAGAAATGTTCCAGTCTGCTTATTTACAAACTTTAACATATAACCTATAGAACAGGTAGCCCGAGACCAAGGCCCGCGATAGCAAATGCCGGCTAGCTATAGTAACACTTTTTAGCCCGCCTCGTCTCATATCGTTCTAAATTGCAGGAAACATTCTGTAGCCCTATTCGGTCAGACGTAAAACGAAATCATAGCCTTGGTATAATGGTGGTCGTATCTTTTAGTAGCCAACTTGATTAGCATTGACAATTCTGTCAATACGGTCCGCGTATTGTGAAACCAGAGACCAGAATAAGATGTTGATTCTAGTAAACGTTTCCGCTTCGTGACTGCTCGTAATTTATTCTACGGAAACATGAAATGAAACGTAATTACAGGAATGGTCGATATGCGATTACTTTGAAGATATATACTTGCTTAAATCCGGATACCGTTTTCATTTCTCACATGTCATCTAGATGTCTCGACTGAATTTGAATTTAGACAACAATGGTATCACGTATAGCAATAAGGATAATTCGGGAACAGATATTACATGAAACGAATGGCTAACAATTTTAAGTTGTTCGTCCAAATTTACAAATATGGCTTTTTTTATATTGTAAGCGGACAACGAAGAGTATACATATGTACAGGCTCCGTTTAGTCTTCAGGGTACGCAGTTAAAACAAAGAACTGAAGTCGCTTGACTCTTATCAAATAGTAATTCTGATTTCAACGTTTATTAAACGCGACATTTTACAGTTAGTTTGCTACCTCTAAACGTAGACAGTTAAAGATGTGATCCACACAATGTCATGTGTCAATTGTTGAGAATAATGTCCGACAAGCCTCCGGTCGTTGTACTTATGGGCATTGCGTCCGGAGCCCTGAATTATCATCGCTATACTAAACATAACGTAAGAACAACGTTCGTTACAAAACGTAGTTAGGGATATTCTTACAACACTACGAAAAAAGAAATCATACAAGGGAGATAACTCGACAGCGCATAGACAAAAGCGGTTATTTTGATAATTCATTTGATTGGAAATTAAACTATCCGAACAAAATGTCACCCTGCACAAATGATGATCTGCGAAAACCAACCGTATGTTTTTTGCAATCAACTTTCATCCAGAACGAATAGAAGGTTTTAAGCCGTCTCCATTTTAATCTGCTGCAGACAACCAAGACATTTTAGGCAAAAAATGGAAAATATTTAAAAATTTAGTAGCACTTATTGACTACAGTTAAACACATTGTGACAAAAGGAGAAGTTGCTTATTATGATAAATGTCTTCTTTTACCACGATGTTTACAGGGGTCATCTGCTGCAGATGCGTCTAAATACGTCTGAATGAGGAAAACGTTTAAGGGTCAACACACAATCACACACACATGATGTTGACGGTAAATAAATAATATTCAAATTTTGTATCGTTGTGTCAATTTTAGTTTATGACATGAACCAATCGCGAAATTGGTTATCTTCTAGGTTTTGGCACACACGCTCATAAACTATCATTTACATCGTGCACAATCTTTATTTCTAAGAAATGAACTGCATAAATGTAAGACGTGAAGAGATAAGCTTTGACGTCTTTGTTTCTTCTAACGGGGCTCTTTTGATATACTCATACTATGTTTCTAGTTATATTATATACAGACACTGAACAGTGCTCAGAGCTTTCATTAGGGAAGACATTTCATGTTCTTCAATCATCAATTGACCTCCAAATCCTATGTTGTAGGTATTCAAAAAGAATCACATCAAAGAGACGACTTTTATTTAGTACAAACTTATTAAGTTCCCACAAAATAGGTTTAATTGAGTATACTCGTATTGAGAACACACTTATATGTTTAATTGCGTACATTCTTATTGAGTACCCACAATATATGATGAATAGGCCCTTCTTAATATAGCCTCATGCATATGTATGTATTTCTCAGAACGAGGCTAATTAAGCAAGCTCCCAAACAGCTACATGTAAATACTACACACTATTGCAATATTTTGCAGTAATAGAGATCTTGAACTTGTACCATTTGTTTATTTTATTTTGTTGAAAACTTCATGAAATACAACAAAAAGTCTTCTGTGGATAGATCAATAAAAAAAAAAGCGAAACTATTATAGAGACAGACATATCCTTCTTACTTTGTTATAGCCAGGTCAGTATTTGAGACATTTCTCTTCTTATCAGTATTTCATTGCTCTTCAAAAGAAGAAACAGTATACTTTCTCATCCATCTTAAAGTATAAATTGATAACCCTAACTAATTGGGTGTCGAGAGTTTTAATCTGCATTTATATAGTGTACCGTATTTAATCTAAATACAATGCATGTCTGTTTCTATTGTCAATCCAGGGGTTGTGAGTTCGAATCCCGGCTCGGCCAACTTTCTTTCCGACGATTGACAAAAGTCAATGCGACATGCGTCATTCGTCTTCCACCAATGGGCTAAGTCTATGTGGAAAAGCAGCCAGTTGCTTGGGAAGATTGTTGTGTGGAGTACTGGTGTAAGAAAACCAGGAAATGCATGAGTAGGTGAACTGGCCGCCGTACATACATACATACATGTTTAAAGCAAATACAGTTTAACACAAAGACATGAATTTCGTAAAGGAAAACCTACAATTTTCGGAAGAGCAAAGTAGTGGTGATTGTAGGTGGATAAATGTTATACATATAGACACTTTCATGATGCCTCAATTTTGTTAAAACATTGTGGCAACAGTAGAGCAATGTCTCCGTTTGCAACAATTTTTTTAACTCAATTCAATATCAAACGTCGGTTTATAGATATTTTACTTAATTTTGCCCAGATGTTTTCAAAGTCATCTGTTTTGTATGTGGAAAAGGGAAACATAGGAAAGTTAAAGCTAGATATCCGAACATGATTCAAATAGATAATCTGTGTTCATCTCATTTTCGATTACAGATAGCATTTAAGTCTAAAGAGGACGCTAACACATTTCTAGGGTTTTGCTCATGTCCAATTGGTATGTCTAGGCTAAATGTCATGATGTTTGTGTCCTGTACCAGCTTGCAAATTACAAAGCTATTGGACACAATATACTTGCAGAAGATGTTTAAAAAGTTGTCCTCAAACAATCCATTTACTCACTGATGTCTACAATCAAGGCAAGGCTGAGATTTGAATATAGAACAATTTAAGAAAAGACAGATAAGATGAACATCCTGTAAAATAGGATATGCAACTGTCAGCATTCCAAAAGCTGTTTGTTCAACAACGTTCAATTTTGTTTTGTTTAGTTTAATTGGGGTTTAATGCAGTTTTCAACATTATTTCAGTTATATCATGACAACCATTCATTTATTTATATTCCTATGGTAAACAAACTAGTACCAGGCTATGAAATATGCCTTGCCCAAGGGCACTCCAACATGACCGTCGTGACTGCAGATCAAACCCTGACATCCGAGTTCAAGTCCCCGGTGCTAACCACCTGACTATGGCGGAATCCATTTTGAAAATGGTAAAAATCCCAAATAAAACCGTTAAACCTTTCTGAAAATTACATTTTAAAGACATTGTGTTTATGTTCCTCAGTGTATTGCTCGCCTTGGTTACTAATAAGTTTGTCACAATTCAAAATAAAGTCTGAAGGTGCAAGTCAGAGCTGCTTAGCATAAATACGGTAACTGTATTGGTCAAACTGGTGTAGTGGCCTTTATAACACGGAACATTCTACCTTATTAAACACTTGAAATGTATTCTGATAGTTCAATTCTAATATGTAAAAGCTAAATAAAAAATAAAAAAAAATTACAATCATCTACGAAAGGAAATTGTTGAAAAATATTTTGTAAGTTTATGGGAATAAATAGCATTATGTTAATAAAAAGAAGAAAATTACATTGGTGTGTTCTCCTTTATCCCTTCTTTGTTCATAATCATTTCTTGCTGTATTTTGTTTTAAAGCAATATATTTTGATGCCATTGAATAAACTATCATATTTTGAATCTGAATGAATTGCATAGTGGAACAAAACAATGTAAGACAGATTTTACACCAAGTTTTGATGTCTGGGCTTATCATTTGTTCAGCCATTGTTTACATCTTGCTTAGTTAGCCTCGTTCTGGTGATGGAATGTAAGTTATGCATATAATTTGAGATAGGCCTATTGAGTAACCACAGTATAGGTTTAATTGAGTATACTCTAATTGAGGACCCACCGTATAGGTTTAACTGCTTACTCCTTATTGGCTAGCCTTGGTGCTGTTATCCTCTAGATTCCACGTTTAGTGCAGACACCAAGGTGTTTGTTTGTTTGTTCTTATAGTATCTTACGTCGCTTTCAAAAATACTTTTAGTCATATCGATGCATTTTCTAGGTAAGTTACCGGTACTAATGGTCCATTTATTCTGACATCTGCAATTTAATCATAACGCTTACCTAACGTCCCTGAGCTTCAAGGAGGGAAAGCCATTACTACAATTGTAAAGTCATTGATATGATATCCCGGTCTGGGATCGAACCCGCGACCTCCTCACACGGACGCTCTACTACTACACCAACGAAGCGGTACACAGATGTTTAAGCAGTAATTTAGATGAAGAGAACTAACTCGTTATTATTCGTTTTCGTCCTCCTTTCTTTTACACAATAACATAATAGCATAATTTCTAGAAAGGGATTAGATTGTAACCTCACTTGGGAACATTTATCTTATACGTAAAACCTTACAAAGGAAACGGGAGAAGTCTTGATTGTGATTCATACGAACCATTACCTTTCTTCGGGGGAGAAACACTTTGAAAGCGTTTTTGTATTTTATCAATTTCACATCCTGTTGAAATGTGTACAAAAACTATTTATTTAATCATATCCTTTATCACATAATACTTAATTGACTGTTCATGGCTTAACGTAGTTTTCAATAATAACGCATTGTAACGGCGGTAAGTTCATCTACAAATGAGCAGTCCCGCGAGAAAACCAACATTGTGGACACCGCGTAAAGTATCGACCCGGATCAGTCACTTTTCGCCTCCTGTGGATTTTCTATTTCAGGAATCATTACTCTATACCTCTATCCCCCTGAGACGGAATGTGTCGGCCCGGATCAGTCTGCGCGGACTGCACAGCCTGATCTGGGTCGATACATTACGCAGAGGCCATAATGTTGGTTTACTCGCGGGATGGCTCAAATATAGTTTCTTGATTAGACTGATCAGGTTCTAAACTGTTCAGAACAGCCAACTTACATCTTTTCCCATGGGCTCATGAGATATTTTAACTCTTTCAGCGCCAAAGGCAATATTGAGCTTTTTGCAAACAATACAGATTCAGGTCAGTCATCTCGTAACGAGCTGTCTCACCTGCAATCTGCATTGTTTGGCTGTGAATTATAAAAATATTCCACAAATCCTATAACATGAAAAAAGAGTAGTCCGAGTATGAACATGGAAGAGTCTACTTTAAACAATTCGGCGCTGAAAGAGTTAAAACGCATCAGCTGGTCTGCTTGTTAAGGTCTGAGTAAAATGCGTTCTTAAAATTGAACAAACAATATCATTTTTATTTAAATCTAGATCCATAATGCGAAAAAAAACAAGAGCGCCAAATGTCACAAAATACGCCCGTCCTGTTTTTTTGAGACCAATTAAGTATAGTGATAATTGGTTATACATCAGGCAAATTTAGAGAGCAGACAGTTAGTACAGTTTTGGCCATTTCGAGGGACATAAGTGTGTAGTGACTAAGATAACGTGGTAAGTTATCGAACTTGTCCAAGATATTATGACAATACACATTCTGACCAAATTTGGTAATGATTGGACAAAGGCTTCTAAAGTTATTGAGCTGACAAGACCAATTTTTGGTAATTTCTATAATTAAAGGGCGATAACTCTCGATTGACTAAAGCAATATGGTTAGTTATCGGACTTGTCCGAGATATTATGCCAATACATATTCTGACTAAATTTGGAGAAGATTGGACAAAGGCTTCTAAAGTTATTGAGCTGACAATCCCAATTTTAGGTAATTTCTTTAATAAAAGGGCGATAACTCTTGATTGACTAGAGCGATATGGCTAGTTATCGAACTTGTCCGAGATATCATGCCAATACACATTCTGACTAAATTTGGTGACTGGACAAAGGCTTCCAAGTTATTGAGCTGACAACATACTGGACGCAGCCCACTCGCCATTCCGGCCGCCCGACCGCCCGCCCGCCCGACCGCCCGACCGCCGCAGGTTAAACTATAATACGATCCGTTTTTTCAAAACGGGCGTATAAAAAGGAACAACTGATATTTTTACAGCTTTAACAGCTTCTCCTGTTCCAAAATTGTTGTGTAAAACTCTATCTACAGCCCATGAGTAGAAATTCGACTGTTCCGCGGGAGGGTCTTAAGAAATGAATCAACAAGTATTCTGACGAGATAACAACCTCTATGTCAAGATAAATATGTCATGTTTGAAAAGTTTTCCCAAATGCCAATGTGTATCTTCTGTTAAATAAAGATTAAAGACATTCAGACAGCTTTTTTAAACTATAAAAAATAATAGAAATTTCTCAGAGTGAGCAGGGATCTTTTTTTTACATTACGACATTGCCAACTAGTTTGTATTATCTTCGTAGCTTTCAATTTCAGTTATCTACTTATTTTTCCTAAACTGCATTCCACTCCTAACATTCTGAAAATACACTTAATGATATATGGACAATTGTTTTCTCTTTCTCTAAAAACTTAATTTGAAAAAAGTTACACTGCGAAAAAAAAAAAAAAATTGAGTCCTTGACATAAGGTTTATCGGACTAAATCATTACATATCGGGGTACGAATTAACATGGATACGAAACTATTTCGGATACAGAATAGGAAGAGCTCCAAAAAGAATGACTTGTTAATGCAGAAAGTGAATACCTAGGATTTATATCGACGTTGAAGTTCATCGCTTTAGCTGGAACGGTGGGGTACGCCCCCTTAAATATTTCTTTTTCTTTTTATATTTATATCATATTTCATATGAATAATTAAATAAAAACAGTTTTCTTTGTTTGAATAATTAATCAATTGTTTAACCCTTTACAATGCGCTCTAAACCCTTGAACGAGATTAAGTCAAGTAGGCGTTCCGCGTACACACCATAGATATTTCCCTAAAGATAGACAGATATTTATGTAATATGCTGACTGTATGGTCATAAAGTCAAATGCCTTTTGTTCGGTGTATGATTGGTTGATTGGTTGATAAATTACCATGGTAGATGTAAGAATAACATCTTAAGAAGATAGTGACGACCTTTATGCCTTAGCAAGAAACGCCTTTGGACTTCACAGACTGTGGACAATTGCTAAATGCTAACCAGTTCTACATTTCCCACAATGTTTTCAACTCGGCTGAAACAATATGCTGGTGCATATGCGATAGAAAGCGTCTATAGGTAGGAAGTGGTTAAGCTCATAGCATTGGTTCACCATTAACTCGTCACAAATACTCTCAGTGGTGTTTTATTCCCTGGAGCCATTGTGTATTAGTGTGTGGTTATTAAAACATGACAAAAGTAAACGCTGCAACAGCCGTCATTTAGTACACTGGTCGTTAAAGTGGCACATGATACAATAACACAATTTCTTTAAAATCGGACAAAAATACTTAATTGAGTGTAAAAAGGACCTGGCGACACCGCATAAAGGGTCTTCTCGAATTGACAAATGAATTTAATATTCATGAAAAGGTGGTCTATTTTCTGTCCAAACAACGCTCTGTAAAATGGTTACAATAAAATCGGATCACTCGGCGATGAGCACTTTTCTATCTCGTATGTATACATGGTTTAGCTCCAAATGTTGATAGATAAAACGATTTTTAGGCGACAATTGTATTGGCTGACACAAAGGTCAATCTGAGACGATCTGTAATAGGCATTCATCAGATCTATACCATCGTTTGCTACTGCAGCGAAGTTAAGATCAGGTGTTAATGGTATTATAACTATTCTTGCTATATACCTGGAAAAGTTGTTAATATGGGTGCCTTGTTATCACATAATCCCTAATGCTATGGTTTGCCGATCACGTTGTACACGATCAACGTGTACGTGACTATTGCGAACGGTCATGGTGGAGTACCTTTTGGGAAAAGCAAACATCCTACTCTGGTACTGGTTTGTCCAGCGATCGTAAACAAGTATTGTGTCAACGTGATTTAACTGAAAGAATGTTGAAAACGGCGTGTAACAACAATACATCTTACTACCTTTACGACTAAGCCGTCCACTGTTTATAAACACCAAGCTATCCTTGGCACAGACTTATATCCGTAATACCGGAATAGCCGGAGGGAGAAACACCGAAAAGAAACCCAGACTACCGTGATGGGAAGCGATTACATTAGACCGATAAAGGAATGGAGCACCTGGTAATAATAAGAATGTAATTAAAAACGTGACAACAGGCATTCTTCAAAAAGAAAACCTGCTCTATCGATCGTGGTTCCGCCATTAGATTGATGCAAGTGTACACTCATTGATTGGTTGATTAATTTGGGTTTAACGCCATTTTCAACAATTGGACAGTCATATCACGGCGGCCAGTTCACCTACACACGTTTTTACAGATTACCTCGGTAATACCTGGCACCAGTACTACAAACAACTGTACTTCCAAGTAACTGACTTCTTTTCTACATACTGATTTAGCCAAGTGGTGGATGAATTATGCTACCTGTCGCATTGGTAAGTTTTTAACGTCGAAAAGAAATGGTTGCCGAGCTGGGATTCGTACTGTTAACCCTTAGAATGATAATCATCCTCGCTAACGGCTGAGCAATAGACACTTGGCTGGTGTACACAAGCAAAATGCGTACATCTAGAATACGCTAAAGAAAAGGGGGTAACTGAGCAAGCAGATCGATATCTTATCCGATTATAGTCATATGCTAATCATAAAGGTAATTAAAATCGTGACACAATAACGCCTGCAACAGCTGTCATGTGATGCTAGAAGACACGCTCAAGACAGATTTGTATGACAGTCTGGGAAAGTATACTTGTTTGTTTTATTTATCTATATATATAAGTAGTATGTGTGCAAACATTCACACACAGAGCGTAATGTTATGACCTGGCATCGATTGAACGAATAGTGTTGATGTGGTAGAAATTAGTGACTAGGCAGCACAGATGACCTAGAATCGAACTTTGGACATTTGGATCATGCGACCTGCCCACAAGCCATGATCCACTTTGAATATAAACAAGAGCACTGCGTACGGCACAGACGCTCGACTGATAGAAAACAGAAAAAAAGCTGAGCTGAACAAAACACCTTAACCGGACGACCACGCCGCCGCCACCGGACGACGACGCCGACGACGACGCCAGGGTCATGACAATAGCTCTCGTTTTTTCAAAAGTCGAGCTAAAAAGAGATTCTATTCTGGCTTACCTTTAGGACAATTATCCAGTTTTCTGTGGCAACGGATACCCATCGTGGTTGTCATCTGAAATGAGAGAGAAAAAATCCATAAGTATGCGATATAACTAACACATTCTCTACTACATGTTTTTAGTCTATTATTGATTGATTGTTTGCTGTTTTACGCAGCTTTCAACACTTGTTCAGTTACAGCACGGTTAAGTTACCATTACTAATGGCCCATTTACTCGGACACCAGCCAGTAAGTCGAAAGGTTAACCCCGCGACATTGAGCGCCAAAGAAGGCAATCATTACTACAATGTTTTGAAGTCTTTGGAATGACGCGACCGGGGATCGAACCCGCGGTGTCTCGCACCCGGGGCGGACGCTCTATCATAACACCACCGAGACGTCCGTGGATTCTTGAGAAATGATACTTGATTATATCCTTATAAGCTCATTGTATCAAACTATGAAATATCAATTGATAATCCACGGTTACCATTTTCGTTATAACTCAGTATTTCCTTTGTTTGGTTAGGGACCCGAATCTAGGTCACGATGTGTTACCAGGAACCTAGAACGCATCGGACGTGATTTTCAATTGAATGGCGAATTATATAGAATAAAGGGAAAATAGATTATGTGAGAATAATATAATTTCTTACCGACACTTTGAATATAATTTGCTAAAATTATTCCCTCACTCACTGAATTAAAAGATGAAAAGTATTAACATTGTTTTTTGCTCATTAAATAATAGATCGACTGTCTCGGACAGTAATTGGCCTCGAATGACTCGCGGACGCTGACCCGGTTACGTCATATATGTGGGGTCACCAAAGGGGTTTGCAGTTGATACAATATAGATCAAACTTCACCTTCCCTACGGTAAGTCTCGTTTAATCTTCCCATTATACATAGTAGAAGTTAAACACCTCAATACAAACATGTATGTAAAGGCGACACATTATTTTGAACCTAACAATAAACAAAACATTAAATGAGCCTATCCGTGCGATTAGATCTTTGCCATCTGCAAATCACGGATATAAGACGTCAGGGGCGTAGCTTTGCAATAATCAATGTGTAGGCCGTCTCGTGAGAAAATAAACATTGTGGACTCTGCGTAAAGTATCGACCCGGATCAGCCTAAGCATGCCACACAGGCCTACCCGGATAGACACTTTTCGCCTCCTGTGGATTTTCTGTTTCAGGAATAACTACTCTATACATTTATCCCCCCAAGACGGAATGTGTCGGCCGGATCAGTCTGCGCGGACAGCGCAGGCTGATCTGGTCGATACATTACGCAGATGTCTATCGCCGCAGCTGCATTTTGGGGCATTTTGAGAAAAAATGTGTAGGCACGTGCCTACAGTGCCTAAAGGGAGCTACGCCCCTGGACGTGATTGAATCATTTACTATCAACATCTCCTTTTACTCCACTATTCTATATAAGTGCCTGCCCAAGGGAAATACACGTCATCATTTCTAAATTATGAATGTTCAGATCAGCCTGTAATTACATTTGTTCCGTCTTATCATAATCTACACATATTGACTATTTCATCTAAATTTTAAAAGTGTAGAATCTGTTCGCACTGTGCACAGACTAATTTGAGCCGTCCCGCGAGAAAACCAACATTATGGCCTTTGCGTAATGTATCGATTCAGATCAGCCAGCGCAGTCCGCGCAAACTGATTCGGGCCGACACATTCCGTCTCAGGGGGATAAAGGTATAGAGCAATGATTCCTGAAACAGAAAATCCACAGGAGGCGAAAAGTTTCTATCCGGGTAAGCCTGCGCGGCATGCTTAAGCTGAACCGGGTCGATACACAATGTTGGTTTTCGCGCGGGAAGGCTCATTTGTATTTTCATCGTCCGCATCGAAAAGGTCGACTTGTACCTTTTCCCATGAAAGGGTACAAATGATGTGGACTATTCATCATTTAGACCCGGATTGTTTACTGTACCCGACCGAAATACCCATCCCGTCCATCAAACACATTTGGTGAAAACTTGAACCCATTACAAATTTATTTTATCGGCATTTTATATAAACTATAATCACTCACGATCCGTTACCATGGAAATTTCGACACGAACCTTCTAATTGAGGTATAATTCAGTCTGGTCACGTTTCGATAGTTACGTGGAGAAAAGTTAAAAAAAAAACATGGAACAGTCGGTCTAAATTGCGATACGAGTCATTCCTAAAGTAAATACTTTGATGAGCATGTGCATCCGCAAATCTCATCGCAATCTTCACTGTCAACATGAACGGGGCACTGTTCCCTGTGTTTAACCCTTTCCCTCATATAGACGCTTTCGGACGCCTCTGCAGCAGACGGCTTTTTAAAAACATAGTGACAAAAGAAGAAATTGCTCAAAGAGATTAAAGAGATTTTCTATGTTTAGACAAAATATGTTCAAAGTCGTCTGCTGCAGAATTGTCGTTTGAGGGAAAGGGTTAAGATGAAAACAACATACGCCGGAAAGATCTTAGTGATATCCTCAAGAACTCATACGAAGTGTAATTGAAGTCCATCGATCGGGTGCTGAGATATATTCCGGAACCGAAAACTCGACGGACGGAAAGACAGACGCACGCACGTATTTAGGACAATACGGCGAAATTATTATTTATATTACTCCGAAATTATCGAGGAACATAATAATTGTCAGAGACAATTTCGCTTGTTCATGTAAATGTAAACATGTACAAAAACATTTGTTGTTACATTTTAGTATGTTATTTTATTGCATGTAATACAATCTTCATTCACCATTATATATTTTTTATATACCATTTTGTAGCAAGGTTAAGTTCGGATGGTCCATGATTGTTAACAAATAACACAATACAATTATCTGACACATACTGACTATAAAAGACGACGTTGCTTTGGTAACGAAATATCAAGTTTGTTTTAAATGTACACTATTATAGATAATCACGTGTGTATTGCAACCTTTTCCCACTTCTATTAAATTCGCAATATTTTGAAAATATATATGCAAATTATTGAAAAGATCTATATGTAACAGTATTAATATTGAATACACTCGAAAACATTGTGGTTAAAAGTTAAATTGCTCATATGAGCTAGATCTCTTTTCGCCACAATATTTTCAAATGCAGTTTGCTGGAGACATGTCGGATATGGGAAAAGGTTAACCCAGCACATTAATACATAGAGTACGACCCTCCCGTTTATACACAGAATAAAACGTTTGGTAGATTTCATTTTGTAAAATACACAAACATTATGTAAGGTTTTTGGGACGTCTAATTAAAAGAAAACACCTTTGAAACAGGTACGGAAAACGAAGTGTGTGGTTATTGTTAGATCGCATTGTTTTCCTTTACTCCATCAAACAATTGCGCAGTGTATATCCAGATCATTGTTCACATATTTACTTTCAAAGAAATCTCTGTCAATTTGCGTAGATTATGATAAAACTGAACAGATGCACAGGCTGATCTGGACCTTCACTATTCACAAACATCAACCTGTACCTTTGTCAATTGACGGGCTCAAATACGGACTATAAAACACACCAAACCTATGGTATTGCTTAGTATATCCTATCATCTATCGTCTGTCACAATTATTTCGAAACAGAGCTCAGGATAAGGGGAATTGTTCATGTACTAAACTCATTAAATGACACATAAACCCTATATTGTGGGTACTCGAAAGAATCGTCTTCCTGAGACGATTCATTGGAGTACCCACAACATAGGGTTTGGGTGAGTAACAACAGAGATATTGGTAATAAAAGACCAGTTTACTCCCCCTTATCTTGTCCTCTGACATCCTAGTGGCCATCAAAGGAGTCCACTGACACGACAATTTAATCAAACCGGTGTAACATGAGAATAAGTAAAGATGGGCCCTCCATCAGTCCGGACATTCACAAACATGGCATCTATCATTAGGCTCTAGTTTTGGGTTACATCCCTATCCACCAAGTCTTTTCATCTCACTTTACCACGAAAGACAAAATTGTCAAATGACACCTTTGTCAAAAAAGCTTGTTTGTGTTGATGCTGTTTTAGTAGTATTTCAGTTATCTCATGTCGTTCCTGGTTAACAGTACCAGTACCGCTGTTAAGATATTCCTGAGCATAGGTCGTACTGTTATCAACGCATGCCTGAGAGACAAGGAAGGAAAGAAGCAACTATTGCCATAGTTAAAATAGTTGGCAAGACCCGAAAAAACCGGGGCTGCCATTCTGGAGGCGAACTCAATTTGTTATTACAAGTCGATATATTCAAAAACTTCTGATTTACTTTTTATTCTCAGAAACACTGAGCCATTTTCCACATACGACACATCTGCAGCAAACTTTGAAAAGGTTATAAATATGAAACGTCTCTACAAAATGAAGTATATTTAAGAAATAAAGTTAAACATTTTTTTATCGCATATTAGCAATGCGTCAAAATACCTCCGCATAAGGAAAATGCTAAACAACTGACGTTATCCTTAATGTCTGAATGTACTTTCTCACATACTATCTGGGATCTGCTTTATCCCATTTGCAGCAGACGATTTTTGAAAACAATGTGGAAAAAATAAAAATTAGCATGAGCAATTTTTCCTTTTGCCACAATGTTATCCACTTTATTTGATAATTCAACTGTCATTTACAGGTAGTGTTCGTGAATTGTTTGTTCTCTGTGGGTTTCAAAGTCGCCTGACTGCCTGCTGCAGATTTGTTGTATGTAGGAAAGGATCCAGACCAGGCAAATAGTAGGATGGGTTAAAATACCTAAGAATAACACCCCCGTGGGTCATGGACTGAAATTCTAGATTTCACTGGTCTATAATGAATCGTCTTAACCCTTTCCCCCTTAAACAAATCTGCAACAGACAGCTTTAAAAACATTTTAACACAAATATGAAACATTAAAACATATGAAGGTATTTCTTTGATAGAATTCAAATGAATTTTGTCACAATATGTTCAAACGTTGTCTGCTTGTTTCGGTAAACTCGAACATGTATTTTAATGTAAAATCCGATCGCCTCTCAATGGTATGATGAAAAATCAGCTTAATGGAATTCCGATAATTACTGTGGTTTCTAAAATAGGTTCCTATGTCATCATTCGACAATACACAAAGTATTTAGTAGTAACGTGTGCCTTCTTTGTTTTAATTGAGTCTATTCTTGCTCTGTACTGTTCGCTAATTCGTCATACAACGTTTCAATACAACTTTTGTGACGTAGTATTCATTTGAATCTCTAGCAGGAATGTGTAGGCAGATCTCAATCTACACCTGTAATTATTGAAATTCGCAGAGCACCGCTCATTCTTTATTGTATTTGAGTGCAATGAAAACAGAGTAATCACAATTCAGTTTGATTGATTGTTTGTCTGGTGCTTTACGCCACTTTTAACAATTGTTCAGTTATATCACGTCGTTTCCTGGGTAAGTTACCAGTACTACTGGTTCATTTATCCTGACACCAGTCAGTCAGTCAGTTATATCACGGCGTTTCCTGGGTAAGTTACCAGTATCACTGGTCCATTTATCCTGACACCAGTCAGTCAGTCAGTTATATCACGGCGTTTCCTGGGTAAGTTACCAGTATCACTGGTCCATTTATCCTGACACCAGTCAGTCAGTCAGTTATATCACGGCGTTTCCTGGGTAAGTTACCAGTACTACTGGTCCATTTATCCTGACACCAGCCAGTCAGTCAGTTATATCACGGCGTTTCCTGGGTAAGTTACCAGTATCACTGGTCCATTTATCCTGACACCAGCCAGTCAGTCAGTTATATCACGGCGTTTCCTGGGTAAGTTACCAGTATCACTGGTCCATTTATCCTGACACCAGCCAGTCAGTCAGTTATATCACGGCGTTTCCTGGGTAAGTTACCAGTATCACTGGTCCATTTATCCTGACACTAGACAGTCAGTCAGTTATATCACGGCGTTTCCTGGGTAAGTTACCAGTACTACTGGTCCATTTATCCTGACACCCTCCAGTCAGTTATATCACGGCGTTTCCTGGGTAAGTTACCAGTACTACTGGTCCATTTATCCTGACACCAGCCAGTCAGTCAGTTATATCACGGCGTTTCCTGGGTAAGTTACCAGTACTACTGGTCCATTTATCCTGACACCAGTCAGTCAGTCAGTTATATCACGGCGTTTCCTGGGTAAGTCACCAGTACAACTGGTCCATTTATCCAGACATCAGTTATATCAAGGCGTTTCCTCCAGGTAAGTTACCAGTACAACTGGTCCATTTATCCTGACATCAGTGGGTCCGTCGTATGCTAATCCTGTAAACCTAGCGGCCAACGAGGGCAGCCATAACTCAAATTCGATATGAAGGCCCAGATTAACCCGACCTGAACTTTAACAGTAAACAGGTGTAATATTGTTTTGATTTATATGCCAACTTCGCCCCATATACAAAAACAATATTTAGACATTTGATTTTAAAAACATGTCTGCATAAAAACAAAACAATAACCCTTTTTGTATCATGTATATACAATGTATAATGGCATTTTCGATTGTCTTAACCCTTTCCCTCATATAGACGCTTTCTGACGCCTCTGCAGCAGACAGCTTTTTGAAAACATAATGACAAAAGAAGAAATTGCACAAAACGTGCAATTTCTCCTTTTGCCACAATGTTTTCCACTTTTTGTCATAGGTTATCCATTCAATTATGGAGATGTTCTATGTTTTGACGAAATACGTTCAAAGTCGTCTGCTGCAGAATTGTCGTATGAGGGAAAGGGTTAAAGCTGTTTGATTTATCTGGGATAGAGACTATTTATCTGGGATAGAAACTATTTATCTGGGATAGAGACTGTCTGTATATAGCAGTTATTTCTAATCGTCCGTTTATGGTTGGTTTTAATGGTGTTAACGCCGCTTTCAACAGTAGTTCAGTTATATAACTTTATTTCCAGGGTAATTGAACCTGTAGTACTGGTATCGTTTATCCTAACACCGATAACTCTGTCGTAAAGCCATCGCCGAAACCATGAGCGCCAAAGAAGGGGACCCATTACTTCAATTTTATATGACGTATAGGGCCATGATAAGGATGAGCGAGCAGGTCACTGTCTTACAACGTCCGCATTGTTACAGCATCGAACCCTTGTGTGTGGTGCTTAAAAGAACGGTTATTTCGAGTACCAACCACATCGATATTAACCCTTTCACACATTCAGACGCTTTCTGACGCCTTTAAATAAAGTTTTGACGCCTTTGCTGTAGACAACTTTTGAGAGACAAAATGTGGAAAACTGAGTAGTTGCTAATAGTGAGCAATTATCCTTTTCGGCACAATGTTTTCAACTCTAATTAAAGCTAAAAAATCCTTTCCTTTATAGAGATCTGTCCTACTTTTGCATATATATTTTCATATTCGTCTGGCAACGAATTGTAAATACTTTCAGAGTCCAAGAAGGGTTTTACTATGCCCTTTATCTTTAGCTCTGATGACACCCTGATGACGATCTCTCGTACAGGTCGCCGGTGTGAAATATGCTACGATTTTGCAGTCATATGTCGAGCTTCCAAGTGATCGGCGCTCTATGAAAACCAATCATTAGGCATTTCAACCAGAGTAGAACCAGATCAGACAGCGTGTCCTTGCAGTCTGAAGTGGTTCTGCGCCTTTCCCGAATTAGTCTAAGCATGCTTCAAGAAACATCTGTAAATCCATTTTGATCCTTAATTAAGCATAGATGTACTGGTAGGTTTTTGTTCCATACGTGTAATAATTACGATTATGTTTGATTCGCAGAGCACCGCTTAAACAAATTGTTTAGCCATAAATGAGCAATACATGTATTTCCATTTGCCACATTGTTTTCAAAAGCCACTTGCTACAGATGCGTCTACAACTGGGAAAAGGCTAAGATATAATACTGAAAACGATCGCTCACCCTGTTCTTCCACATGATTCAGTTAATGCTGTTCATTGAATTCAACAACCGTGCTGCTTGTTCAAACCGATGTAGCAATTCGCCCTGTATATCATCTATCACCACAGTTGACTTTCACTAAGTAACTAGTTGTAATACATCCACTTTGTAATATACCAGGAGTCAAACACAAACGTGTCTAGTTCAACTTTCAGCAGAATCACTTTTTCAAATATGTTATCTACCACAGCAATCATATAAACTTCAAACAGTGCATCACATATATACAAAGTTATCACGACAGACAAATTAACGAACTCTGCAGCACATCACGTCTAGATGAAATTTAACAATATAAAAGAAGAAACCGGAGTAAGTATATATAAAAAACATGTTGATTGTGACACACTGGCGATGGGCGGTATACCACTTTCTCGATTTACACAACCCCCTTTTTTATTAAGTTTCAAAAGAAGACTTAACAACTTTCACTAGTTACAGATAATGTTAAATTAAACAAACAATCACAGTCAGTGCTCAATGCCACCTTTTTCAACAATGCTTTCTGGAATTAAATAATCTTAAAAGGAGAGAAAAATGTTTGTTTGTTTAACCCCTTTTCTGAGAATGCGGAAGAGTATGTTCTAAAATAACTATGAGGAAAGTATAAATTAAAACATAAAGGCACGTGATTATTGTTTTGTTTATGTAGCCTTCAAAACTTTGATACAAATAAGCACGGGACCTTTTAAAAGGGCAGTCGAAACAAATTGCGTAAACTGTATACACAGTCCCACGTTCGTATCGGCTTAACAACCCTTTCGCTCATACAGACGCTTTCTGACGCCTCTGCAGCAGACGGCTTTTTGAAAACATAGTGACAAAAGAAGAAATTGCACAGAACGTGCAATTTCTTCTTTTGACACAATGTTTTCCACTTTTAGTCATGGGTTATCCATTCAATTTTAGAGATTTTCCATTTTTTGACAAAGTAGGTGCAAAGTCGTCTGCTGCAGAATTGTTGTATGAGGGAAAGTGTTAAACGATAATAATGGACTCTTCCTATATCCAAATGTCAAGTAAACGATAATAATGGACTCTTCCTATATCCAAATGTCAAGTAAACGATAATAATGAACTCTTCCTATATCCAAATGTCAAGTAAACGATAATAATGGACTCTTCCTATATCAAAATGTCAAGTAAACGTTCTTTATACCTTCTAATAGACAACTACTAAAAACATTTTGATTATTATTATTATTATTATTATTATTATTATTATTATTATTATTATCGCTATCAAGATCGTACTCTGGACGTCCGGTATAAATCCCTCTAGCCAATATGCCATGCCGGATGGCTTAATAGATTAGATCAAAGGTGTGACCTAAATATTCTAAAAGCGGGATATTTTGGTGCAGCATTTGACACGTCAAAGTCTTATTATGTCAGAATAAACAATATAAAAGTTATAAATACTTACCCCCCCAGCGTTCGGAATTAATGAAACGTCAATAATAGATTATGAAGTGACATATTACCATCAATTAATTCATACATGACATATATTAATCAATATCTATTAGAATAATCAATTTCATGAAAAACGTTGAAAAACAGTTATTTTCCAACAGTATCATATGATAATATGATATCATAATAAATCATATTACTTTTGTTCAATATCACAATGTTATCTTATACATTAACCTAGGTATAGTTACCTTGTGTGTATGACAGTTGAGTACACTCTCAAACAAGTATTCCTCCGAAAATTTCACAATATGAGTTCACATAGTAAAGTCAGTTTGGTGAAGTTTGTTTAATGTTCAAAAAGGAAAGGAATGGTTTTATAAACTATAAAACTACCATTTTACGTTGTTTACTGGGGTAAGTTTCTCATGTCATGCTTCAACGAAGTTTCAAACCATCCGTGCCCTAATCTAGACGATCTACATTACGATGTTTTAACCCTTATACAGACTAGACGGCATTTGAAAGCCAGAGCAGCAGACGACTTTTGTAAATATTCTGGGAAAATGAGTAAGTGCTCGAAACGAGTTATTTCTCATTTCCAAATAGTTTGTGTTTGATATGTCCCACTGTTCAAGATATGCGGTGATTTCAAAGCAGACGACAACAGAAACGTGACATATCAGGTAAATGGTTATTATCGATAAACACGTAACTACATCGTGTTTAAAGAAGAAGTTAAGTTTGTATGACATAAAACACGCGATTCGATCGGGAAACGCATGATTCACGCGAACTTAACCAATGGTTTATGATCCGTATCCTTGGTGTCTGAAATTCGTTTCATTTATTTAACAGAAAAGTATATAAATTAATGAACAAGAAAACATAAATAGAATAGAGAAACACAGAGGTCCAGATAAGGAGGACTATACATACAGCTCTTTTCTCAGCACTATTTCACTCATCCTTCAACCAAACCCTATGAAGCGGGTACTCAAAAGAATCGTCCCATTGAGACTATTCTTTTGAGTACCCACATAATATGGTTAGAGGATAAAATAAGGATTTTAGAACGTAAAAAAAAATCACCTTTACTAGAGCTTTGAAAACATCTTCATTACCTCACATAAAAAAATCGAAATTCACGCCACAAAATAAATCATATAATTATAACATCAGCAGCATAACACAAATCAATATCAACATACCTTTTCAGAATACATACATATTAAGCAACATAGTATTCCGCACAATACAGCGTTAATACAAGTGCGTTTACATTAATAGAGCGAGAGTAAAGAACGGACAGTAATTCGACACCTAGACAGGTACTTTTTTTATCTCATCTCAATCTTCCTATCACTACATCATGTTTGGGCTTTTTACATACACTGTACACGAGTGTCGCGTCGGGCAATTTTGGGTCTTATTGCATCTCCGTAAAACAGGGTACCGAAAACGGGTTTTGGAGTATCGTCCGTGGAACCAGAATCCCAATTGTTTGTCAGAAGTTACGTATGGGTCTATTTTGTATGCAAACAATATAGTGAAGACTCTGGCGAAACTGTTCGTATGTAGAGGCTTATCTGAGACTTCACAAGACGCAATTGCAACAAGAAACATAATCGACTGAAGCGGCTCAAGTCGTTTAGGGATGGTATGAGCATCATGCAATGTGAATGAGTTCGTATAGGTGCAGCCTCGGTACGTTTAATTTGTTCTGCACCAAACCAGTGTATCGCGCAATGACTTTTGCCGACATTCTACGAAAAAGTAAATTGACTCCATAGCGTCTTCGTGTAAGATACAAAACCATGTGTATTATTGAGGGAACGCATCAATGTTTGACCTCATAACAGGAGTCAACTTTCTACGTGTATAATACGTGTTATTAAAAGCGCCTCGGTGGTGTAGTTGTAGGGTGTACTGCGGGGCGGGGGGTCGGGGGGGGGGGGTGTTCGGGGCACGGGTTCGATCCATCCCAGGCCAGATCATTCGTTTTGGGAGTCGGGTAAGCATTACGACTGACTCGCCGGTGTCAGTATAAATGTACCGGTGTTACAAGTAACGTACTCAGGAAACGCCGTGATATAACTGAAGTATTGTTGAAAGCGGCGTAAAACACAACACAAACGTATCGAGGGCTTGGTGTGAAACGGTTGTAACTAAAAACCTATTTTGAAAACCTTGGTTTAGGGGCAATTTTGACCCTTTTGTAAACAATGCAAATTTAGGTGCCATTGCTCAGAACGAACAATGGCACCTAAATTTCCATTGTTTACCAAGAAAAATGAGTTAACGCTTATAAAGACTTTATGGCGAGGTGATTAATCTTGGTTTAAAAAATATCAATTTTAGTTACAACCGTTTCACGCCAAGCCCTCGGTATTATTGACGACGGACGATTCAAGCACGTGCCTGTTATCCGTCCAATGGTGTATAAATGGATCTTTAGAATTTTGCCACACCTTATGCACGAGAATTCATGGAGTCTACAGGAAGTAGAATTCGAGAGTTTGTTTGCTTTATTGGGGTTTAAACTTATTTATTTTTCAGCTTAAATTGATCACGTTTGGTGTCTGCTTCCTGGAAACTTACCCACTACTCACTGCGTTTGTGTGGAAAATCCCAACGAAAAAGGCCGTTCAAAACGGGTTTCGAATCCGGGATAATATGGTACGAGAAGCCGAGGCTCTACCCCTGTACCACTGTCTTCCACAATGGGGATTACGCCGCTTTCAACATTTCAGTTATTTCACAGGGACAGTTCACTTATTCATACACACGAGGTAAACAAAACAGTACCAGGCTATACGAAAATGTGCCTTGTCCAATGGCACTCCACCATAACCGTCGCGCCGCAACAGGGGATCAAACCCAGGATGTCCGGTTCCAAATCGCCGACGCTAACCACTCTACCACGGCGGATTACTAGAATTCGAGGTTTGCTTCTTAATTGATCTTAAAATGTTTATTATATGAGCCGAATTACCAGAAAACCAACATTGTGGACTCTGCGTAAAATATCGATCCGGATCAGCCGAAGCATGCGTCGCAAGCTTACCAGGACAGATACTTATCGCCTCATGTGGATTTTCTGTTTCAGGAATCTTTACACTATACCTCTATCCCCATGAGACGGAATGTGTCGGCCAGGATCAGTCTGCGCGGACTCCACAGTCTGATCTGTGTCGATACATTACGCAGATTTCATAATGTTGGTTTTCTCGTGTAACGGCTCATAGTATGTAGGTGAAAGCAAAACTGCAAATAATATGGTTTACCATTTTACCAGTTTGCAAACCTTACCGAACACGAATACTAATACTGGCACGTCTTATCAATGCGTGTATCGTCTACATCACCAGCCTAATACCATCTACAAACATAATCCTTTTAAGATATCCCTGTCATGTTTGTATCACATTATACCATCACGAAACAAAAACATTCCTAATGATGTAGGAAATACGATAATATCTCATCTTCAAATCGTGCCGCTGCACGTATAAATGTTCGGTCAAACGGTCGGCCGATAACATTACAGTTATGAGCAGTCCCGCGGGAAAACCAACAGTATCGCATCTGCGTAATGTATCGACCCAGATCAGCCTGCGCATTCCGCACAGACTGACACGGGCCGACACATTCCGTCTCAGGGGGATAGAGGTATAGAGACATAAAATCCACAGGAGGCGAAAAGTGTCTGTCCGGATAAGCCAGCGCGCCATGCTTAAGCTGATCGGGATCGATACTTTACGCAGAGTCCACCCTGTTGGTGTTCTCGCGCAACGGCTCATATGTGAAGTGAATCCGTCTCTCTTAGCATGCTGACATTTACAACAGGTATTCTGACCACCTTACACCACTGGGCTTTCTTATCCCTTTCTCGCATGCACCTGCAGCAGACGACTTTGAAAACATCTAGCCAAAATCAGAGAAACCCTTCATTTATAAACGAAGGTATTATTACTGAAAAAGGTTTAAACCATTCTAAGAAAAGGAGGAATTTGCTGTCAGTTTGTGAGACTCAGATAAGCTTTGAAAACATCTCGGATAAAATGTGAACACATCTTAATTACTGAAAGTATAATTAATGAATAAAGTTCAAAACATTGTGGCTAACTGAGAAGTGGCTCACAATGAGGACTCGGATCCGCCTATATGTAATATAGCCGCTCTAGTATGATCGTCTTACACCTGTATATAAGTATGGCCCTGCTAGTATTACGCCCATGCATCCTTAACCCTTTCCCACATTTAGACTCATATTCACCCTGGGTCCCATCTATAGCAGACGCAAATTAAAAACATTGTTACAAAAGGAGATAATGCTCATAACTTATCTCCTCGTTATGAAAGTCATCTGCTGCAGATTTGTGAAGCGAATACACCATTCGCGAAACCTCATTTAACTGTACTTGTAACATACATACCCAGGAAACGGCGTGATATAACTAAAGAGTTGTTGAAAGCAGCATAACACACCAAACAATCACACAAAGATCGCTGGTCGCGACTCCGATACACGTTCTACTGTACAAAACCGCATCATGGAACGTGAAGGACTTTGACACTGTTTGTGTACGTCGATACACAATTTGTTTTCTATTTGTACTACAAATTTAAAAATAATACTTTATTCGTGTATCCTCCGGGTACAAGAAAGTTTTTCGTTTAAAGTGTTACGCGTATGTGAACAAGGTAAATTAAAATTAATGGTGAATCAACAAGTCCATAATACAAACTATAAACGGGTAAAAGTGGTTAAATATTTCTGTTTTGTCAATCACACATCTAAGTAGAGGTACTAAGTGATTTCGGCCTAGTATAATCGTATTTAAAAATGTTAATATTTTATATTAAAGAAGCATTGACTGTAAGAAAAAATAGTTAATACATTTAAAAAAAAAAAAATAGCATTATTTCTTTTTAGTGCTTTACCTTTTATTTATATGTATGGGTTGTTTTGCGTGTAAGGTTACATTATTTATTTTATTCCCCATATTTACATTAAAAACATAGACTACTACTTCATAAGTTTTTGATTATGACGATAGTGCAAACTTAGTAGGTCTCTCTTCAGCTTGACAATGTGTAACCAATGATGGAAAATAGCCTACAGAGGTAAAGAAAAAATAACGATGATGATGACAATGATGATGATGATATGATGATGATGATGATATGATGATCATGATAGGATAATGATGCTATTGATGATAATGACGATGATGACGATGATATTGATGTAATGATGATAGTGATGATGATGATGATAATGATGATATTGATGATAATGACGACGATGATGATGATTATGATGATGATGAAGATAATGACGATAATGATGATGATGCTGATGACGATTATGATGATGATGATGGCTTACAAAATAGATTCATACATTTGTTATGTTTGAGACAGGTTCCGAGTTTCGTTTATATCCATCGTCATAATAGTTGAGCCGTCCCGCGAGAAACCAACATTATGTAAAGTATCGACCCGGATCAGCATAAGCATGTAGCTCAGGCTAATCCGGGCATACACTTTTCGCCTCCTGTGGATTTTCTGTTTCAGGAATCATTACTCTATACCTCTATGATCTCTATCCCCCTGAGACGGAATGTGTCAACCCGGATCAGTCCGCGCGGACTGCGCAGGCTGATCTGGGTCGATACATTACGCAGAGGCCATAATGTTGGTTTTCTCGCGGGACGGCTCATATGATGATTTGAGTGTGTCATCACACATAGTTGATCGCGCTCGAATGCACTGTATGTATGGGGTGGACATCATAAAATGTTGTTTCTATCAATACAATTTCGTACGGCGGTGGTTTTACATTGTCCAGTTTCAATTATTAAATTATCTATCGCAACTTTCTCCTAAAATTATATACGCCGCGGGCAATTGACAGGTTCACCCCGATCCCACACCACTAACATACCATGGGATATTTTCTATAAACCAGTAAGACCTAGTTGACACTTTAAAATAGCCAGACCATGGGAAAGATGTCTGAACAGTGTAGATTCAGATCACCCACCCAGTCCACATGCAGAGCTCAAGGTAAGGGGCGTTTTGCATATTTTAAAATCATTATTTAATCCTCTAACCCTATGTTGTTGGTACTCAAAAGAAGAGACGATTCTTTTGAGTACCCACAACATAGGGTTCGCTTTAATAATAAGAGAGAAATTGTGGGGGAAAGAACTCCTTGTAATGTTGATAATGGTTTAAGAAAAACAATAAAACTCTTAACGCAGAATACCTTACGACACAGTTTGCCAGACGTTGTTGATTTATAATAATGAACACATACAAACAATTATGACAATATATATTATTTCTGGATATTTTTGGCTGTGGTATTTCATCCACTGAATTTGGGTTAGTCACCGCAGCCTTACGAACCACTTCATTACATTGAAATTAAGTTGAAATTGTTTATTTAATTCGTACCACGCTTTTCACACGACTTGTCTCATTTATAATTTAATAGACTAATATCAAATTTCTCACTTTCGCCAAATAAAAAAAATGAAAAATAGCATTTGTCCGTCAGAAATCGACTACGTTCGACATCTAGATAAATCATCACAAGAAAAACATCGTTACACATTTATTATAACAGTATGTGTCACACCACACGAACATAGACCTTCAGAGGTTCTATAATTAAATCTTTCCCCCATGTTCACACATTATTGGACAGCTGTAGCAGACGACTATTGAAAACATTGTGGCAAAATGAGAAATTGTTTATGATGAGCAATTTCTCCTTTAATAATGTTGTGATGTTTTCAATAATTTAATTTTCCCTTAAAGAGGGTTTCAAAGATTTGCCTAGATGTTGCCTTAAAGTCGTCTTTTACTTATGTGTTGTACGTAAGGAAAGGTGAACAAAAATAATGATCATATTCATAGAAGAGGACTAGATAAGAGGGAGTGGACTCGTCTTAACCCCCCCCCCCCCCCCCCCCCCAACAATATTTCTCTTATTACTCAACCAAATCCTATGTTGTGGGTACTCAAAAGAACCGTCTCACTGAGATGGTTATTTTGATTACCCACAAGGTCACAACATAGGGTTTAAATGTCAAATAAAGATTTTAGAACATGAAAAATACCCGATATCTAGAGCTCTGTCTGTTATAATAATTCAACATTTGTATGGCTAAATGGCGATTGCTTGATTGCTAGGTGTTTTACGCAGCTTTTTACAATTGTTCAGTTATATTTCAAAATGTATCATGGCATTTCCTGGGTAAGTTACCAGTACTTCTAGTTCATTCAGCCTGACAGCAACGAGTCAGTCGAAAGCGCCAAGGGGATAAATAGCGAACAGTGACCAGAATGCACGGGGGAGCAGGACGATCAGGATCCTCGCTTATGGGAAAAGTAACTAGAATGTCGGTTTGCGTGGAAAGTTTCCCCATGTGATGTGTGGTTAAAGGCAGCTGACTGTTTGACAATTTATTAAACAAAGCGATTTCCATTACGAGCATTGGCCTATGGCATTTCTACACTTACAGAGATCGGGTCGTACCAACGACTTTGTAAATGGTCGTAATGTTTTCCCTCCTCCTTGGAGTTCAGGGTTGCGGTGATAGCTTTACGACTGATGCATCTATGTTAAAATAAACAAGGTACTAGTTAACCCTTTCCCATATATGACAATTCTGCAGCAGACGACTTTGAACATATTTTGTCAAAAAGTAGAAAATCTCTATAATTGAATGGATTACCTATGACTAAAAGTGGAAAACATTGTGGCAAAAGGAGAAATTGCACGTTTTGTGCAATTTCTTCTTTTGTCACTATGTTTTCAAATAGCCGTCTGCTGCAGAGGCGTCAGAAAGCGTCTATATGAGGGAAAGGGTTAATTACCAAGGATACGTCGAGATATAACTGATATACTGTTGAAAAAACGCCAATATAACATCGAACCAAATTCATTACCAGAGACGTTGAGTTAAGATAAAATAGGTTTAAGACATATGTCATAACCGTTTATAACGACATCGGAATTTCTAAATTAAGCAAAAACTGGATGATTTAAACCCAAGTTATTTAACAATAGGATAAAGACATGTAGACCGTTTTAAGTATCTTTTGAACAATCGAGGTATTACGGATCGATTGTTGTAGTAAAGGACACTAAAAGTTCATACCCCCCGCCTTTACAGTACCCTTTTGTAACATAATACTTTACGGAATATATATTGAACACTTTCTCCTTTTGTCACAATGTTCTTAATTCTTTTCAATAACTATCATTGGATTTATAGAGATATTCCATAGTTTTGGCTATATTCTTCCAAAGTCATTTGTTACAGATTTGCTGTACATGTATATGGTCAAGGGATTAAAAGCTTGAGATTCAACCTAATTCATTTCATCTTAACCCTTTCCCTCATATAGACGCTTTCTGACGCCTCTGCAGCAAACGGCAATTTGAAAACATAGTGACAACAGAAGAAATTGCACAAAACATGCAATTTCTCCTTTTGCCACAATGTTTTCCACTTTTTGTCATAGGTTATCCATTAAATTATGGAGATTTTCTATTTTATGACTAAATACGCTCAAAGTCGTCTGCTGCAGAATTGCCGTATGAGGGAAAGGGTTAATACCGACTACATGTGGCCAATTCTCAAAGATATAAACAATCCGGTGTGAAAAAAAATACCCAAAAAGGACATCACCCTCTTCAAAAATAGACTAGAAAGACAATTCGGAGAAGAAAATAAGGAAGATATCATTACATCAGTAAATCAAGCAAATACTACGACACGCATTCAAATTAGCATCAAGAAGCTACAATTACAGTGTCAACTTTTACAAGATGCGTTTTAACCGAGCTCTGCAATTAGACAAATCTGGGCTTTATTGGGATTTTAAAAGATTATAGATTATATTTTTCTAAGCCAGATCCAGATGTGGTCTACGTGCCTGAATTGTCGATCGCTTGAATACAGTTTAATAATATAACAACAACAACCCGCCTCCGGCACTTTGTGACCAGCGAATATCCAGATTTGCATGATCAGGATTTTCTCTGGTTTGCATCTTGTCGTTTTAGTATCTTGGAGGCCTGTTAAAAACAATCGGTTATGACCTCCAACCGACTTTTTTAAAGTGTCCAATTGGATCGAATTTTGATTCGAAACGAAGAATAATGAAAACTTTCTAAATCGCTGAGAAGAAACAATTTGAAAGTAAACGCCAAAAGTAAAGGTTATTCAAATTTTATTTTGTCGTCGTTCTATGGAAGATGAAAACAAAACATGAAGCGGTTAGAGAATGTTAACGACGAACATTCGATAAATCGCTCGATGAGTGTCAAAATTATCATATAAGTACACGTTGACTTTTGTGAACAGTGTATATCATACAAAGCCCGTGCATCTACACAGTCTGTCCAAGATATACACGTACACGTTGACTGTTGTGAACAGTGTAGATCATACCAAGCCCGTGCATCTACACAGTCACAGCATATATCGGTTACATTCATAAAGAGGTAACTGTCAGCACCATGAGCAGTTGACTCGCAAAATGGCTGTATAGTCGATTGCGATTGTAAACACTACCACGAAAAACAAGCATTCTATAAAAAAAAACATAGCAGAAGCTTCTAACAAGCTTGTGTATGTAATGTGTGAACAGTGTATATCTTGATCGGCATGCGCGGATGCACAGATATACCTGGATCTACACAGTGTCACTGTAAGCAAAAGCCAACGTATTCATTTTCTCCAAGAACGGACTCAAATATGCGGGTGCACCGGTCGATATGGATCAATACTGCAACGTATATCTTTTCCCCATGGACGGGATACTAAAAGTGTTTGAAACCTTTGTTATACCCTAATAACTTGTGTCAATATGAACTTCTCGTCAACTACTTGTACACAGGATGTCTCCATAATGTGGGAACAACGATCAACTAGTCATAACACTCTGCTGTATACTTTACACATTTAACTCTTTAACCCTTTCCCTCAAATAGACGCTTTCTGATGCCTCTGCAGCAGACGGCTTTTTGAAAACATAGTGACAAAATAAGAAATTGCTCAAAACGAGCAATTTCTTTTTTTGCCACACAGTTTTCAACTTTTTGTCATAGGTTATCCATTCAATTATAGAGATGTTCTATGTTTTGACAAAATATGTTCAAAGTCGTCTGCTGCAGAATTGTCGTATGAGGGAAAGGGTTAACCACGTGTAGAAGCATTATTTTGACGCAGATCTGTTTTCTGGTGACGTTTGAAAACATTGGGGAAAGAGGAGAAATTGCTTATATTGAGTAATTTCTTCTTTTGCTCGCCACTTTGTATTCAACTCTCTTCGATGACGATATTTCATTTATAGAGACCATACCGTGTCTATATGGCTGCTGCAGATTTGTTGTATGTGGGAAAAGGTTCATGTGTCAATGTTGCTGTCCAAACGTACAGCAATTAGCTGTCTGCTTCTTTTTGAAAGCATGGTCAATTGTAGTACAGCTATATCACGGCGTTTCCTTTGTTAAAGTTGCTGAAGAACTCCAGATGGAGATCACAATTTTGAAATGTTGAAACTTCTGTTAATATTGCTTATAGAGACAGCGAAGTAAGTAGTAAACAGTTCACAAATATTTTGCAAGTAAATGTTGAAAAATAGTCAATTGAAAGTCAAAGAAAATCCACAACATTTGGCTTACTGGGTATTATGACTATATTAACTATAATCTGGAGTTTAGCACCTTTAGTATACCAGTTCTACCAGTATTCATTTATTTATCTTAACACCGATGAATCAGTAGTAATGTCATCCTCGCAACCAATGCGAAAGCTCTACCTAACCACTACACCATGGGGAGGGTACCTGCTATTTGGCGATACCTGTGTTCCCCTCTTGGTGGATCATTTTCCACCACTATTACAAAGGTAAATTACATACCATTTTAAAAGCCCTATACTTTAATGACGATTTTTAGTATCTTATTTACCCACGTATAGTTACTTCATCATCTACTTCATCTCAAAAGAACGTGGGTATATTTATTGGAATAAATCCTTTATTGAAAACGAAAAAAACCAATAACATATTGAAGAGTCGCTTCGAATTAACTTTCTTTTCCTACTTTAGTCTTTTTTGACGAGAAGATTATTAAAACAAATATATCTTATGACATGAAATGTATGATCAAAGTATTAACCTTACCCACATATACAAAATCTGCAGCAATCGTCTTTAACCCTTTCCCTCATATAAACGCTTTCTGACGCCTCTGCAGCAGACGGCTTTATGAAAACATAGTGACAAAAGAAGAAATTGCACAAAACGTGCAAATTCTCCTTTTGCCACAATGTTTTCCACTTGTTGTCCATTCAATTATGGAGATTTTCTATGTTTTGACAAAATACGTTCAAAGTCGTCTGCTGCAGAATTGTCGTATGAGGGAAATGGTTAAACACATATTGGCAACAAAATAAAAACTGTCTGCAAATGAAAATACATGTACAGTAATTGAGTAGAAACATTGTGACAAATGGAGAAAGTGCTCACTATGAGCAATTTCCGTTTTTGTCACGATGTTTTCAAAGTGGGAAAGTGTTAATTTCCGCCTGTCCTTTAAGACGAGTATAAATCGACTGTAATGAGTGAAGGAAATCAACATTCTACCTCCAGGTAACAATATATAACAGAGACAACAGAGACAGCTGTCAAAGTTTGGTGGATTTCATGTAAATTACAAACCTTATCCTTAAACATCATCCTTCCACCAGAATTTAAACAGATTGTGCAGCGGGTTTGACTTTGAAAACGTGTTGGAAAGTAAAATGTAAAATATGTGTAAATGAAAGATTACTCCTTGAATATAATTGATAATATTGTGAAAACAGAGACACTGGTCATTATGATTTAAAAAGTCGTCTACTGCAGATGTGTCAAAATGCGCCTTCATGCATGAAAGGATTAAGTTAGCATCTCCAATAAAGTTATTTATTGCGTGACTTTCGGTACAACAACGTCTCCGTGGTTCATTGGTTCAGAGAGTCTCCGTGGTTCAGTGGTTCAGACAGTCTCCGTGGTTCAGTGGTTCTCTCTCTCTCTTCTTCTCTACCCCCTCCTAATATAATCAATGGTTCAGTGGTTCTCTCTCTCTCTTCTTCTCTACCCCCTCCTAATATAATCAATGTAACTAGTAAAAGTAAAACAAGTACTAATAATGTTAAACCTGCCCAAGTGCTAAATGTGTTTGGTAAATCTGAATACATCCCCAGGTTTTAACTGAATCCGGAAATTGGCAAGTCTTTTTTGGAGAAAAATATGTTGGGTACTAAAGTTTGTTCGTTTCCATTACGTACTCTATAATTAGTGAAGGTTTCAGCAGAGCCGAAACTTCGTTCTCCACTTAGATTCACAGATGTTTTAAGTCGCTTCCTTCATACGGAACCGTTCCATCCAACGGCAATATATATGAGTCCCAAACAACACAGGGAATTAATTGCGCAATGACATACCACTGCATTGTTATTAATTGTTTTTTTTCTTATCAATATTCATAACATGGTTTAACTATATCGACGATAATATTTTCGTAAAACTTGCTACGTATTAAAATGCCTTGTCAATTTTATTACGATACAAATACAACACATACATGAAAATGCATATGTTTGTCTAAGGCAATCCTTAGTTTTGAGTAACTGTTTGAATAACTGAAACATGTATGGAATACATGCTTAATTAAAACTGTATATACATGTATACTGCAATGTAGTTTTTTTCCTAAATAAAGTCGACACTAGTAAACCTCTGCCAACGAAAAGAAATAAGCATACCTAATTCCCCCAGTATATTTTCTCGGTTCAGTCTAAACCCCCCATTACGGGAGAAATTATCCTCTCTGTAAATGTTTTCTATATGGGATTATCCCGACATAATTACAGGGTTTCGCAAAGGAACGAGTCCACGTACGTTTTACATCGTCAGCGGGACTACTCCAGGAAGAAATGCGTAAAACACGATGTCCTGTTTTCTTTGTTTATCTGTTGAGATGTTTGTCAAGCTGTGACCTCGAAAACTTTGCGGAGCTTAATTTTGTACAATTGATAAACGACTTTACCTCTGAAGCAGACGACTTTTAAAACATATTTGGGAAAGAAGAACAATTATTAAGGATGAGTCATTTCTCCCACACTGTTTCCAAATGCATACGAATCAAAATCGAGCTTTCAGTTTGTCAATTTCAAATATCACAAGCTTTTTTCTCTGAAATTTCTTCAATGTAGATGATTATCAAAACAACCGGGTTAACGGTTTCTATTTTCAGCTTCAATATATATTTGCAGGCAGAAAAGTCATTTCAAATCGCGTCTATCAGAATTATATATTAGTCATTTTCACAATATTTTCAAAAGTTGTCTTTTGGAGTGGCACAGAAAAAGGTATGCATGTTGGAAAGGGTTAAGTGCTAAGAGTATTATAAATAGCTTATGAAATGCACGTACATCTAACGAATATAGCCTACAAGTCAATTGGGATAATCAGGCTGGGAAAAGATTATGGATCCCTTGAGGGTAATAAAGATTGTGTGTGTATCCGTTCACAGGTGGATCATTTCAAGGTCAGTATGTAACCCAAACGTGCATAGACGGGGGATTATTTATATTACAAATTGAACGGAAAATGTTAATGTTTACAGAGGACAAGATAAGGATGAGTTCACGGCTCCTTCTTCCGTGATATCTTTCATAGCACTAATTCAAAACCTGTGTTGTGGGTACTCAAAATAATCGTATCACTGAGACGATTCTTTTGAGTACCCACAACATAGGATTTGGATGTCAACTACGTATTTCAGAACATAAATATATGCCCCGTATACAAAGTGTTGTGTTATGATTCTTTGATTCCGAGTGGGAAACTGGAAACCCCCTATGGAATATTATCGTTCCTTTCACATTTTGCGATAGTGAGATATTTCACGTCGTGTTTTCATACTCTTGGCATTATCTCTGAACTCTTTACCACGTACTCCTTGCAGCTAAATACTGCATTTCGAACAATATAGACCCAACGCAATTCTGCCAAGTTTCATTTTCGGAATATACTCATTAAGCCTTAATACGTTGGTATCCATGGTAGCACTTTTCTTTTAAAATACATATTTTTGACTGCTGGAACCGATTTTGCGAAAACATGTGCCACCAGTTTAGAGTCAGGCCAGCCGGCGCAACTACCAGGCTCTATACTTATTCTTCCTAAACATGTTTATCTTGATATTCATGTAATTGACTATGGACTCTTCCAAATGCAAAAGTCAAGCACGTCCATTATAAAAATTCAGCATTGAAAGGTTCAAACATACTTAATGTGGCTGTATATTACATATATATTCTAAAACAAGGGACGTATTAGATATAGAACGAAACGTCAAAACTACCGCATGTGAAATTCCCCTCGTCGGACTAAAATAACAGTAGACGAACGTCGTTATTTATCTTGAGGTGTGAATATATGGATGCCAAAATAGCTGGAAACGTGATTAAATCACATGATAAATAATCCATTATCTCTCGACATGTGTCTGATAAAAAACTTGTATTCTAAAAAATTTAAAAACTAGAAAGTGATTGAATGTAAGCAGTGTTCTGCAAAAACCAACCTCACAGCATTTCCGATTAGAGTAGATCAAGATCTTATTTCGAATTACATCAAAATAAAGTGTTCTCCTATGAAGTTGAACAGTGTCCTTAAGGAACACATCTACCAATGATTACTCATAAAATGCGGGCAAGTTATAATTGATACGAGTTCAATGCAGTTGATAACATTAACCCTTTCCCTCATATAGACGCTTTCTGACGCCTCTGCAGCAGACGGTTTTTTGAAAACATAGTGACAAAAGAAGAAATTGCTCAAAACGAGCAATTTCTCCTTTTGCCACAATGTTTTCCACTTTAAGTCATAGGTTATCCATTTAATTTCTATTTTTTGACAAAATATGTTCAGTCAGTCGCTGCAGAATTGTCGTATGCGGGAAAAGGTTAACAGAAGTTCAGTTATAGAATACCGGCAAAGTTCACATAACATCAGTTTCCTGGCGCCTTCACACCATATATATCACACAATATACTCCCATACCACTGACAACCCTCCTGCGAACTATACTACTGAACAACACACTAAACAAACTGTAAATCCATGGGATGTTTACATATATTCCTCGTGACTTTGTTTCTTTGAAATACCATAGTAAGAACAAACCCATATGTTAGGATATCAAGTCGATGTTCTTAAAAGTTGTAAATAAACATTGTATCAGTATTCCAATTAAAGTAAATATTACCGCATAATCAGAGATTAGCGTCTTGACCCCATTAGGTAAAACTGTATAATATAAGCTTAGATTAATCTTCCTGGATCGGCCATTCATTCTTTCAGAAGACTAATGTGGCGTGTAATTGTTTATTTGAGTAGGTACCTGGTTGAGTGTACATGTTGTACTGGTAAAAACTGGTGTGTGAAAGCTATAAAACAATAATGTCGGAAACACCTGGACGGACACTTGTGATGCAGAATTGAAACTAAAAAGAATGAAGGAAAAAAAGGCAATTGAGTTGAATCTTTTCGAGTTAGTCTTTTTAAACAGTTTTTGTTTCAAACTTAGTCTACTACATAGATGTTTACATTCAACTGTAAAGAGGAAAAGGGTTAAAACAATCAAACGTAATCGATAAAGCTGGATAATCCTAAGAGAAGAGAAACTTTGAAAGAATAAAAGAAAAAGGGCGGGAAACTGGATTGTGATGAAAAGAGATTACGCCAATTATAACAGGCTTAATTTCAATTAGCGCATACAATAAAGGTGAAGTGCTTCCGTATCCATTCATTATTGTTGATGGATTAATGTGGATTAAGGTTGAATGCCGTTAACCATAACAATACCGGAAATACTCTTCAGTACAGAGGAAATGCCTTCGAAATGAAATCGAAAAGCTTTGTTTGTTTTAATGGTGTTAACAACGATTTCAACAGTATTTCAGTTATATCACGGCGTTTGATTGGTTATTTACCAGTACGACAATAATTTATCCCGATATCAAGCCATGAGTCCTAAATCATTCCCTGAAATCCGGAGCGCCAAATACGGAAGCCATTATTACACAACCGGGGATTGAACCCGTGACCTCCCGGTCCCGAGACGGATGCTCCACAGCGGTACAAAGGCCATTTTTATTTCACGGTTGTATGGATACGCCCGTTTATTGTAATAAGGATGTTCCAAGTATTGTATAAATTAGTAAGGAATTTGAGTTCATTTAGCAAGATTGTAGAGTTTCGTTTTGTTTGTAATAAATGTATTCTAACATTGGCTATATAAGTATATATATACCTATACATATATATGTTCGTGTATCTTTTACCATGTAATCAGAAGAGGGTGTCCACTCCTTTATTCATAGAAATAAAAATTATATTTATTACACGATTTTGTGAAAGAAAATGAATGGGCTATAGAACTGAAACTAATGTCCCGTTGGACGACACTACAGACAGGATAATAATCATAATTTGGAAAAGCAGCCATTTATCATAATTAACGAGGTGGGTGCCCCATGTTAAGTTACGATGACAAATGTATTTAAGTTAATCAAGTCCGTATATCGCTGTAAAATATTCCAAGTTCTCAGTGTGCAACCCGGAAACACATTCCAATAAATATCTTTTACTATGAGCCAATCGTTAAAATACCCGTTTAAGGTTGTTTGCCTGCATGTGTTCAAAGTCGTATTCTGCAAATTTGTCGGAAAGGGTTAAATGCAAAAATGTGATGCTTACTAAGACGTATTCTATGATATCATTACTTTGTGAATTCGAGTTTTGGTTTCTACTCATTGACCATGTTCATCTTATAAGTTATAGGGAGAACAGATGCGTATTCAGAATGTCATAACACGCTGAGCACTCGGCCATGTGTTAGCCGAACTAACCAATCAAACTACAGCTTTTAACTAGCACTTGGCCATGTGTTAGCCGAACTAACCAATCAAACTACAGCTTTTAACTAGCACTTGGCCATGTGTTAGCCGAACTAACCAATCAAACTACAGCTTTTAACTAGCACTTGGACATGTGTTAGCCGAACCAACCAATCAAACTACAGCTTTCCTAACACGCCGAGCACTTGGCCATGTGTTAGCCGAACCAACCAATCAAACTACAGTTTTTCTAACACGCCGAGCACTTGGCCATGTGTTAGCCGAACCAACCAATCAAACTACAGCTTTTCACTAGCACTCGTCGAGCACTCGGCCATGTGTTAGCCGAACCAACCAATCAAACTACAGCTTTTCACTAGCACTCGTCGAGCACTCGGCCATGTGTTAGCCGAACCAACCAATCAAACTACAGCTTTTCACTAGCACTCGTCGAGCACTCGGCCATGTGTTAGCCGAACCAACCAATCAAACTACAGCTTTTCACTAGCACTCGTCGAGCACTCGGCCATGTGTTAGCCGAACCAACCAATCAAACTACAGCTTTTCACTAGCACTCGTCGAGCACTCAGCCATGTGTTAGCCGAACCAACCAATCAAACTACAGTTTTTCACTAGTACTCGGCCATGCGTTAGCCGAACCAACCAATCAAACTACAGCTGTTCACGAGCACTCGTCAAGCAATCGGTGTGTCAGGACAATCACTGAATACAGACTGGATTAGCCCGAAGGTTCCTATTTAGCACTTGTCTGTAAAATGACCCCGATTTAAACCGGGATATACCGACAGTGATGCCTGTTGTTAGAAAACCGAGAACTTTAACGAGAAATTCACGAGAAACGCCGTCAATTTCCCCAGATTGATAATAAATCATCGGATCGATTTCAATCATTGGTTCTTATAGGTATCATGGGGTCTTATCACTTTTCCACTAGCAGACGCTTTCTGGTGCCGCTGCAGCAGACGAATTTTATAAACATTGTAGTAAAAGGAGGAGTAGTGTTCATAATGCGCACACATTCCTATGCAACAACGTTTTCAACTCTATTCAATAAGTAACAATTAGTAATAGAGATGCTTCATACTTAGATGCCTAGATATTTTCAAATACATCTTCGGCAGATTGTCATAAAAGGGAAAGGATGAACACTTCACTTCCTTCGGGCTGTCGTGAGATATCTGATATTGTTATTCATTGGTTATCTATGTCTTAACAACGGAAATGTTGAGCGATGCAAGACAGTTAGTAAAAATTCAGATCAGTCACAATAAGCGGAGTCTGATCTGACTACTGATTGTCCCCCTTGCACAAGTTTAACTATTGATGGCGTATAAAACATTCCAGACAAGAGTTTCGAGTCTTTAGTCCATTTATTCGCGCAATAATTCGATCTGTATCTCTGTTTTTGTTTAATGCTGTATTTGCATACTAAAACAAGTGAACCTAACGAATTTGAAAGATATCAAATTCCTCTTCCATATAATTCTTGTAACCGTCTATGTGCAATGCGCTTCTTTATATTTAATACAGTATTGAATACAGTGACCCGACACCAAAGCAAGCATTGGCCAGAGCTCTGCAGAAGGGTCTTATTTTCGCTTTCTTAAATTTCTTATATTACCCCCACCCATAATGATATTGTGGGTACTCGAAACAATACTAAATAATAATAGTCTCATCGCTTATTTTGAGTACCCACAACGTAGGGTTCAACATATTTATAGAGGAGAAAGTGTCAGCAAATTGTGTTATACCTTTCTCTCATATAGACGCTTTCTGACGCCTCTGCAGCAGACGGATTTTTGAAAACATAGTGACAAAAGAAAAAAATGCTCAAAACGAGCAATTTCACCTTTTATCACATTGTTTTCCACTTTTAGCCATAGGTTATCCATTCAATTAAAGAGATTTTCCATTTGCTGACGAAATATATTCATATATTTATATATGTATAGTGTTTTATGGCGCATCGACAGCTAAGGTCATGTAGCGCGTATTAAAATTTAGTAGTAGATGAAGTATAAATATGTTCGAAGTCGTCTGCTGCAGACTTGTTGTATGAGGGAAAAGTTATTTGAGAGAATAGAACAGAAGGTTAATGCGATTACACAGATCGTTCGACCTGATAATGAAATGCTACACTCTGATTAAAAAATATTGACCCCCCCCCCCCCCCCCCCCCCCCCCCGATATAACATGCAATGGGGTTATCATCTGACAAATTAAGGCAGCAGATACTAGTTCCAGAGTATACGAATTGGCCCTGTATTGGCCCTGGCCATATTCAGAATAAGTGAACTTATACAAGTTTTGACATCATTGTTTTAAAATCGTCGTCTGCTCCAGATGCGCCCACATGCATGATACGTCTTCACGAGAGAAAGTGTAAAAGACAGACCGTTGTTAATAGTGAACTTATCACTTGTTTAATTCATTGCATAACCCTTTCTCGCATAGAGATGCTTTGTGACGCCTCTGCTGCAGACGAACTTTCATAGCATTTTGGCAAAAGGAGAAATTGTCTTTTGCTGATTTAGTTTTCAATATTATGTATTGAATATAGTTTTATTTATAGAGGATATCTCTTCAAATTAACTGATATGTTTTCAAAGTCCACTGCTGCAGTTTTCCTGTTTGTGGGAAAGGGTTATACATGTATACATAACAGTTAATAAATATTTTCTCAAAAATCCAATGAAAGGTGTGAACATGTAATAACCTTTTCCCACGTATAGACGCATTTTGACGCATCTGCACCAGCCGACCTTGTACCAAAGGAAGAATTTACTCATTGCGCGCATTTTCTCCTTTTAAACCCTTTCCCTCATATAGACGCTTTCTGACGCCTCTGCAGCAGACGGCTTTTTGAAAACATAGTGACAAAAGGAGAAATTGCTCAAACGAGCAATTTCTCCTTTTGCCACAATGTTTTCCACTTTTAGTCATAGGTTATCCATTCAATTAAAGAGATTCTCTATTTTTTGACAAAATATGTTCGAAGTCGTCTGCTGCAGAATTGTCGTATGAGGGAAAGGGTTAAACAAAATGTTTACAATTTTAATCAAACATTTCACTTTCATTTATTGATATAGTCCAGATGTTTTCAAAATAGTCTGCTGCAACCTGCAACATTGTTGATTTGTTATCTGTAGGAATGAAAAGATGACGCGATTCTATTTTTGAATCTATATTTTGTCAATTCGGTTGACTCGGTCGATATGTTCATGGTCAGCATTGTATGAAGCGACAAGGTTACGCATTTCCCATTCACCGTGATTCACACAATCTTTTATGTACAATTCTATAATGAAAAGTGATACAGAGCGAAAAATACTAATAAATAGAGGATGAAATCGTTGCTATGGCAAAATTCATAAATCCGATTTCATGGCCTGGGTTAGTGTGAACTTATTGAATAGGTGCTCGCTAAACGTGGTAGGAGACTATATAATCCTTACTCAGTGGTGAAAAGATGCATGTGTGGCTTATCTCAACATGTAGTTACAACTGTTTGGCATAGAGGAATCAAAAGATTCGAGTACGCATCTCTACGTTATGTCATTTATAAATATTATTTAGTCGTTTATAACTCCCAAATAATGAAATATAATGATATAATTTGTTTAATGTGTTGCTTACATCAGAGTGATATAATAATGTTTTAATATTATTAGTATCATCATCAATATCGGCATCTTAATCATCACTACCACTATTATCATCATCACCATCACCATCATCATCAGCATCATCAGCATCATCAGCATCATCAACAACATCGTCAGCAGCAGTATTATTATTGTTATTATTATCATTATTTTCATAATTATTATTTTTATTTTTATCATTATCATTATTATTATTTATAGTCACATTATTATTGTTATTGTTATTAACATTAATATCATTATCATCATTATTATTTATAGTCACATTATTATTGTTATTGTTATTAACATTAATATCATTATCATCATTTATTTCACTTTATCTTTTTATTTTATAAATACAGGTAAAACGCTACGTTAAGATTCTTCAACTCTTCCTCGGCAGGTGAACGAGAATGTATTTGACGATGTGTCCAAGTTATAATAATATAAATAAATAAAATCTAAGACATCGTATTTGTCAAAGTTTTATACATAATGATGGCTATGTAATAAAGTGTCATTTCATATCGCGACGATTGATGTAATAATTCATATTGATGTCAGTAGTTAATACATATAATCATATAATAATAATTCTCTCTCTTTCTCTCTCTCTCTCTCTCGTTATGTGTATGTCCCCCGCCATATATATGTGCTCTAAAGATTGATCTACAGAGACGCTACATTGTTCTAGTAAAAATAAAACACGAGCAACAAAATATAAACCTACCTGGTGACGTGTTCTATGTTTGATATCCTTATTCCTCACGCGCTATTTAATAATATCCAGTTAATTAAACTATCACAGGTAGTCCAAACATTTACCTGTATTCAAATGATAAAACTTTTATCCATCGGAAACCTATCACAATCATTACCTCTTAAAAATACTACAGGGTATTGTTTACTATCCTTTGAAACATTAGCGAAGAATAACCCTATGTAACGTTACGTATAGTTACGAACTGTCTTTTGAAACTGTATAATGACTTATGTAACCACCTCTTGTAACTGGACCATGAACGAGGTATATGTATGACACCCCCTTTGAAACTTTACCTCCAGCGCCTTACCTGACAAGATATTTGTTCAGGGTCGACCGTTTGGAAATTTAAGGTGAGACGACGCAAGTGTAGCATCTGGTATTGAATATTAATTTTGATACAAAGGCAATATTCAGCTTTTTGCAAACAATACTGATTCAGGCGAGTCAGCTCGTAACGAGCTGCCTCACCTGAAATCAGCATTGTTTGCCTTTAATTTACCAAAATTGTCCAAAAGTGTATTATATGAGAGATGGAGACTTCCGATTTTGAACATGGAAGAGTCTACTTTAAACAATTCGGCGCTGAAAGAGTTAAACTAATTCACATTTCCATAAGTAAGATATATTCTTCAGATTTCTTTATAACTTATATAAGAATTAGATATATGTATACAGAGGTCAGGACCGGGGTAACTTTGTTGAGCAATAGTAACAAAGAATATATACGTATCATTTTGAAGAGACCGCTACTTTCCCAGCAGTTTTAAGGAGCTCGATCATTTTCTCTTTATTAAAAACTGTTTAAAAACACAAAGAAACGAACCTCGTGACATATAAAGAATCCGCGTAAAACGAACAGGCATTTAATAGTCCAAATAAATCTTTAATGTCAATAGAACATTGAAATGACTGGCAGTATTATTTATTGCGGATATGAACCCTGCCACATATGTAGACGACTTTTGACGCATTTGCAGCGGAAGGTTTTTGAAAACAGTGTGGCAAAAGAAGAAATTGATCATAATAAGCAAAAAACGGTGTTGCAAACGAAGAAATTGCTTATATTGAGCAATTTATACTGTTGTCTGACAGTTTTTTACTTATCTTCATTGACAGATTTGTTTGAATAGTGTTTGCCTATGTATACATTAATTGCTGTAGATGGTGTTTTATGTGGGAAAGGGCCAGAGTTCATTTGTATTGAACACTTTACACAGCCGTAGACGACTTTGACCGTCTCTGCATAGTAAGCTACGTTTAAAGCCATTGTTGGAAAAGAAAAAATCCTTACGACGAAACGTAATTGCTGCTTTCCATAAATAGTCCAGAATGTATCTAAATTCGCATTCAATTCAACTAGATATTAAATTACTCCTAAAACTATTTTTTTAATTAGAGTTTAGTAAATCAATATCATATCAGGTACAAAGTCAATCCACAACAATACAAGGTTTACGAACGTTCTATAGTTCCGCGTTTCCGGGACATATTCAGCATACCCTTATATTATGGTTATATAAATGGTTCACTTTGTTTCAACATAATTTTACTTTCACCACGGCGATTTATTGAATCATGATTTTGTATGAGCCGTTTAAATGTAAGACTCGGATTCTAGTTCATTTTCTGATAAAAAAGACTTCTGGCACTTTTCATGCCACTTGCTACTTTAAAATAATTTTGGGAAAAAGGGAGAAACTGCTAAAAGGAGACATTTTCCCCTTTAATCAAGACTTTTTTAAACGCTGCATCAAATTTTCAATATATTTTTATCCTCGGATTGTTTTATATATATAAACTCTAACAATACCTCATCATTTATCGTACTATCAAGTAAACATAGTGTATATTATATGTAAATACAAATAACGGTGAATAAATCGGGATACAGTGTCTGAAAAAATGAAAACTTAAAACTCTGGGAGTGTCAAAATCTCATTACATAAATATCATATGACACTACTTGTTTGGTTTCCAGTCTTACGGTCTAGTCTTTGTCACAACGTGGAAACAAATCTTTGAAGATGACGTAAGCGGTTTGACGAGTCACTTTGACACCCAAACAGGCAAATTTCATGAACATTCTTTTTCGAAATATGCCTCCTTCATAAATATCACTTTATGTGATAAATAGAATATCTCATACGCGTTTATTTATTATAAGTGATAATAAATAAACACTCATGAAATATCTCCTATTTATATAGTTACCTAAATGCATAGTTTGACAAAACACTGGAAGTGTAGCCCCAGTAGTTACAGACAATCACAGCGGAGAGTCGGTTAGATCCCCAACTTACTAGACGTGGCTATATATATAGATGACATCATAATTGATAAAGGTCAGATGTGAGACAATGTGATGTTAACCCTTTACAGCATACATATGCGTTCTGACGCCTCTGCAGCAGACGACTAATTGAACACATTGAGCAATTTCGCCTTTTACCACAATGTTGTCGATTCGATTTAATAATTTAACTCCTATTAATAGAAATGTTTCATTTGTTGACATGATGTTTTCAGAGTCGTCTGCTGCAGATTTGTTGGTGAGAAAGAGAGATTAAGTTGTGTCAACTCGGAGGGGTGTTAAGACCACAAATCTCCAGCCGTTGCTGATAGTAGCATGAATACATGTATACATGTGCCGTCCCGCGAGAAAAACCAACGTTGTGGACTCTGCGTGAAGTATCGACCCGGATCAGCCTAAGCATGCCGCAAAGGATTACACGGCTAGACACTTTTCGCCTCCTGTGGATTTTCTGTTTCAGAAATCATTACTTTATACCTCGATCCCCCTGAGACGGAATGTGTCGGCCCGGATCAGTCTGCGCGGACTGCGCAGGCTGATCTGGGTCGATACATTACGCAGAAGCCATGATGTTGGTTTTCTCGCGGGACGGCTCATATCGTAATATATCTTCAGAGTCAAGTCAGGTCAATGCAGTCGACTAGTACATTTTATGATTTATATTGCCACATAGCGCCGTAACTACGCCGTTTTATTTTGGACTACATGTTGAGAAACCGCACACATACATACATACAGGTCAGACACTCAGCCAGATTACTGTTAAAATAGGTTAACGCACACCTGTTTACCCGTAACTCTGTAATAATCGACTTCACATCGGATTTTAGTATTAAACGATTTATAATCGATATTTCATCTGTGGATTGTGTAATAGATCGCTTATACACATTGTGTGAAACTTGTCTTTGTCTTAAATGAAATTGATATTTATAATTTAACTTTAATTTCGAAACTAAATGTAAATTAAATATTTACAAAGTAGGAATAAACAGAGAAGTAAAGGGTTAGCCCCTATAACACAAAAGATCAATATTTGTGTATAAGGTCGACTCTGCCCGGTCCTTTTGTCCCGTATTCATCATTCTAAATTAACTGTGGTAGAATATTCTTAATTTCAAAGTAATACAATTTCTTATTGGCTAAATCATAATGGTTTTTAGCCAACCAGAAATTGTGATTCTTTGAGAAATTCGATTTAAATTTGAATGATTTTATGAAAGATTTGTGAATAGGGCACCTGCGTGTGAGATCTCTACATTGACTTTTCATGTAATCTAGTAGGAAAAAGAGTTAAAAAAGACATTACGTCAGGTATCACGAATGTATGTTTAATCACTCTGTGACACTCTTTACGATGACAAAGGAAGAACGACCAAATCGCGAGTTTGTTGTGGGAGTGAATCCAAAAACAAACTTTCAAACGCTATTTTCGATTCCTTCATTTCGACTATTGCTTTATGGCAAACACACCTCAATGTCCTATATGAGCCAATGTTACAAGTAGCCTTTTGTGAATAGTTTAGATTGAGATCAGCATGTGCACCCGCACAGTCTAATCAGGGTCTTTCAAATAGTATGGTCTAGAATCGAGCACAGTGCGCGAAATAAGCTGTATAGTATCACGTGACCAACATCCGGGGAACCCGCCATTTTGGAAAACAGAAGAAAACGATCAAGTTATAAAACTACGTATATCTAAATGTTTATCCATCAATGTGACCAACAAAGTAATCCTTGATGCAATGTAAGTATTCTTTTTTCTTTGCATGAAAGTATTTTGTCCTGACATTTCTTTTTTAGGTGGTTTTTCGTATTTGAAAGTTTACTTTGATACGAACGACTTTGTTTACGCCATTACTGTAATCGCCGAAAGCTGAAAATCTACTTTTTTCGGAGATTCTCCTACTTGCATGGTGTTTATGTGACTAAAATAGCGGCTTTTTTCTTTTATATTTAAGTCTAATTTATGATGTCGATGTCTTAGATTTTCATATTTCATCCGTATTTTCATGTTTTGACCTGTTTAAAATGTAAAGAATTTTGGTTTTTATTTTTTTACGCCATTACTGTAATCGCCGAAAGCTGAAAATCTACTTTTTTCGGAGATTCTCCTACTTGCATGGTGTTTATGGGACTAAAATAGCGGCCTTTTTCTTTTATATTTAAGTCTAATTTATGATGTCGATGTCTTAGATTTTCATATTTCATCCGTATTTTCATGTTTTGACCTGTTAAAAATCTAAAGAAAAATGGTGTTTTATTCAGTTATTGGCACAATACGTTGATATTTAGAACAACAGTTTTCAATGTGTAGTTACTTCCAACTTGCATAGTGAGATATATTTAATGCCCAAGACATGATCTTTAAATTATTTTGAAAGTTTGAAGTGATTTTGAGCTATAATTTTGGCCAAAATCAACAGTTACAGGGTCCTACATGTAACACCTTCTTATGCAAGGAAAGGGGGAACATGTAGCTTAGCAGTCCTCAGAAATTTATACTAATTTAAGCTTGAGATAATTGTTTTTGTGTGAACTTCATTTTCCAAGTATGTACTAAGATATATTTTGATACCTCATTCTGATATTCAAGTGACATTTTTCTAATTTTACAGGATGTGAGACCTTGTAGCTTGCTATGAAACTGTGCCGTTTCGACTTCCTTCCTCACAATGCCGTTTGGGAAAACAAAGAAGACGAGGACGTTCAGTGTGAGAAAGAACGAAAGTAAACTAAAGATTAAAAACGAGAGCATTTTCTACAATCCCAAAATAAATGTGTTATTGATTTTTCAGTTTTCATAAGATATACAAAAGAAAGTCTCATCTTAAATAGCAAAGTATTTGTTCCTAATATTCTATGTACAATCCTTGTGTGTAGCCACTGTGTATATGTGTGTGTGTATATATATATATATATATATATATGTGTGTGTGTCCCTTGTACAGTGTTGTGTTACATAATGGTGCTTGTTGTCAATCATCTCAAAGAAACATGTTGTTATCATTTATTATGACATTGATTAAAAAGAACAAATCACAACTTCTGTTTGTTTTATTAGCTCACCTGAGCACATCATAAGCCTCTGCTAAACTAGTTTTTATATTGGTGAATACAATTATTGATGGATTGATTGTTTGGGGTTTAACGCCGTTTTTAACAATTTCTCAGTCATATCACGGCGGCCAGTTCACCTACTCATGTGTTTCCTGGTTTTCTCACAACAATCTTCCCAAGCAACTGGCTGCTTTTCCGCATAGACTTAGCCCATTGGTGGAAGACGAATGGCGCATTGACTTTTGTCAGACGTCGGAAAGAAAGTTGGCCGAGTCGGGATTCGAACTCACGACCCCTGGATTGACAGCCCGCATCGTTACCGACTGAACTACCGGGATTCGACAATTAACTAGGAACTCAGACGGGAACGATGAACGTGTAGCAGATGAAAACAGTTTTAACAACCTTAAATTTTTATATAACAACAAAGAATTCTCCTTCACTTAGAAATAATCTATTAAAGAATACAAAGGATTAAAGGATCACGCGACAACGCATATTTTCGCACATAACATCATCAAAGAAATAACGTGTAGTTTGTGCCACCTAATTAAGAAATATGTAATCTTGGTGTGATAATTAGGATTACTCATTACTCCTACACTTGATAATGATTTATTAAATAAATACAAAGGATTAATGATCAAGCGACAACGCATCTTTTCGCACGTAACATCATCAAAGAAATGCATTTTGTACCACTTAAGAATTAAGAATTATTCGGGTATTACACACGTAACAATTAAACATTATTAAACATCGTCGAATGCAATTCCATTAAAGGAAAGACAAACAAACAATCAAACAGGTTGATTATACGATAACAAATTTAAACTCGATATTCCTATTCTACGGTATAAATATTATACAAAAATACTTAAATCATTTAAAGGATATGACAATTTTCTTAGACCAGTATCGCGAAGCAAATGATCATTAAGCGGGATAGGCGGAATATTGCCCATGTTTAACTAGCTTTAAAATAAATCATTTACGATTACATATTAGAACAAAATAAGCTAATTCGCTAAGCGTGATAAATACACGCCGTGATTAACACTAATTCGCTAAGCGTGATAATTACACGCCGTGATAAACACTTCCAGGTAAAAAATCGATAGAGACAAGATATGTAGTACGATAAGGCGTTTATATAGGGCGTTTCTAGACCATACTATTTGAAAGACCCTGGTCTAATCAAGATATACACTGTTCACATATATCACTGTGCAAACGTTTGTTAGAAGCCTCTGTCGACGTGTCTATATTCTGATACGACGGAGCAGATACAAATGATGATCTGAAGCTACACTGTTTACAAACTCAACTTGTAACATTTCCAATGAAAGAGACCATATAAATGACCGATGATTAAATGACTCGTGTTTCCTATAAAATAAATGTCAAAATGAAAGAATCAAAATTTTCGTTTGAACTTTTTTTTCGCGTACTCATATGACTAACAATGGTTGAAACGTAATTAAAAAGTGACAAGTATCCGTTTAACAACATGAATTCTCCTTTACAGCATAGCAATATGTTTTTAAACATCCAAAGAATACCATTGATAAAGTAACTCTTGTATATATATTTACCTTTTAACAGCGTCTTGTCAATATAATCCACATCGAATATTTATGTTATGTCCGCTGTCACACATGTACCCCGTCACAAACTGACCACTGTCCACTTATTTGAGTTCACAGTAACTATCTACTAAATACTACAATAACATTGAGAAACTTCGAGTCTAACCCTTTTTCCTAAAAAAAGACGACCTTTAAATAACGTACGCAGAAGACCACATGTAGACTCATTTAAACGTGTCTGCCGCTGACGAGACTAGTAAATATTGTGAAGAAAGGAGAAATGACTCCTTCTCTTTCTTTGTCAGATTTTGCTTCAACTCTATTCGATAATGACATTATTAATTTATAAAGATGTTCCTTGTTGTTACCGTCCCCGGTACCCAGGCTATTCATAAAATCCGTGACGTAGATAAGAAATATATGATATATATGAATAACCTGGGTACCAACACGTGTTCAAAGTCCTCTCTATGTGGGAAAGGTTCAATTATAATTGTTGTGATAAAAGGAGAATGTGTTCTCACAGATCTCTTTCTCCTTTCCTGACAATGTTTTAAATTCTACAAACACTTTATTGTTTTTTTTCCTCAAACAATTTTTGAAGCAGACGACTATTTCTAAAATCAAGATCTATAAATAATAATCACATTATTAAAAGTCTTATATTAAGTATAAAACACAGGTTTTTATATGTAAACAAATTGAAGCATTAGTATTGAGATGTACCTCTTCCCATTTTCGCTATAAAAAAGTTTGACATGAATGTCCCCCGTTGTTTATTTCCAAGTTGGATAATGCAAACAAAGGCGAATTTTACCTATATCTTATAAATATATCCAACACCCCGTCCTGTCACATACACTTCCACTAACACACTGACCTAAATGACCACTGGCTTACACAGTATCTCCATCTGTTATCTATTTCCCTATTAGATAACGATCAAATTCGAGATTCGATTCAATTATATTGCTATACATATATCGTATCCACGGTAACCGATTCGTTGCCTTCAACAATGCGCGTATCCCGTGAAAATGAGTTACCAGATTTTCGCTCTTCAAAAACTTGTTGAAGATAATAAGAGTCGCCGAGTCACGAGATGTGGGGGGATCTGGTTTCGTCTGCGTACAGTGAACATCCAGGTGAGCTCGTGCAGATGCAGTCCCACCTCAGACTTGACGATCCGCCTATATGTTATATAGACATAAATCTACATTCCGACATAACCTAGAAGTGTATCACAGCTAATGTTACGCCGATGGAACTATATTAAATGATGTAACATCGGAGAGACAATAAGTTCCCCAAGTCGTCAGACGCGGCCTTTAGGAAAATGTTTTCAAAACCCATATTTTCTTTGTATGTATTTTCAACTCCTTATCTCAGAGTAGGTTCTCAAAAGACGTCATTCTTTATCCATTTCCCACTCACAACAAATCTGCAGCAGACGATTTTGAATACCTCCATGTGAAAATAGGGAATATGTCTATTAATGAAACAATAATTATTAGTATTTGTTGAAAATATTGTAGCAAAAGGGGAATTTCTCATCATGAGCGATTTCTGTTTATATTTACTAAGAAAAAGTTGAAAACATTGTGGCAAAAGGAGAAATTGCTCGTTTTGAGCAATTTATCCTTTTGTCATAATGTTTTCACAAGTCGTCTGCCGTAGATTCGTTAAAATTCGTTTGCATGTATGAAAGGGATGATGCCAAATGGGAGGAACACTTAGATCCCCC
>JASEVX010000011.1:52120025-52179480 GCA_031761405.1 Serripes groenlandicus | reverse complement strand
AAGTAGTTTGTGTCAAAATACACATAATTACCACATATGAATATCCCGTAATATCTAATCACCACAGAAATCAATGTACACAAAAATGAGCAAAATAATTATCAAATGTTTAAAATTTGAATCGAATAAAGGTGGAGTTTCTTAGACTCATAATCATTATCCTCACACAACCTGCGTATACGGGATTTAAATTGATAGTCTTCATATCTGTTAGAAGATGATTGCATAGAAAAAAGTGATAATGACGACTTTGAAGTGGAAAAGATCAATATTAAGATTTTTAGCACAAATCCTTTGGGAGAATTTTGCTAAAGAAAATCAAACACAATTTTGGAGGAGAAGAATTTTCAGATAGAGTTTTTGTCTAGAATGTGCTTGTTTTTTTTACTATTTGAACAAATTGAGCAACTGGAGATATAAGCAAACAGTCTTTTGAGCTTGATAAATTATTGTCTATCTGATGAGTCTACCAACATCTTCATATTCCATGTAAGCAACACCGATATATTTTAAACAGCCTCAGGAGCGTGAGGTAGCGAGTTCGATCCCCGACCGGGTCATACCAAAATTGTTTAATAGTAGCAATGGCTTACCCTCCTTTGCGCTCAGGGTTGTGGGTTAGCATTACGACTGACTGGCTGGTGTCAGGCTATGTTGACCAGTAGTACTGGTAACTCACCCAGGAAAACGCCTTGGTGTCAATGAGCAATTGTTGAAAGCGCCGTAAAACACCATAAAATGATTTCTCTCAAAAGGCAACTTCTGAAGAGCGACACCCTCTTAACCCTATCCCGCATACAACACATCTGCAGCAGACGGCTTTGAAAGTATCTTGGGAAAAGCATGGAAAAGCTCTATAAATGTAAGTATAATTACTGAAAAGAGTTGAAAACATTGCGGCAAAAGGAGAAACTGCTCGTTTTTTAGCAATTTCTTCTTCAGTCGCCATGTTGGCAAAGATCCGTCTGCTGCAGAAGCGTCAGATAGCGAAACAACAGAACGAGTTTCTTTAATTCGTAAAACCTCGCAGCATGCTCACGCGAATCCTTGTTTTCACAATGTTTACAATCATCGCGTGCTGCAGATGCATCACAATACGTCTTCGAGTGGGAAAGGAATATAAAAGAAGCCATAATTGGTAACGAAGTGAACATGATGTGAGTTAAAAAAAAAAGTCTATAAAGACATTTTAAATTTAAACTAATTTGTTTAACATCGATTTTAAAACAAGCTCTTTCTTCTTATATAAATCAGTCTAGATGTCTGCTAACGGTTCTCAACCCTTTCCGACATCCACAAGTTCTAACGCATTTGCGTGAGACGACTTTTGAAAACATTGCGGCCAGGGGCGTAGCTTTGCAATAATCAATGCGTAGGCCGTCTCGTGAGAAAATCAACGTTGTGGACTCTGCGTAAAGTATCGACCCGGATCAGCTTAAGCATGCCACACAGGCCTACCCGGATAGACACTTTTCGCCTCCTGTGGATTTTCTGTTTCAGGAATAACTACTCTATACATCTATCCCCCCTAAGACGGAATGTGTCGGCCGGATCAGTCTGCGCGGACAGCGCAGGCTGATCTGGTCGATACATAACGCAGATTTGTATCGCCGCAGCTACATTTTGGGGCATTTTGAGAAAAAATATGTAGGCACGTGCCTACAGTGCATAAAGGGAGCTACGCCCCTGGTGACAAAGGGTGAAATTCCTCTTGATGAACACGTTTCGTTTTCATGTTTTTTCTACAATTGTTCTTACATTTATAGATATTTTTCATAATTTGGATTCGTGTTTTTTCAAAGTCGTCTTCTGCAGAGTTGTTATATGTGGGCAGAGGATTTACAGACTTGGATGTTAATGAGATATATTACGAACGATTGATTGCTTTGGAGTTGTTCGCCACCTTCAACAAACAATTGTTCAGTTATATAACGGCGTTTCCTGGTTAAGTTACCAGTACTACTGGTCCATTTATCCTGACACCAACCAGTCAATCGTAATGCTAACCCTGGTTAAGTTACCAGTACTACTGGTCCATTCATCCTGACACCAACCAGTCAATCGTAATGCTAACCCCTGGTAAGTTACCATTACTACTGGTCCATTTATCCTGACAACAACCAGTCAATCGTAACGCTAACCCCGGGTAAGTTACCAGTACTACTGGTCCATTTATCCTGACACCAACCAGTCAATCGTAATGCTAACCCCGGGTAAGTTACCATTACTACTGGTCCATTTATCCTGACACCAACCAGTCAATCGTAATGCTAACCCCGGGTAAGTTACCAGTACTACTGGTCCATTTATCCTGACACCAACCAGTCAATCGTTATGCTAACCCCGGGTAAGTTATCAGTACTACTGGTCCATTTATCCTAACACCAACCAGTCAATCGTAATGCTAACCCCGGGTAAGTTACCAGTACTACTGGTCCATTTATCCCGACACCAACCAGTCAATCGTAATGCTAACCCTGGGAAAGTTATCAGTACTACTGGTCCATTTATCCTGACACCAACCAGTCAATCGTAATGCTAACCCCGGGTAAGTTATCAGTACTACTGGTCCATTTATCCTGACACCAACCAGTCAATCGTAATGCTAACCCTGGATAAGTTATCAGTACTACTGGTCCATTTATCCCGACACCAACCAGTCAATCGTAATGCTAACCCTGGGAAAGTTACCAGTACTACTGGTCCATTTATCCTGACACCAACCAGTCAATCGTAATGCTAACCCCGGGTAAGTTACCAGTACTACTGGTCCATTTATCCTGACACCAACCAGTCAATCGTAATGCTAACCCCGGGTAAGTTACCATTACTACTGGTCCATTTATCCTGACACCAACCAGTCAATCGTAATGCTAACCCTGGGTAAGTTATCAGTACTACTGGTCCATTTATCCTGACACCAACCAGTCAATCGTAATGCTAACCCCGGGTAAGTTACCAGTACTACTGGTCCATTTATCCTAACACCAACCAGTCAATCGTAATGCTAACCCTGGGTAAGTTATCAGTACTACTGGTCCATTTATCCTGACACCAACCAGTCAATCGTAATGCTAACCCCGGGTAAGTTATCAGTACTACTGGTCCATTTATCCTGACACCAACCAGTCAATCGTAATGCTAACCCCGGGTAAGTTACCATTACTACTGGTCCATTTATCCTAACACCAACCAGTCAATCGTAATGCTAACCCCGGGTAAGTTACCAGTACTACTGGTCCATTTATCCTGACACCAACCAGTCAATCGTAATGCTAACCCCGGGTAAGTTACCAGTACTACTGGTCCATTTATCCTAACACCAACCAGTCAATCGTAATGCTAACCCCGGGTAAGTTACCAGTACTACTGGTCCATTTATCCTGACACCAACCAGTCAATCGTAATGCTAACCCCGGGTAAGTTACCAGTACTACTGGTCCATTTATCCTGACACCAACCAGTCAATCGTAATGCTAACCCCGGGTAAGTTACCATTACTACTGGTTCATTTATCCTGACACCAACCAGTCAATCGTAATGCTAACCCCGGGTAAGTTACCATTACTACTGGTCCATTTATCCTAACACCAACCAGTCAATCGTAATTCTAACCCCGGGTAAGTTACCAGTACTACTGGTCCATTTATCCTGACACCAACCAGTCAATCGTAATGCTAACCCCGGGTAAGTTATCAGTACTACTGGTCCATTTATCCTGACACCAACCAGTCAATCGTAATGCTAACCCCGGGTAAGTTACCAGTACTACTGGTCCATTTATCCTGACACCAACCAGTCAATCGTAATGCTAACCCTTGGTAAGTTATCAGTACTACTGGTCCATTTATCCTGACACCAATCAGTCAATCGTAATGCTAACCCCGGGTAAGTTACCAGTACTACTGGTCCATTTATCCCGACACCAACCAGTCAATCGTAAAGCTAACCCCGCAACCCAGTGCGCAAAGGAGGGCAGTCATTATTACCATAACTTCTTTGGTTTGACACGGTCAGTGACCTCCCGTACCCGAGGCCGACACTCTACCACTACACCACCGAGACGATCAGATTACATACAAGCACATTTTCCAGTGACACGGACCAATTTACGTGCACATCCGATCTGTTGTTTATCAAACATGGATAGGGTCGCGTTACTGATCGATCTTGTTTAACCAGATATCTACATAATCGCATTTCCTCGCCAAGTCCTCGAGCAGAAACCTAATAAACCTCTAATTTCACGTCAATTCTGCTGTCTGATACGGAACCAATAGTCGATTCATAGTATATAAATACGTGGTCCCCGCTTTATACGGTAAATTTCCGAAATGTTGCGGGTATGAATGATCAATTGATTGATTATTACTTCTCAATATTTGAAAATTGGATGAACGCGGATTTTAGGACAATTGTTTAATTAATTTCCACATGGGAGAATATTATACATTTTTGATATGAGAAGGACATCTTTTTATAACAACCATTTATAAGAAAATGAACGGCTGCGGTTTTCTTTATAAATAATCAAAAATCTTCTGACAAGAACGAAATAAGGTACTGACAAGAGCAAAGTACATGCCTGATGTAAATGAAGCTAGAACCTGAAGTGAACGAAGTAAGAAACTGACAAGAACTAAGTCCATGACTGAAGTAAATGAAGCTAGAACCCGAAGTGAACGAAGTAAGAAACTGACAAGAACTAAGTCCATGACTGAAGTAAATGAAGCTAGAACCTGTCCTGAACGAAGTAAGAAACTGACAAGAACCAAGTACATGAATGAAGTGAACGAAATAAGAAACAAACACGAACTAAGTTCATGACAGAACAAATGAAGCTCGTAACTTAAGAAAATGCAATAAGAAAATAACAAGAACTAAGTTCATGACTGAAGTAAATGAAGCTTGTAACTGAAGTGAACGATGTAAGAAACTAACAAGAGCTAAGTCCATGACTGAAGTAAATGAAGCTTGTAACTGAAGTGAACGAAGTAAGAAACTAACAAGAACATAGTACATGCCTGAAGTAAATGAAGCTAGAACCTGAAGTGAACGAAGAAAGAAACTGACAAGAACCAAGTACATGAATGAAGTGAACGAAGTAAGAAACAAACAAGAACTAAGTTCATGACAAAACAAACTAGAGATTGCTTTCTTGAAAAAGCGCTTGTCTCCCCATTTGTGTGGTCGTAGGGGAGGAAAAGAAATGATGGAGATGAATTTTTTAGTTTTGGACTGGAGATGAAGCAACAGTGACAATCCTCAGTTATTGAGCGGAAACCATTTTTCAGCTGAGGGTTACCATGACCTTGGTCTTTGACCTAGTGACCTCAAAATCAATAGGGGTCATTTGAGATGAAGCAACTGACAATCTTCAGTTATTGAGCGGAAACCATTTTTCAGCCAAAGGTCACCGCGACCTTGACCTTTGACCTACTGACACCAAAATCAATAGGGGTCATCTACAGGTTAGGACCAAGCTGCACACCAAGTATGAAGTTTCTGGGTATAAGCGTTCTTGAGTTATTGAGTAAAACACATTTTTCAGCTGAAGGTTACCGTGACCTTCGACATTTGACCTTGTGACCTCAAAATCAAACAAATTCAATAAAGGTCATTTACTGCTTAGGACCAACCTGCACACCAGGTATGAAGTTCCTCAACATAAGCATTCTTTAGTTATTGAGAGGAAACCATTTTTTTTCAGCTGAAGGTTACCATGACCTTGACCTTTAAACTAGTGAACTCAAAATCAATAGGAGTCATCTACTGGTGGTGACCAACCTGCACACCAAGTATTAACTTCCATGGCGAAAGAATTCTACAGTTATTAAGCAAAAACAATGTTTCAGCTCATTATCACTGTGACCTTTCAGCTCAAGGTCAATGTGACCTTGACTTTGACCTCAAAATTAATAGGGTCTTCTACTGGGCATGGCCAACCTGCCTAACAAGTATGGAGTTCCTCGGCCTAAGCGTTCTTCAGTTATTGAGCGGAAACCATTTTTTAGCTCACAAGGTCACCATGACCTTGACCTTTGACCTTCTGACATCAAAATCAATAGGAGTCATCTACTGGTCATGATCAACCTGCATACCAAGTATGAAGATCCTATGCCCAAGCGTTCTTCAGTTATTGAGCGGAAACAAGTGTGACGGATGTGACCTTGACCATTGTGACCTTGACATTTGACCTAGTGACCTTAAAATTAATAGGGGTCATTTGCTGGTGGTGACCAACCTGCACATCAAGTATGAAGTTCCTGGGCCCAAGCAAAAACTATTTATCAGCTCATTGTCACTGTGACCTTTCAAGCTCATGGTCACTGTGACCTTGACTTTAGACGTACTGACCTCAAAATCAATAGGGGTCTTCTACTAGGCATGGCCAACCTGCATTTTTTACCTCACAAGGTCACCATGACCTTGACCTTTGACCTTCTGTTATCAAAATCAACAGGGGTCAGCTACTGGTCATGACCAACCTGCATACCAAGTATGAAGTTCCTACGCCCAAGCGTTCTTCAGTTATTGAGTGGAAACAAGTGTGACAGACGGAAGGACGGAAGGACGGAGGGACGGACGGAAGGACGGACGGAACGGGCAAAAACAATATGTCACCCCCATGTAATGGGGGAGACATAATGAATCTCGTAACTGAAGAAGATGCAATAAGAAAATAACAAGAAGTTCATGACTAAAGTAAATGAAGCTTGTAACTGAAGTGAACGAAGTAAGAAACTAACAAGAGCTAAGTCAATGACTGAAGTAACTGAAGCATGTAACTGAAGTGAACGAAGTAAGAAACTGGCAAGAACTAAGTCCATGACTGGATAAATGAAGTTATTAACTGAAGTGAACGAAGTAAAACAATAACAAGAACTAAGTACATACCTGCAGTAAATGAAGACAGTAACTGAAGTGAACGAAGTAACAAAATAACAAGATCTAAGTCCATGACTGAAGTAAATGAAACTTATAACTGAAGTGTGAGCAAAGTAAAAAACTAACAAGAACTAAGGACATGACTGAAGTGAACGAAGTAAGAAACTGACAAGAACTAAGTCCATGACTGATGTAAATGAAGCTTGTAACTGAAGTAAAACAACTGACAAGAACTAAGTACATGCCTGAAGTAAATGAAGTTATTAACTGAAGTGGTCAATGTAAATACTGTAGCAGACGAGAACGAAGGCCATCCATGTAACTGAACAGTTTCAGCTGATGGGATCAATTTGAATTGTTGTGTCATGAATATTACATTTCTAGAGTCTACATAACGTAAGACGCTAACCTCATCATGTTCCCACTTGCAGTCGTATTTTGACGCATCTGTAGCTGACAAATTTTACAAACATTGTGACATTGCGGCACTCGGAGAAATTGCTTATGAGCAATTTCTCCTTTTACCATAATGTTTGAATCTCTATTTAATATCGATACTTTCAATGTATCAATGTATTAATGTGTCACAAGGAGAGAAAAACATGCAGCCAGTCCGGGGCTCGAACCCGGGACCTCTCGCTTTCAGGGCAAGTACTCTACCGACTGAGCTAACCGGGCCGCTTACATGAAGTCCCTCCAATTGTGTACAAGTTCAGACCGTGACATACACCCCTGGTTAACTGGAAATTCGTCCTCGAATTTCGGAATTCCAGTGCCAAGGATGTCATAAATCGCACTGCAAGCGCTATTAGACTGACCAAGCAGTGCTGTCACGGTCCCTTATTGGGCGCCAATGTCACAAGGAGAGAAAAACATGCAGCCAGTCCGGGGCTCGAACCCGGGACCTCTCGCTTTCAGGGCAAGTACTCTACCGACTGAGCTAACCGGGCCGCTTACATGAAGTCCCTCCAATTGTGTACAAGTTCAGACCGTGACAAATGTATTCAATGTTAGAATGGTTCATAATTTTGTCATCATGATTTCAAGGATGTCTGATGCAGATTTGTTGTATGTTGGAAGGGGTTAAAAACGCCATGGAGGAGGCCATACTTGTATTAGTTTTAAAGTATTTGGTATGACGCGACACGGGATGGAACCCGGGTACCTCCGCTCGTGAGTCCTAGAATTAGTATTGATATCCTGGATTTTGACGAGACATGCTTTCCCATATTCACAGAATATTGCTATGCCAAGAAAAGGTAAATCAGAAATGAGTTAATGTAGACCAACTTCAGACTGACCGAATGTAGTGGATGATCTTGATCTACACAGTTCACTACTGTTTAATGTCGTGCGTAGTGCGATAATCAAGTTAAGTTGCGTAACGCAGGATAAGGGTTAAAACGGTTGTTGTTGTTGTTTGGTTGTTGACGTTGTTTACCATCGCGCTCGGCAATATTGCCATTTGGCTAGCATAAGGGTTAAAACGGTTCCGAGCTATTTCTATTTCATATCACGCACTGTATTCCCTAAGGCTGTAACATCACATGGAGTCGAACCTACTCACTGTGACAACACGAGCCTGGCCTAGGAAAAGTGGTATAAACTGATATCATTTCTGAACAGTGTCTGTTCAGATAGGTCTGCACATGTCCGTTATATCAGGGTCTGGATACGTTGACACCTGCTTAAAACATGCTTGCGTAAGTTATAATGAACACTGTAGATCTTGATCAGACTGCGAAGATGTCCAGGCCGATCTCGATCTACAATGTTCATAAAAATTAATTGTAACCTGTTTTGCACAGACAGAATCAAATATAAATTTATTATGTCGTTCAAATGGTGGATATCTGCAGGGAAAACTACTGTTTATTGTTAAACAGTCAATGTCTGAATCAGATCCCCTGATGCATGTATATTGATTTATATCGAATTTCTGCGTGTTAAGTTTAACACTGAATTATCTAAAGCAAGCCTGTTACAAGTAAAGGTAGAAGTTCACATTGTTAAAGGTATAGGATCAGATCGAACAGTGCATCTTCAACATCTTGGCACAGTGTATACTATAGCCAGAGAAGCTTCTAAACATCGGTTATGTGTGATTTGCGAAAGCTGTACACCCATATATACAATGATACATATTCGCAATGATCAGGCTGTACCTTTGTGCATACTTATCATTATACAGGCTAACGCTTACAGTATACGTGGAAATGTAGCCAGTAGTTGCATGGGAATAACCGCGGAGTTTTGATGAAACATATGTTTAGCCTAGTAGATGAACTGGCCGCCGTCGTATGGAAACCGAACTATTGATGATAACAATCAATAGATCGATATATCGATAATGAGTGGCGCTCTGTATACACCTGCCGTAATGCCCTTTTTGTGTTCGACCACCCACGTCTTATCTGGCTCTGCACTAATCGCACATAAGTCAAGAAGGGCCTCAATACACTACCGATCCGATAGCATGGGTGCGCTGGCAGTTATTTTCATTGACAGGTGTAATCATCACGCATATCTAGGTTGGGTGTCCTAGAACATAGGTCGCATCGACATCAAAGCATGACAAAATAAGTAAGTAAGGAAAGTTGAGTATTGCAGTACAGCTTACCGAGTTAAGGCACAGTTGTTAATCACAATTTAAACCAAAAACTTACATAGTTTGCTAAAGGACGCCCCGCCACCTCATACGCCAAAGACAGGTTGGCGTCATAATGAAACACAACAGAAACGGTCACGGATGGGGGAAAGAGACGCGTATACGCGGCGTTCTGCGAAATCCAACGTTTAATTATTTGCGACCATTGTTGACAAAGATCATCCAGCGCACCCGCTTTGTCTGATCTTGTTCTGCACTGTTCGTCAATAGGTCATAGAGGATTTCAAGTAACTTTTTAAAAAAGCCAGTGTATATTTGTATCCGATAGCATAGTCCAGGTTTCTGTACTCGGAATGCGATTTTATAGTTTGATTATTCGCATCCGTTACCATGCAATATGTAACGTTAACATATTGAGATTACCGATAGCATGGATGAGTATACAGACCTTCTTTAAACGTGTAATGATTACGCTAAGGTTGGTTTTCGCAAAGCATTGCCAATATGTTAAATGGATGAAAGAAAAAGGCTTAACTTACAACAGTTTCTAGATTGTGTAGCTCAAAAGACACTTACCTGAAAAATAAAACAGAAATACAATTGTACTATCATATGTTACCTTCAAACAAATAAGTGACGTTAAAAGTCATTTAATTAAATGTCATTTGTGACTAGTTCAAATCCAGGGGCGTAGCTCCCTTTAGGCACTGTGGGCACGTGCCTACACATGTTTTCTCAAAATGCAGCTGCGGCAATAGACATCTGCGTAATGTATCGACCAGATCAGCCTGCGCTGTCCGCGCAGACTGATCCGGTCGACACATTCCGTCTTAGGGGGATATATGTATAAAGTAGTTATTCCTGAAACAGAAAATCCACAGGAGGCGAAAAGTGTCTATCCGAGTAGGCCCGTGTGGCATGCTTAGGCTGATCCGGGTCGATACTTTACGCAGAGTCCACAATTTCGATTTTCTCACGAGACGGCCTACACATTGAGTATTGCAAAGCTACGCCCCTGAAATCAGCATGTGCATTTGCGCAATTTGATCTGATTCTGCTCTGTGAACAACTATTCAGCGGATGATTGAAAAAGCGTCGGACAATCAGTGATATATAAATTATGTTTTGAGCCAGTGATTGAGAAAAGGTACAGGTTGGCATTTTCGAACGATGTAGATTCAGCTCATCTTGTCCAACGGCTAAGTTTTATCAGGCAACTTGAAAAAAGACGACCAAATGCCGAAAATATATGATTATATTTTAACGTATTGGATTTATTCTGCGCACAGAAGATTTGGAGATAAATCGTAAACGGACGGACGGGCGGAAATTCGAAGAATGCAGGAACGAACTAATGGACGGAAAATCAGACACACTTATCGAGACCAAATATGATGAATGTTGCATGAATTAATAGGTCATTTTAGTTATTTAAGCTCGATAAACATTGCGCCGCTATTAAGTCTAAAGGAATCAATTAACTATTTAATGAATAAATTCTAGTGTGTCTTGTTACCATTTTCCACTTTCAGACGTTTTTTGACGCATGTGCAGCAGACGAATTTTGAAAACATTATGACATCAAAGAATTTGATTACGAAGAGCAAATTTCTCCATTTGCCAAATTATTTTCACTTTAATTCTATACTTAAACTTTCCCCTAGAGACATTTAACCCTTTCCCTCATATAGACGCTTTCTGACGCTTCTGCAGCAGACGGCTTTTTAAAAACATAGTGACAAAAGAAGAAATTGCACAAAACGTGCAATTTCTCCTTTTGCCACAATGTTTTCCACTTTTTGTCGAATGGATAACCTATGTTTTGACAAAATACGTTCAAAGTCGTCTGCTGCATAATTGTCGTATGAGGGAAAAGGTTAACCCATTTTATGTCGTCTGCTACAAATGTGTTGTATGTGGGAAAGGGTTACCGAACCGCCCGTTTCTAATCAATTGAAAAGAACCAAGTTCTTTGACAAATAGGATTTTAATGATAAAAACAAGCCACCAGATGGTTGGGTTCCCGTGCTACATTGTCTACATGTCTAACGATCCATTATTTGTCATTTCGCACCTATGTAAAGTCAATATTTGACGAAGCCATACGTTTCAAATTCCTTCTGAAAAGTTTGTTTATACAATTGTGTTTCGTTTATAGATTTAGAAAACCTACCTAAACGCAAATACAATACAGAAAGTTATTCATTTAAGGAGAGATTGAGGATATTTCTTTTATTAAATGTAATAATATATATATAAAAAATAATAATGACAATAATACAAATACTTATAATAATCATCATCAAATGAAGATAATAAGGCTAATTCTACTACTACTTCTACTACTACTACTCCTACTACTACTAATTATAAAATGATAATAATGCACAACTTTAATAGCATGACATGAATATAGACGTTAGGCACGATATTGGTACCTTAATTTAAGTCGAATGTGACATAAAGACTGATAAAATAGGTACCAATATCGTGCGTAACGTCTCAGCTTAAATCGCGGGATCACTAGAACACGTCGATAACTCGAAGTAATGGATGTGTCCATGTCGTCATTTCGAGTCATGCCGAGTATATTGTAAATACTTCTGGTTTGATGGTTAAAATGGTGTCTTCCATTTTATCAGAGCCTTAGATAAGTTCGTTTGGCATGTTCTATAATCCTTAATTGACTTCCAAAACCTATGTTGTGGGTATTCAAAAGAATCGTATCAGTTAGACGACTCTTCTGAGTAGCCACAACATAGGTTTTAATGAGCACTAACAGAGATATCGTGGATGCAAGACATGTTTAGTCTTCCTTATCTAGTCACGTATTTTTTATATTACCAATTTTATTTTCAGTTGACGTTTCGCAGTCGTAATAAATTAGCAATAAAGTTGCCCCTTAAACCATGATGAGTATCGTTTATAATAAAAAATAAATAAAAATATAATACAATAATAAAATTCCGAATAACGTCACCCATCGGTACAAGCAACTTCTCTCGACTCTTTCCCACATATAATAACAATGCAACAGACGACTTACAACACATCATGACACAAATGTGAAAAAATCTGTTGATGAAAGTATTGTTATAGAATGAAGTTGAAAACGTTGTGACACAAGAAGAAATAGCTCATGATGAGCAATTTCCCCTTTGGTCACACTGTTTTCAAAAGTCGACTGCTGCAGAGGCGCCATAATGCATCTGTATGTGGGAAAGGGTTAACTTTGTAATTAGAAACTAAATCATTGCGTAACTATATTTTTTAATTCCTTATTATGCCCGATTCCATATTAAGAGTTATGCTTCATTGTAAATGAATGGCCTAGCCTTATTTAAAAGCGAACCCGTTTTATGAAAAGCACATTGCTTTATAACGTAATAATTTATAATATTGCTTGCGCACGTTGTGGCAAGAATGTAAGTACAAAGTTCAGCTTGAACCTTTATAATGACCCAAATACTGCATTACAGAACCTGCGTACATGACGCGACCCTTGTTCTGAGAATAATGACATCAATTAAACATGATCTATGCCAGAACACACGGTATTCAATTTCAGCCATCAAATGTTGTTTAAGCTTATTAACGGAATTGAAGAAGTAAATCATTCGAGTTTATTTAATTAAGACCATCTTTATCTGTACTATACTCATTATGCTTCTATCGATTTGAGCCATTACTGCACAAATCCTGGTAAATTAATTAGTGGGGTTTTCTACATAATATTGTATTTCGTCTTTGTAAACCGCATCCTGTATTACTCGAGTTACCTGACCGCGATATTTGCGCAAGAATACATAATGGATGTTCAGAAAGTCACTATGAGACAAGCTCAAATTTCCCCGACATTTGTAGCAGACGACTTAAAAATAACTATGAAATATCTCTATTTATGAAAATATAGTTAAAAAACATTGAAGCAAAGGGAACAATGTGTACAAGTATTTACCAGGGAGATCGGAAAATCAGTTTGAAAAAAAGATAAAATGATTATGATTATCCCTTGGGGGGGGGGGGGGGGTTGGTCATGCATTGTGCAAGAAATAATTCACCGAGTGAAAAAGGTTACCGTCATTTCCAGTGCATTCTATACACATTTACAATTTAAACTCTGCATTCTGGTGATGGTATACACTCATTACTACGCAAACAACGCGTTTTTATTTGGCTAGATCCGCATGACCACGGGTGTATTTGACGTAATTTGACGTACAGACGTTTCTTGAACCCTGCTATGACATCGTTATTATCCGTCATATTTAATTCAGAGACACTGTCAAAGGAAGTTTATATTTACCTAGAATTATGATATTAATTCGTTGACACAGACATCCTCAGAATCAATTTTCTTTGTGCATGCAAACTTATTTTAATCTATATATTATGTTCGAAGACGGAAACTGTTTTTTGTATTTGATGTTGTTTTACGAAATTCCGTTTTAATTGGAAAAAACAATACAATACTTGTTCGGGTGTTAAAGTCTGGAAATACATGTAGAAATGTTGTTAAGGTTTGAATAATAGAAACAAAGAGAACTCTTTATTAGCGAGGAGCCCTTTAACTTTCTTTTATTCTTTCTTTCTGAACAGACAATACACAAAGATGTTTACTACAATTCATTTGATTTCCTATCGTGTTTTATATTATATGCCGACCAAATAAATACAAAGAGAAACATAAATTCCTAACGCTTCCTTCGGTTCAATAAAGAATCCTGAAATAATCAAACAACGGTAAGTACTTCAAATCATCTAAATGATTATTCAAGAATAAAAGGGATTTTCTGGGTAAATTTTAATATTCCTTGCTCATGATTTCCACAAGGTTTATGAGTTCGTTTACGACTTACGGTCTAAGCGATTCATAAATACGCACGAGGCGCGTCATACGAAATGGGGTCTTACAGCATTGTTGTATAAGGTATCACTTGAATCGATGGCTTCTCTGAAAACGATTGGGAAATAAACTAAAAAGTCCATGTAGGAAGTCAATGCGACATGCGTCATTCGTCTTCCACCAATGGACTAAGTCTATGTGGAAAAGCAGCCAGTAGCTTGGGAAGATAGTTGTGTGGAGTACTGGTGTGAGAAAACCAGGAAATGCATGCGTAGGTGAACTGGCCCCTATGGTATAACTGAGAAATTGTTAAAAACGGCGTTAAACCCCAATCAATCAAACCATGTCGGAAGAATGTTGAGTGGAGTACTGGTTTAAAGGTAAACGCAACACAATTCGTTACAAAACGGATGTGTTACTACATCTTATTACAAGGATAACAACAGTGGGACTACAATAAAGTGTTGTTGCTTTTTGTTTTGTTATAAGTTTTATCTGAGTTGGCTCTTAACCCTTTCCCACATACAACAAATCTGCACCAGACGACTTTGAGAATATCTGGGCACAGACGAAAAAATCTCTATTCATCTCTTAACGGACAGTAAGGATTACTGCGCGTATGCCCAAGTTCAACAAAGTCTTCACTGTACGCAGATGCACCGAAACCCCAACTCGCCAGGCGTGGCTCACGAGCACTAAACCATCTTGTGAGAATAAGTGGCTACATCTTTATGGCGGCGAGTCTCAAGTTGGCGATTGTTTTCGTCTTTTTTCAAAGCTCGTCAAAAAAATGAATCAATCTTTGGTAAGATAAGATGAACTAATAATTAGTTTTTCCTTTTCTCTTTATGGCGAACCGGAAATACCCCATTCGTGTGATAACAATCCATTTCCGGTGGTTTGTTTCAGACTATTTTCATGTTGTGGTTCAGAGAGAACTTCTATCAGGGTTTACAGACTACCAAAACAATTCCTTCTTTATTAAACCATTGCCAACATAAAACTCATATGCACAATATTCAAACGCTATTTGCTTATTTATCTTTCGTAAAAGATAGCTTAATTGTAAAATAAAGTTATTTTTCTTTCGATTTCCTACAACTCGTCTACTTTATCTGAAGGAAACAGCAACACTAGCTTGGAAATGAAACCAGATGACTTTATTAGGAGGAATAAACTCGTCTTTTTCCAATCAAATCTCTCCTGGGATGCAACCTAGGGTTTGAGGGTCATATAAGGATTTGGGAATGTAAAATAGTCTTTTTATTTCGATCTCTGGGTCCAATTCCATCAACATTACTTAGCGCTTAAGTAATCCTTAAATACTTAACCGCGAATTTCATCATTTTTGTTTCTCATTAAAAATGCCAGCATATTTCATTTCTTAACAAGAATTGTTATTCAGCGAGGTAACTATTTGTGTCAAGTTAGCTAGTTACTTAAAAGCCTTCCACTATTCATATAAGCGTAACAAAAATGATGAAAAATGTTTTTGAAGTATTTTTAAGTATTACTTAGCGCTAAGTAAGGTTGGTGTTTCCGTAATCTGGGATTCACATTGAAGAGAACACTGTTGGTGGGGTAGGTGGGGTTGATTAGACACAATCTGATGATCCGCCCCTCACCAAAGTGCACAACACTTTCAATGACAAACATAAATAGACAGACACTATTGATATTCACGTTATTATGTTACTTCAAATAAAACCATAACAATTGAGGTGTTGTTACAAAGGGCGTTAAGACACTCTTGACGTGCGTCAGATATAAACGTTCGCCAGCCGAATCCCGGTAGCTCAGTCGGTAGTGACGTAGGCTGCCAATCCCGGGGTCGTGATCTGTTTAAACCCCAGCTCGGCCAACATTCTTTCGTACGTTTGGCAAACGCCAATGCGACAAGCATCATTCATCTTCCTCCAATGGGCTAACAGTCTATGTGGGAAAGCAACCAGACACTGGGAAATACTGCTGTGTGGTGGGTTGATGTGGTAAAGCCAAGAGGAACATAAGGTTCGTAAACTGACTGCCGTATCATATGAGTGGAACATTGTTGTAAACAGCGTAAAACCCCAATAAATAAATACATCGTCGCCTAGTCCTGTACAGCAACAGTGAAGATGGGTTGGGTTCGGGCAATGTATGTAAGTATATAAATCGTAGCCTAGTCCTGTACGGCAACAGTGAAGATGAGTTGGGTTCGGGCAATGTATGTAAGTATATAAATTGGCCTATTAGAACATAATATCAAGGATGGATGTGCCTGTGTTTATGTTCATTGGCAATTAAACAATGTCACTGATGACGACAATTGAACTACTATCAGTTAGCTGCTATTGTTTTTTAACCCTTTCGCTGCCAAAGTCAATTAAAGGCGTTTGCAAACAATGCACATTCAGGTGAGACAGTTCATAATGAGCTGTCTCACCTGAAATCTGCATTGTTTGCCACTTAGACATTAAAGTTTACCAACATTCCTGATGGACGAAAAGTGGAGTGGTTCAATTTTCTACATGGAAGAGTCGACTTTGTGAAATTCGGCAGTGAAAGGTTTAAAGTACAAAAATATGTTTAGCAATTTGCTCTTTCGAATGACAATTAGTGTGCTTTCGGGCAACGTGTTTGCTCAAGCTATACTAGAGTGAATATGAACACTGCACGAAAAGTGGGATTTAATTTAGAAGTAAATTTCCTTAAATTTCCTTAAAGTAAATTTCGGAATTTAAGGAAATTTAAGGAAATTTACTTTTAAATTAAATCCCAATTTTCGTGCAGTGGAAGTTTTACTCTTTCTGGTAAAAGTGCAAGTATTTCTAAAATACACGTGTTACATATATCGGCGGTACGTGAAAATGTGACAGGGACAAATACAGGGACCTAGTTATAACATAATTAATTTATTTCAGAAAGATGGCATTCAGACTTTTTAAAAATATATGTATACGTATGGTTTGAGGGATGATCTATGTAAACCAAAATGTGTACGGTCTCATGATGCTCTGACTTATTGCTGACACATACCTATGCATTTAACCCTTTCCCACATACGACAATTCTGCAGCAGACGACTTTGAAAATATATTGGCAAAAAGGTAAAATATCTCCATAAATGAGAGTTTAATCACTAAATACAGTTGAAAACATTGTGGCAAAAGAGGACGTTGCTCATCATAAACAATTTCTCCTTTTAGCCAAAGTGTTTTCAAAAGTCGTCTGCTGCAAATACGTCGGAATGCGTCTGCAGGTGGGAACAGGTTGAGATGAAAGTTAGGATGAACAGTAACAAGAAAAGAAGATTACTCGATAAATTCACTGTTTGATACTGTGAGTATATCAGGTCACAATCCACCTTTAGTTTTCAATAACCACTGGAAGCATGGAATACAGGTAGAATACGTGCTTACAAACCAGTGTATAATTGGGGTACGTTTCGCAAACAACAAGTACAAAAACGTCGGATATATCAATTTACGATGCGCGGCGGGAGGGACTTTCTTAAAAAAACATTCAAGGCTTTCAACTCTTTTTATATCCACAAAATCGTTAATTAGACGGATCTGCATGGAAGATCTATCACTAACCCTTTCCCTCTTGCAGATTCATATACAGTAGACAACTTCTGAAATCATAGTGACAAAAGGTGAACATGCTCGTTATGAGCAATTTCTCCTTTTTGCCACAATGCTTTCAACTCTATTTAATGATCATACATTCATTTTCAGAGGGTTTCAATAAGTTTTACTAGATGTTTTCAGTAAACACCTGCTGTAGATTTTGTTTCTGTTTGTGGGAAAGGGGTTAACGCTTCAAAGCTATGGAACGAGGCGTAATCACCGGGATATATGCGATCCAGAGAGCTCTCGATAAAATGTTATTCAATCATAATTACACCTTTAACCCCTATGTCGTGGTACCCGTAACAATCGGCGCAGTGGGACCATTATTTCGAGTTCCAGCAGAACAGTTGTATTCAGTACTCTATTCTCATTGAATATTCATAAGCAACCATAGCCCCATTTTAGTTGGGACATGAATATTTATAAGATGAGTACCTGTTGTATCGTGCAGTTTCGTTTAAATGTCACTTGTAACTTAACGATTACTTTTTACTGCAATCCTATTGAGAGTAGGCCATTATTTTGTTTCAAACATTTAAACTAATCACATGGAATTTGAAACGATGCTAAAGTTCTCATTAAGAAACGTGTATTGCGCAGCCTTTTTTTAGGACTGATATATTCGCTGGAAAATCAAGAGGGAAACTTTACAAAGTTAATTATCAATATTGTCTAGTATAATATATACAATTTGGTTATCATTAAACATTTATTACGAGGATTGTAACCGGAGGATATTATCAAGCGTGTAACAAACGAATGCGAGAGCACGGGTTTGTTAATAATATGAATAAATTGCGAAGGACAAAAATGTAGTGTTAAAACAATGACTAAATTACTAAATTACTCGTATACGGTTTATACATGTATAGGATCGATGGAATTGGATGTCATTCGTCGTAAAGTAGTTATCATTTGATTTAAGAAACCGCGTTTATGACGCTTTCATGACGCGAACTTGTATCATATTTAGTATGTGTAGACGTTAACATCTCCAATGGGACTTATTTCCTACCAGGAATTTTTAATTCCCTTCCCCGTATAGGTCCATAAATCTTAGTGTTATTTGTAAAATGGTAGGGAAACTATGGGACCAAAAATAGACAATTTTATTGAGCAATATAAAAAATCAAGAAATTTAGAATAGTAAAACTGACAAAGAAACCTAATTATTGCACGTTCGCGACCATCATGGTGAAAAAATTTCAATCGGTATGGCAATAAACCCTTTGACGGCTGGTACTCAACTTGGCCGGCCAGACCTTATATTGCTGGCTGCCAAACTTAATATGTCTTTCTTGATATTCCTCAAATTTGTTATGGACTCTTCCAAACGCAAAAGCTGTACAAGTCCATTGTTCAGAAGTTCAGAATTTGGAAGAGTTAAGCCATGTATAAAAGGGAACCTACATACAGCGAACTTGGAAAACATTTAGTCAAACATATGGAAACTCTCTATTAATAAAAGAACAAATATTAAATACAGTTGAACACATTGTGGCAAAAAGAGAAATTGCTCTTTTTGAGCAATTTCTCCTTTTGCCACGATGTTTTCAAAAATCTGCTGCAAAGTCGACCGAAAGTTACTGTATGTGGGAAAAGGATACCTCCCGATATAATAGGTACTTTGAGGACACGCGAGCCAAATTTCTGTAAACCCCTGCCTGATCCAATAGCTTCATAGCATAGACAACGCAATGACAACAATACAGGTAACAAATATGCATTATATGATAACAAATCGTATCTATCCATCTAATCCAATATCCTTGGTACACATAAGTTAACGCTTTCAGCGCCGAATGTCATAAAGTAGACTATTCCATGTACAAGACCGGACGACTCCATTTGCTCATGTATTCGTATCAAGGGTTTTGGACTATTTTATTTTCATAAATAAAATGCAAACAATACTGAGTTCAGGTCAGACATCTTGTTATTAGCTGTCTCACCTGGATCTGTATTGTTTGCAGAGACCTCGATAATGCCATTGGCGCCGCAAGAGTTTATAATACTAGAATCACCTCGATCTACACAGTTTTAAATTAAACCGTAGGTTATCGGCTTTTATATATTAAAACTTGTAATATATATAATTAGCCGACAACGTACGGCCTAACTTTGAAATTGATGAAACATTGTGGGGACTACATAATTCGTCTCCCGTCTAGACAGTGGAAACTAGGTAAACGAACCCATCGATCAGACTATCTTTGAAAGCGCGCCATTATTCAGTTTTTTTGTTCGTCTGCATCTCGGTTTTTATTTCTTTGGTTTACCAAAGAAGTATAGTTACGGGAAACTCAGGGCTAACCTCGTTAATTCCAGTTCTCATGTTGCCTACGCCTGAATGTAGTTCTACCAATATGCACTGCATTTTCAAATAATTCAGCATTATTGATAAAGAAACACAATAGTTATCTTATAAGTTGTATAGTGTCGTCTAGTTTTTGGAAAGGAATTTCGTATTGATATGTAATAGAGTGTTTTAAATAATCGAACGCGGTAGAATTGATCCTTACACTTATTTCGACCGAAGTACACACAACCGATTTGCCGATACACCGGTACCAAATGATTAGCCTACGCGCAATGTAGTACCTGATTTTAAACGCTTACGCTTGAAGTACAATCAAAGGAACCCAGTAAATTGCTGAAAATTGAAAAAAATATAATTAGGATTTAATTAATCTTCAAAAGCGCATTGACATATGTATAATTGATGGTCTTTTATAGCGCAAGAATATACTAACATATGCTACCGGAAATTCCCATATGTAGTAGGTAACTTCAAATATGGGGTACGTGTTAATACCGGAATATACTGAATATACAGAAATAGACTTTAATATACTGAAATACACTTGTGTAATTACACAAATAAGCATTTTTGAATCGACTCATGGCCTTTTATATGTATCAATACCGCTTAGAGTTGTTGGTCAGTCCGATTAAAAAATGAATTAACACTACACAACAATAAAACAAGTAAAGTGTGAAATACACAATCCTGTCAAAAGGATAAAACGGGTGTAAAGTTGTCAGCTGACAAGATGGAATCCAACCCGGGAAAATTTCAACAAATATGAAGTAATGAAAGACAATACTTTTCTGTGCTGTATGTCGATTCAAAACTGCTTATTTGTGTACTACAAGAGTGTAATTCAGAGTATTTCGGTATATATTCAGTATATTTCGGTATATTTCAATGTATTCCGGTATTTCCCACGTATCCCGAGCGTGCAAACCTGTTATGTTTTCGTTTTTCCTTTTATATGCAATTTCGGTGTTTTGAAATAAGTTGCATAGCCTCTCTGTAAGTATTATTTCTGTGTTTTGCTTTTATAAAAAAATGTGATTGTTCAATTGAACTGTCAATCTGCCATGTTGTTTATTTGAAACAAAGTTATCTTCGTACCCTAGTTATTTTGTACTCATTTTGACAGCTATTTCTACTTTCGTTAAAGTGTTACAAACTCCTTTCAATAACTTTCATTTATAGAAATATGCCTTAATAACACCTCAATAAAGTCGTCTTTCTTTTGTATCTGGGAAAGGATATTTAATTGATGTGTGATGCAATTTTTGTTTTAAAATGTGTGTTGACTCGTGTTATTGTTACTGATTTTCCAAAGAGTTAAATTTTTCATTCAGTTAACAGGTTTTTAAGTATATAACTATAACATAAAAAAACTCTCTGACACCAGGCGCGTAGCTGGACCGAATAGGATTTGCAAGCCGCTATACAGAAATCATGCATGTACTTTAATGAATTAATTATTGATATGAAGAAAAGTAGAATCAAGAAAATAATGTACAAGCTTGGGCTTTTTGGCGTAACAGCAGCTACGTGCCTGGACACACGTATTGTAGTTAAAAAACCCAGCTGCTTTCCCCTTTATCATTGAGGCCTAAGTTACGCTAATCAGAGTTGGGAAATGCTATATAGTCATTAATATTTTATGAGTCGCCTGTTGAATTTCACACAATTGGGTAAAAAGGCGAAAAGTATCTTGAAGATTTAATTTATTAACCTTTTGTTTTATTTTCCAGTGCTGTAACACATCATTTATAAATTTCCAATGTGACAGAAGTTCCCAGAAGGATGGATCGGATGGAGCTATCATAGCCAAAGTCAGAAAATTGTGGTCCATTGGATCTGAAGGCTGTAAACAATCAAACTGTTCCAATGGTTTCCCTACACAGCTGGTGTTTGGGGATTTAAAAACTGTGACGACATGAACAAACTCCAACACATGGCTATACAAACATTTCTGGGCATCGAAAGCAAACTTCTTTTATTGCCCTGGACGGTGAAACAGGACTTAATAGCCCACTCTACAGAAGACACTGATATAATTTGTCTTTGGCATAGACTATCTTGCTTACCTGTTTCACGCGTTGCACATTGCGTTTTGTCTGGGATAAAGGCAAAACAACGCTTTCAGGGGACACGTGGCAGACGTTAAGCAAATACTGGAGGACAACTACCTCATAAACCTTTTTGATGTTTATACCATAAAAGATGTGTCGCGTGAATACATAATTAAGTGTTTGAACCTTAGTATGAGACACAAGCTGGAAACAACCTGGAGAGATGGGTTACATCAATCGCGAAAGCTGCAGACGTATAAACTGTTCAAAGACTGCTTTAAAACTGAGCAATATGTAGATAGACAATTGTCAATAAAACAAAGATCCGCATTGGTGTGATTCAGATGCTGTGTTTTCCCACTATCCATAGAATTGGAGTGATACAGGAGACCCGAGTACCACTAGATAGAAGAACCTGTAACCAAGGACACGTAAGACAAGACACACTTCCTTGTGTCGTGCCTAGGCTACAAGGAACTACGACATAAACATTTTGGTGACATCTTAGGGCAGGACAGTGATAACAACACTCTAAAAACAATGATGAGAAATATTGACTCTAAATCAATCGCTAACTTCCTCATTGAATCATACAAGAGCCAAATCAGATACTAAAGCATCGCCAGTGATATTTATTAAAAACATTGAACCATCTAAATTTAATAACTGTGATAAATTGTAGACATTATGTTGTGATGAAAGAGACTATATTAATTTTTCTGAATGCCTAAAGGAGAATTCATTCTCAAATTCAATACTTGCACAAACAAAACGAATACGATTTACTACTTAATACAATCACTGTATTAATTTACTAAAAGTAACGATAACGTGACCTTCATAAACACTTGCAAACATATATTTCAAAACAAGCAAGTTATCCTTTCATCACAATGTTTTCCACTTTAAGTAATAGTTTATCCATTCTGATGCAATGATAGAGATATTTTTTAAATAATGTTCAAAGTCAATCTGCCGCAAAATTGTTGCAGTGGTAAAGGGTTAAGTTAAATGGTTTCGGTATATAACTGAAATACTGTTGAAATGGTGTAAATCCAAATTATAACCGAAACATGGTACGTTTGTTTTAAGTTTGCTGTATGGACTTTGACATGTTGCTTATAATAATTTTTATTGAACAACGTGTCCTTAGATAAAAAAAATTGTTTACCATAATACAGTTTTTGAATTTGTTCAAGCTGTTGTGATTGGTTACAAAATCATAGCAACCATGCGTCATTACAAAAGGGGTAAATCGAACCTTTACCTACAAATGACAACCCCTACCATTCCACTCTACCAATTTCAAGGTAACTTTATAGGAATTTTTCTTTGATGGGTGTTTTTCAATCTCTTCAAAAACTTACAATCTGTGTAGGCATTATGTGTAGAACTTTGATTGCTGCATCATCAGAAATTGAGAAAAGTAGCCAAACTTTCAAAACCTTTTCCTCAATAAAGTTCATTGGTCAGATTCCAAGATATTTTGGCAGTAATGTTCTTAAAGTGATCCTCTTACAAAATCTGTTGAAGCCTTATTGATTTTGTTGACAAACAGGGCAGCAATGTGGCATTAGGAAAGGTACAAAACGACAAAACTTGTTACATTTCAAGAAACAAATGACCTTTACTGATAAGCTATTTCTTTAACAGAGTGTCCATTCCTTGCAATATCATATACATGAGCTCCTGTTCAAATTTTCACAGATATTTGCAGTTAAATATTTGTTGCTAATTTACTATCACTAAGAGTGCATGATTTAGGGCTATCTTGGCCCTCTTGTTAACTGTTCTACAATTCAACTTTCAAAATGTCACAACAAAGCTTGCAATGCTATAAAAATGAACATTTAGAGTCACTTTGAAAACAAATGTTCATTTTGAGTAACACTAAAACTTGCTCCTATGTTGTAAACCTGCATGTTTTACTAATCTTGGTCTTAAATTTTGATGTAAATGGATATGTGTATAAACACTGTTTGCTGTATTTCTATAAGCACACAATGAAACAGTTTAAGTAGCATAGTTGAGTGTCATTCTGTAACAGAAACAAAGTCTATTTCTATAAGCACACAATGAAACAGTTCAAGTAGCATAGTTGAGTGTCATTCTGTAACAGAAACAAAGGTCTTTGAGACTAGAATACATTCAGACAAACCTCCACCTTTGTGCAATTTGATCTGATTGATCAGATAATATGCATGCTCAGATTGATGTTTATCGTAAAGAGTTATTGATGTTTTCAAGTGGTCAATAGATATAGAATGATACAATTATTTTTGCTTTGGCAGATCTGTTATTCATTTCTCTGATGCGTTTATCTGCTCACCTGTCACATAGTGACAAGGTGAGATATTGTAATTACACTTTGTCTGCCATACGTCCACAATTTCTTAATAACACGATAAACTCTTATTTTAATCAGATTTATATCAAACTTATCCAGAGCTCGGTTCCTTTCGTAAACCAGTCAGGTCCATCAATGCACAACTGGATTATGGCCCTTTAAAATTGGCAAGATTGTTATAATTGACCTTGTGAACGCGATAAAAGCTTCATTCATTATCTTATGTTTATCAAACTTATTCAATAGCTAGATATCTGTGACAGCTCGGCTCCTTTCGGAGATCAGCCAGATATGTTTATGCATGACACGACTATGGCCCTTTAAAATCAGGAAAATAGTTATAATTGACCTTGTGAGCACAATAAATCATTATTTATCACCTGGTGCTTACCAAACTTATTCAGTAGCTAGATATCTGTGAGAGCTTGGTTCCTTTCGAAAACCATTTATGCATGTCAGGATTATAACCCTTTAAATTGGCTGAATTGCTATAATTGACCTTGTGAACATGATAGAGTCATCATTTACGTTCCAATGATTACTAGGAATTTGCTGTGCTCGAGTGGTCAGCGTCGAGGATTTCGAAACAGGGTGTCCCTGGCACAAATGTATCTTAAAAAACATGGTTGTTTTAAACACATTAACAATCTAATTAATCAGGTGAGCAATATAGGGCCATCATGAACCTCTTGTTATGAAAAGTAAACACATTTTAATAGCGCATCAAGGAAACAGCCATGCAGCAGTTCTAATTATTCGCATGTGTGAATAACTAGAACTGTTGCATTGCTCTTTGAAAAGGCAGTCTGGATTTCTGTCCACAGCAGGTCATAGTGTACTGCACATTTCTTAGCAATACTAATTTAATTGTAGTATGTATAAGCACAGTTATACTTAGATATAACCCATATACTGTTGAAATGGCATGAAACCCAATTTATTGTTCAAGGTTGATGCATGCATTGATGCATGCATTGATGCATGCATTTTAAAATGTGTTGACACAAGTAGTATGAACTGAAATTGGTACAGTATGCATACCCATTTTAGAGGAGTATTGCTTTCTGATCTGGGTCTACTTAATTTGTCAGTGTTTTAGACTGTCACCTTATTATAATGAGTAATGGTGATACATGTATCCAGCCTGTTTCCCAAAAGTAATATTTAAAAATAATAATAAAAATATAAAAGATTGGTGAATTCATTCTCTGTGTTTATGTGTTAAGAATTGATCGACTCACTATATGGTTTATTACCACCAATATTAGTCTGAGCATGAGATGTTTTGATTTGAAAAAGATCAGATGCCACATCACAGATACTTTCTTATTGTCATCTGCTGAAGTAATCTTGTCTGTTTGATTGACAGTTTATTGGGTAATGTTTTCACTTGACAAAACTGATAGAATCTTAAATATTATTTGTATGTAAGAAAGAGGGAAACTAATAGTTTCTTTACTTCATAAAGCACAGCTTTTAATTGAGTATGCTTGTAAAAAATATCTTTGTTCCCAGAAATGCAAAACCCTTTTTCAACTTGCAGAGCATTTAATACATTTGCACCTGAAGACATCTGGAAACATTGTCACAAAGGGATATAAAATGATCATAGTGGTGATATATTTGCAACTATGTATTCAACTCTTTTCTTCTATGCTACCGGTACCTTTATTTTTACATAGATTTTCCATATTTTTAGCTCACCTATGCACAAAGTGCAAGGTGAGCTATTGGGATCACATTTTGTCCGGCGTCCGGCCAGCGTCCATTTTACCCTTGTTAACACACTACAGGCTACATTTTGCCTCCAATCACCATGAAAGTTTGCCAGAACATTCGTCTCCATGAAATATCGGGCAAGTTTGGAACTGGGTCATGTCCGGTCAAAAACTAGGTCTCAAGGTCAAATTTGTGGAAAACATTGTAAACACTCTGGAAGCTATATTTTTGGATTGAGCATGTTGAAACTTTGTCAGAATGTTTGTCTTAGTGATATCTAGGTCATGTCCGGAACTGGGTCATATCCGGTTAAACGCAAGGACACTAGGTCAAATTTATGGAAATTCTTGTTAACACTCTGGAAGCCACATTTTTCTCATGGAAACTCAATAAGTGTACAGGTAGGTGTACCCAAAGAAATGCAGTGCCTTCAGCGCTTTGATTACAATGTGAACTGAACTAGCGTGTTTCCTGTAACGACCGTGTTTTTCAAGTTAACTCTTTCGGTGCCGAATTGTTTAAAGTAAACTCTTCCCATGTTAAAAAGCAGGCGAATCTATTTTTCATGACATAAACGTTTTGCAATATTTGGATAACTGAAAAGCAAACAATGCTGATTTCAGGTGAGACAGCTCGTCACGAGCTGTCTCACCTGAATCTGTATTGTTTGTAAAAAGCTCAGAATTGCCATTGGCGGTGAAAGAGTTAATACGAATACTCGTTATTTTTACGCTAGAATAGAAATATCATGTAAAGAAAATCGATTGTTTAAATCGACTTCAACAAGTCGAGTGTTATTGTTTAACAGAACAAAACAACAACAAAAAATAATGCTCGAAAAGGAGTCATTGTTAGACTGTAAATGAAACAGTATTAAATCTACATTCGTTAATATTAACTAAACATGTAAATAAGACACACAGAGAGAATACCTCGCATTGACTAATTGAACGCATTGAACGTTATATAGAAATTAATTGAATAAACCTCTGAAACGAATCGCTATTTCTAAACGAGTCGGTAAATGGCTCCGTTTAAATCTTCTTTTCTTTTTTTATGAGCCGAGCCCCGATAGCTCAGTCGGTAGCGACCCGGGCTGTCAATCCAGGGGATGTGAGTTCGAATCCCGGCTCGGCCAACTTTTTTTCCGAGGATTGACAAAAGTCAATGCGACATGCGTCATTCGTCTTTCACCAATGGGCTAAGTCTATGTGGAAAAGCAGCCAGTTGCTTGGGAAGATTGTTGTGTGGAGTACTGGTGTGAGAAAACCAGGAAATGCATGAGTAGGTGAACTGGGCGCCGTGACATAACTGGGAAATTGTTAAAAACGTTATTTTTTTTATTTTTTGTTAAGCAAAATGACTCAATACTAATCTTTAATGTTTTAAACGTGCACGCTGGCTACACATTCCTGTTTATATCAAATTAACTGAAATACCTGACCCCAACCAGCCAAATTAACCGTCTCTGCTTGAAGCCAGATAAACCAGTATATCATAGATAATGTCAAGATGTTCCACTGGGCTTATCAGTAAGAATGGGATAGCCATTTATCGGAACGAGTTTGAAACATTTGCCAATTACCGACATAATTCTTCACGTTTAACTCGATTCAGACAGTATTAGATATCCGTACAGCAGACGACTGTTTATACTATCATGGAAAAAGGAGTAACTGTCATCACGGATAATGTCTTGTAACCGTCTATGTTGCGTGAGTTAGAGAGTCAACATTGGGAGCGAGATATCATGGTCCCGGTTAGGTCTACATAAGACTTTAAACTAGAGGTATTAGCCCATAGGGATGCGTGGTTAGCGGAGAAAATGATTCGTCGGGGAAAATAATGCCGGTGGCATTGGTAGTCAGGAAGTGTCGTGATCTTACAATTGAATTACCGTTGAAAACGACGTAATGAAACGTACACATAATAAAGAGATTTTCTCAACGATTTTGACTCCGTTCTTAAATTATTCTACTATAAAATATTAAATGTTAATCTTAAACAAGCTGTTAGGCATTTACGACCAGAATGGTTCAAGATCAGCCGGCAATTCCGCGCAGTCTGATCGGACTCTACGCTGTTGGTCAATACGTCAAAGAGGGTTTAAAGATACCTCTGTAAAACAGTTTACAATTTGAACCCTTAGCATAGATAGGTAGGTGTCTACATTTATTATAAATACTTTAAGGTCGGTTTTCCCAGTAACCCTGTATTCCGAAGGAAGTCTGTCGACATGTCCTTTGTAGACTGAATTCAATGTCAGGCATGATCATCTGACCTGACAATGTGCTCTGTAAACATCGGTGTAATTGTCACGTGCGTCATGGATTGATAGATTGGTGTTAAACGCCGTTTTCGACAACTTATATCGCGGCGGCTACTTCACATACTCATGTGTTTCATGGCTTTCTCACACCAGTACTGCACACGAAAATCTTTCCAAGCAGCTGGCTGCTTTCCCACATAACCTGTTAGTCCATTGCAGGAAGACGAATTACGCTTGTCACAGTGTCTTTTGTCAAACGTCGGAAAGAATGTTTGCCGAGCTAGGGTTTGAACTCACAACCCCTGGATTGACATCCCGCGTTGCTACCGACTGAGCTACCGGGGCGTCAATGAACTATAAGGTATATACGTGACGGTAACCTGTGAAGCATGTTGGTTTGGGGGAACTGATGTGACTCAGTCAGGAATCACGTGGGTAGGTAACATGACTGAAATACTGTTACTATTGCTTTAACCCATTCACACATAGATACACTTTCTGACGCATCTGAAACAGAAGACTTTGAAAACATTGTGACAAAACATAAAGTGACCGGAATTAGCAATTTCACCAGTTGCCACAATGTATGTCAGCTCTATTCAATAATTACACTTTCATAAAAACAAATAATTTCATAATTTTTGTCTGGGATGTTTTTAAAGTCATCTGCTTAATATGTGTTGTATGTGGGAAAGGGTTATACTCAAATAAATATAAAACACCAAACTATGCACAGGGAAAAGAAGTTTAACCTGTTTATGAGGCAACGACTTAAAATAGGAAAATGTTTCAGAAAACATGTGGGAGAAAAACCTAGAAAACAATCGTATATTGTTGAGCTGGCAACAAGTGCTTCAGTGATAAGGCTTTAATTGAAATGTATAGGATGTTAATCTATTCTTTATTTACATTGTTTTCCGTCTGGGGAAATAGGATCATCTTTCTTCAGTTTAAATGGGGTGTATGCCATTTTTAACAGTTTTTCAGTTATTTCCCGGCTACAGAATACTGTTTAGTAGAAGGTTACAAGTGCTCCGAAAATAAGGCATAAATGCAATGTATTTTTTTCTGTACACTTATTTCCGTCTTGGGAACCATCGTGTTTGCATAAGTTTTTTCAGTCTTAAGCTTGAGTGGAATGTATCACGGTCATTTTAAACACATTTTCAGTTATTTCTAGGCTACTGCATACTTTGTCATTATCCGTTGGTGACTAGCTAGTAGTATGTTAGCTCAGCAACAAGTGCTCCGGGAATATTTATCTATTTTGTTCTGTACATTTATTTCCGTCTTCTTGGGAAAGAGAATCACTATTTTTGCACAAGTTCTTTCTATAGTTTGAATGTGATTTATGCCATTTCCCGTTTTAACAGTTTGTCAGTTATTTCGCGAATACAGGACACTTGTTCGTGATCCATTGGATTTTACATAAGTATTTTATAAATTCGGGATATGTATGTTATTTTTAACAACTTTTTAGTTATTTCCCGGCTTCTGAATACTTTTCCATTATCCGTTGGTGACTAACTAGAAGCTAAGAAGTGCTACGGTGATAATGCATAATTGAAAAGTATAAGATGTTTATCTATTGTTTTCTCTACAATTATTTCCGTCTGGAATAGAATCACTGCTTTTGCAAAGGTTTTTTTTGTCTTTAGTTTGAATGGGGTTTTGCCATTTTCTAAAGTGTTGCGGTTATTTCGCGGATACAGAACACTTGTTCGTGATCCCTTGGACCCCCGCGAGCACGGACCGAACCCGGGACGCCCAGGCCCAAATCTTCTTGAGAACAACTACATGTACACCAAGGCAAATTCAAATTGTGTTAGATAACAGTAACCCATTACTTCACATGACTTTTCAAAGGTCATCTGCCTTAAAATCATCAAACGAACACTTTCAACAATCTAGAAAACTGAAAGAGTTATACTGATAAAGAGTTGAAAATATTGCAATAAAATGTGAAATTGCTCCTTTTGAGCAATTTCACCTTTTATTGCAATGTTTTCAAAAGTCATGTTCAATAGCAGGTGTCAAATGTCGTCTGTGTGAAGTAATGGGTTAACTTAAAAATAGAGCGCACCTCTTGTATATGATGAATTTAGATATCACAGACGATTTTTAGATAACAATGAATACATACATATAAAGCCGAGTGTACCAAATTGAGGTGTCATTGAAACTACGATTGTTATCGCTTTAATCATTGGCACTAACGGTGCTTCACAGCTAGTTATATGTATTCAAGTTTATTTTTTCCAGTTGTTTTCAAAACGGAAACAAGCTGAGAAAAGGAGGAGAATGTCGATCCAAATCTAGTTGATCACAAATCGCAAATGCCATTTTGTTAATATTCATGTAATCCGACTTTAGCTTTGTTTTTTTGCATTCGTAAACATTAACTACTGAGATGAAACACAGCATGATCATATTGCATTTGCAGATTTTATAAACGATATTTTCCCATAAGTATTAGATATACAGTTATATACAAACACAAAACATTAATATAGTTAGGTGTTGATTCATTTAAAGGTGCTGAACTCCAGATTACAAATAATATAGTCAAAGCTTTAACCCTTTCCCTCATACGACAATTCTGCAGCAGACGACTTTGAACATGTTTTGTCCAAAAATAGAAAATCTCTATAGAAAATCTCTATAATTGAATGGATAACCTGTGACTAAAAGTGGAAAATATTGTGGTAAAAGGAGAAATTGCTCGTTTTGAGCAATTTCTTCTTTTGTCACAATGTTTTCAAAAAGCCGTCTGCTACAGAGGCGCCAGAAAGCGTATATATACGGGAAAGGGTTAGAACTGTTCAAAAGTTGTCTTTAAATATTAGAATCATAATTCTGAGATAAAAATTAAAGTAATAATTTGACTTTCCAGTACAATAAACATCTAACTATTGATCGTTTATGCTTTATTTTTACTGAGTATTTATTGCTCAGTCTCCATCTGGAGTTTAGCACCTTTAAATGTAAGCGAGCAAAACGTTAAAAGTGTTTTACTCAAATAAGCTATACACACGTGTGTTACTTTGTTTTCTTCTGTAAGGACACGGTGACTAAGGCAAGAAAAAGTCCTGAGTCTATCAAGGGACATATAAATTACATTTAAGCTGCGTCCATCGTGTTTTCATCGAGTTTCCATTTTGAGATCACTGGACGATGCAGTGTCGTTTTCATAATCGGGCTATAACGGTATACGTTTGTCACAAGATACATTTATATACCACTTATATACATGTGTGCGTGAGTATATGTATGTATATATACCAGTGTATCATAAACATGTAATATAGAAGGTTTTTTATTATGACCTGAACATAATTTGTAATCATGTAATGACGAGAAACTTCTTGTTTAAGTCCAAAACAAAAGTGTTCTGTTCTGTTCATTTAGAATTATATTGCTCGTACGCGGACATTGAATGCTCCGGTGACATTGTACACATCGACACCCTCACTCGAGTGTTCACTGTACGCAGATTCAACAAGACCAAGATAAACGTCAGACACGGGTCAATTCATTAACACAGACGTTGGAAGTGAATTAAAGTTAAATGGTTCACAGCAATGGTTAAGGTAAAAACGTTTACAATAAGTTTCAACTAGTGCCAACGTGTCTTAAGACCTAGGAGGCATATACGCCAACATACGCCCATATACGCCCAGGTGAATGCACGAAGTTCCTGCGAATTATACATACAATGTATTCGCAAAATGTCGATGTATGTTATACAATGTTGAATGTAGGGGTCTTACCTCAGGTATAAACGCTCTGTACATCTCTGCACTGTTTTAATTAGATTCCGTGAAAATGTCCCACAATGGGATATGCAAACTAGAGTAACGTTGCGATTATAATTCCAATTAATCGTGATGTCGACACATTTCCTCGCACAACTTTAAACGAAAAAAAATCACTGAACGAAATAAACGATTAACTAGAGATATGGAGAAAAGAGAGACTTAATAACCCCACTCAAATATTTTATTGGTATGTGTAACAGCTTGAATGTGATTACATAGAAACACAGATGAGGATCATAAAAAATCCTTTCACTTTCGAACGTTCCTTACGTCTACGTTAACGCGCTTCAGTTACGTGATTGAAATCTACATGTACCACGTGACGTTGGCTGTCACCATGCTCCGAGTTAGATATTAATCAGCCCACTTTACGTATGAATACATAAGAGTGCTTTAATGGTCACATATACAATCGGTAGGTTTTAATAATAAACCCGTCTCAACGTTTAACAAATGTGAAGCAGGCGCCTTTGAAAGCATCTTGGACAAATTATAGGGAAAATCTTTAAAGTTGAAAAATGTTTTTTTGGGTAAACGGACTTGAAGATAAAAGGAGAAATTACTCCTAACGAGAGAGAGAAAAACAAGAAATATTTCCCGATACTTTTGAAAGTTCTTCAGCATGTGGCCCTTGAAAACATTGTGTGAAAAGGAGGTTGAACAAATGTTCATGTCTCCACAGTGTTTTCAACTCTGTGCCTAAGTCCTATTTCTGTTTTTCTAGATATTTAAAACATGTTTTCGAAGAAGATAAGCAGCGATGTCAGATAAATGGTTAACTTTGATAGCATGACTTTTGTCAAACCCCTGGCTCTCTCTTCAACCCTCGTTCTTTTGTATTAATTACAGTTTCTACATTATAAATGTACTCTATGGTAATAATTCATTGTTTAACCCTTTCCCACATACAACAAATCTGCGGCAGACGACTTTAAAAACATAGTGACAAAAACCTGAAAAATCTCCATAAAAGATAGCTTATTAGTCAAATAAAGTTGAAAACATTGTAGCCAAAAGAGAAATTGCTCATCATGAGCAATTTCACCTTTGGCCACAATGTTTTCAAAAGTCGTCTGCTGCTATTGCGTCAAAATGCGGCTGCAGGTGTGAAAGGGTTAAACAAAGATAAAATAACACTTCTTAAGAATCACATGTTCAAGATCACGAACTAAGCTTAGACATCGCGATCTTGAAGAACACAATTCACAATATTAACAGATATCCAAAATTTGAAAAATAAAATCCCGATTCGTGCGAGCTACTTTTACAAAGAATACTGACGCATGTCGAATCACAACAGAAATTATCATGTTTTATTTCATTTCAAATAAGTCGAAATTAAAAGCCATGACGAAATGAGCCCAGTATGTTCTAACAGATGTCATATTGGTCCTTTATTCACCGATGCATCCTATTATATCATATTATATCTAAGCCGTCCCGCGAGAAAACCATAATTATGGCCGCTGCGTTTATGTATAGACCCAGATCAGCCTGCGCAGTCCGCGCATACTGATCCGGGCCGACACAATCCGTCTCAGGGGAATAGAGGTATAGAGTAATGATTCCCGAAACAGAAAATACACAGGAGGAGAAAAGTGACTGTCCGGGTTAGCCTGCGCGGCATGCTTCTATAGACTGATCCGGTCGATACCTTACTTTACTTTAGTCCACAATGTTGGTTTTCTCGTGGGTCGGCTCATCTAGTAACAATAAAAAGCCAACTTATCTTTCATTGGAAAAGGATATCATCTCCGTCCTGTATTCAACCATTTATCCTTTTACATGTCAAGTATGACAATAATAATTCCTAGTTATCTTTCATGGGAAAGGGGTTCAAGTTGGCTTTTGTGAGCAGTAATAGATTGATTGATTGGTGTTTTACGCCGCTTTTACGAATGTTTCAGTCATATCACGAACAGTATAGAAACAGATCAAGATATACACTGTTCACATATCACTTACTCGTTAAAGGTTTCTGTCAACTTGTGTAGCTTCTGATTAGACTATGGACATGGACAGGGTGATCTGAACCTACACTCTACAGAAAGGCTTTCTTGAACCTTTTCCCATGAACGGGTTTCCAACGATTTTTGAAACGATGTATTATATTATTATATATATACAGAGCTCTAGATAAGGGGCGTTTAGCATGGTCTAAAATCCTTATTTGACCATCTAACCCTATGTTGTGGGTACTCAAAAGAATCGTCTCGGTGAGACGATTCTTTTGAGTACCCACAATATAGGGTTTGCTTTAATAATAAGAGATAAATTGTGGGGGGAAGAGCTGAATACCCCCTCCTTATCTGGACCTCTGATATATATATCGCTGACTTTATTTGTGTTGTAATAATCCCTTTTTCTTTCAAACCAATCCTGACGGATATATCGCTATCCTTTATATACTTTGTCATGGGAGACGTTACACGATGATATGTTGATCCTTTTCTACACATATGTCAACACCATTGTGAACAAAGAAATATAAGGCCAGCATGCAATTTCTTGAATTTTACGGAGCCAACATTTTCCACACCTAATATAAAATATTTTCTGTAAAAAAATCAGAAGACAATTTATGTCCATGTTCTGATTTAAAATATATTTTACTGATTTTGACGTTAGAATAAGTCCCTGTTATCCATGTAATCAGAAACTGATTGTGAAGAAGACTTGATTAATACATGTTTGTAAACTTTTTTTTATTATTAAATCGTAACAACATGAGAAAGAAAGTATCTGCAGGTTACGAATTTAATACTTTTTGGCTTCAATAATGCACGTATATTCAGAATAGGAAAGGGTTAATTTATGTACCTTTTATATATTTTCAGGTTAAAAAATAAAATTACGCCATAAACAATATTCTTATCGATGTGTGTACTGATAAGCGACAATAAAATAAAAATAAAAGTTAAAAGCAACCACTGCGAGTAACACTTACGTAGGTTTTAGTGTCGAGCTATGGTTGGTGAAAAATGTACAGTTACGACACGACCCCGACACGGTAAAAATGTACAGTTACGACACGACCCCGACACGGTAAAAATGTACAGTTACGACACGACCCCGACACGGTAAAAATGTACAGTTACGATACGACCCCGACACGGTAAAAATGTACAGTTACGACACGACCCCGACACGGTAAAAATGTACAGTTACGACACGACCCCGACACGGTAAAAATGTACAGTTACGACACGACCCCGACACGGTAAAAATGTACAGTTACGACACGACCCCGACACGGTAAAAAGCTATCCTGCTATTTGTTGTAATGGTGCCTTACGACGCTTTCAGCGGTAGTACAGTTATATTACGGCGTTTTATTGGTAAATTACTAGTACTACGGGTATTATTTATCCTGACAACGATACATCAGTCACAATGCCATTCCCACAACACTGTACGCCAAGGAGGAAACCATCATTTGGTATGACTGGATCTGGGATAGACTCCTGCTGGTCTCCACATTTAAAGTCAGACACTCTAGTGGAGATGCTCCCTGTGCAGGTACTCGAGGTATAACGATGGCATACATACAACAAATCTGCGGCAGACAACTTTCAAATGATCGACACCAAAATATGGACAATCTATAACAATGAAATGAGCACTTATTGAAAAGGGTTGAAACATTGTAGCAAAATGAGAATTTGGTAATTTCTAGCAAAATATATTTTTTGCAATAATGCCATTTAAAGTTGTCTGTTAAAGATAAGTCATGGTGTGTGGTCATGTGGGTGTGCGATCTGCTGCTCAGTATGCCTTGTTCTAGAAATAAATCACCTTTCGCTTTTTCTTATATAGATTGCATTATGATAATATGCATTGGTCACATTTCACATATCGCTTTTTCTGATAAAATCTGCATTATGACAACCTGACTTGGTTCAACATTCACACATCGCTTTCTAAGATATAGATTACATTACGATTATATTCCTTGTTCAACATGCACGCATCGCTTTTTATACTATATACACTGTATTACATTATGACAATGTAAAGAGTTTTATGTTTCATTCATATTTCTAAAATGCCGCATGAGGCACAAGCTACTTTTCCCATTAATTTATCCGAGTTATTTGTAAGCTACAGTAGTTATACACAGAAAGGAAATGGTGGTAATTATCTGGTACTTAAATAAGCTACTTAATGTTTGGAGGGGTTGTTTCCGATCTTAACCCTTCCCACCAGACAGCACATGAGCCGTCACGCGAGAAAACCAACATTGTGGTCTCTGCGTAAAGTATCGACCCGGATCAGTCAGAGCATGCCGCGCAAGCAAACCCGGACAGACACTTTTCGCCTCCTGTGGATTTTCAGTTTCAGGAATCATTACTCTATACCTCTATCCCCCTCAGACGGAATGTGTCGGCCTGGATCAGTCTGCGCGGACTGCGCAGGCTGATCTGGGTCGATACATTACGCAGAGGCCATAATGTTGGTATTTTCTTGGGACGGCTCACATATGCAGTAGACGACGTTAAAAACATTTAGTGGAAACTCTCTGAAAATGAAAGAAAATGAACTGAATAAAGTTGAAAATATTGTGATAAATGAGACTTTCATACTTATGAGCAACTTCACATTTTACAACTGTGTGTGCAAAGTGTATCAGAAAGCGTCTGTATGGGGGGAAAGGGTTAATGAATCAATAACATGCATTATTAGGAAGTTTCCTTCGATTGATGACTAACAGACAGATGGAAGACATAACTGTTAAGTAGTGGCTGTTTCCGAAATTTGCCAACACATCGGTCTGTGGGTGGTTGTTAGTGTTAACTTATCTGAACGATATGTTAGCCTGACACATCGCTACGGTAACAATATAACGCTATGGTAGGTACATTGTATTTGTTAGTGTAGGGGACGTTTTACGCCGCTTTCAACAGTATATGAGCCGTGCAGCGAGAAAACCAAGAGTATGGTCTCTGCGTAATGTATCGACCCGGATCAGCCTAAGCATGCCGCGCAGGCTAACCCGGACAGACACTTTTCGCCTCCTGTGGATTTTCTGTTTCAGGAATAACTACTCTATACATATATCCCACTAAGACGGAATGTGTCGGCCGGATCAGTCTGCGCGGACAGCGCAGGCTGATCTGGTCGATACATTACGCAGATGTCTATCGCCGCAGCCTCACGAGAAAACCAAGAGTATGGTCTCTGCGTAATGTATCGACCCGGATCAGCCTAAGCATGCCGCGCAGGATTACTCGGATAGACATTTTTCGCCTCCTGTGGATTTCCTGTTTCAGGAATCATTACTCTACACCTCTATCTACTTGTGACGGAATTTGTCGGCCCGGATCAGACTTCGTGGACGGCGCAGGCTGATCTGGATCGCTACATTACGCAGAGGCCATAATGCTCGTTTTCTCGCGGGACGGCTCATTTTAACTTTATCTCGGTGTTTCCTGGGTCAATTACCAATGATACAGGTATCATTTATACTGACACCGATGCATCAGTCGTAATGATTTCCTAGCATCCCTGAGTTCCAAGGAGGGAGCCATTTTTACCATTTTCCTTGGTAAAACCCAACCGTGTGTCGAGCCCTGGCGGATGCTCTAATCACTTCACCATGGAGACGGTTAGGTCAATCTGAACACATATATGAGCCTTTCCGCGAGAAAACCAACATTGTGGTCTCCGCGTAAAAGTATCGACCCGGATCAGCCTAAGCATGCCGCGCAGGCTGACCCGGATAGACACTTTTCGCCTCCTGTAGATTGTCTGTTTCAGGAGTCATTACTCTATAACTCTATCCCCCTGAGACGGAATGTGTCGGCCCGGATCAGTCTGTGCGGACTGCGCAGGCTGATCTGGATCGATACATTACGCAGAGGCCATACTGTTGGTTTTGTCGCTGGACGGCTCATTATATATCATGTTTGAAAGTTGTCTTTTTTAAGGGAAACTGAGATGAAAAAACCTGCGCCATTATTTATATCATTTTACACGTAATGAGAAATTTCCCTAAATTATCCGGTAAATATTGCGGGAAACGGAAAACACACGCGACCAAGCCTAACTTACAGTACTTGTTCAATTCTTTATTAGAGTGCTCTTTGTTTTAAAACATAATTTTCATTAATATTTTCATTTCAAATGTTTATTAAGGACCGATTGTCTAGTGTTCATTAGACAAAGACGAACCACAAATGTCGCAATGACTTTCATAAAGCTACTTTGACCTGATCGACATCGATGGACTGTACCAACAACCATGTACGTATATTCCCTTACATACAGAGCTAGTGTACTTTTCCACCAAAGACGCGGACATACATTACAAATAAACAATAGATTGTGTAGTAACAAACTGCTGTAAACAACCTCTCTAATGTCTCAGTTACCTTTCTCTATCACCAAGTCAATGACATACATGACAGTAGGGAAAAATCTTAATTGTGTTCATAATGCGTAACGTCTAATTATACGTTAACGATATTCAAAAGTTATGATTTTATTATGACGGATTACGTATTGTTTCAATGAGTCACGTTTAGAAAAAAAACGCAGCTTTATCTATAAATTAAAGTTCAGTTATTGAACAAAGTTCAACACACGTAAAGCCAAAGGATTGCCTTGATTTGCTGGGCTTTAATCTTTATTTTAACACTTTTTCGGTCATATTACAGCGACCAGTTTACATGTCCATTTGATTTAGAACTTTCTCACACCAGTGAGAAAAGAGGTTAATTAAACGGCGTTTGTATTGTCTAATAATACCTTTCCCTTCATCCTAATTTAACCGAACGGATGTCATTTGGTCCAGCAACATTGAATACTGACAGGTGTCTATTAATGTATTGATTTGTTTTTGATTTATATGGTTTAAATTTATTTATTGTATATCGATTGCGAATCAAGCTTTAAGCTTATATTACTCACACTCAATGTCTTCGACCTGGAGACTCAACCAGTACTCGCGCCGTTTGTATGGTAAAATCCCAAAGTCAAAACTGATGGCAATCGATCTCGGGATCTTTGGTACGAGAGATCGACTCTATATTTAACATTGCTACACTGTCTTTACAGTAAAAGATTAGATGAATCAATAATTTACAGACGGATCAGGGTCTGATTAAATGTTGTTTGTAGATTTCTAGATCTGATCTCTTAGCACATGCTGTTTTTAGTTGTATACTTCGGGATAAAGAGTCGGAACATTGTATATTGTTGTCGTACGATGCAGTCGATTGATCAAACACTGGTATCATATTTCCGCCTATACGCCAATCAACATCATGTATACATGACGGATACATAAACGACTGAATAAATGGTTTCATCCTACACTTGCAATATCTTGAAGAATATAATTCTAATCATAACAGTTGTTTTCTTAAATACTCATAATTGTTTAAGTGACCCTTAAAATGTATCTATTTAGCATATTTTGTTTAGCATTACAAAATGCATGTATGAATATTTATTCTCCACTTGCAGTATACTTAAGTATAATTCTAATTAAAGCAGATTTTGAACAAAAACTGATAATTGTTAAAGTGAATATAATATTTTTTCTATTTTGATTTTTATTACAACATGCATGTGCATAATTATACATGTATTTGACCCGTTCCACGAAAAAACCAACATTGTGGACTCTGCGTAATCTATCGACCCAGATCTGCCTAAGCATGCCCGGACAGACACTGTTCGCCTCCTTTGGATTTTCTGTTTCAGGAATCATTACTCTATACCTCTATCCCCTGAGACGGAATGTGTCGGCCCGGATTAGCCTGCGCGGACTGCGCAGGCTGATCTGGGTAGTTATATTACGAAGAGTCCATACTAGTGGTTTTCTCGTAGTCTACACGTAGTTCGATATAAATATAAAAGGACTATTGTTTACGCCACTTGCGAATAAATCGATTACGTTCTCTTCTGTCTAAGCACCGCGTAAAACAACTTAGAAATGCAAAACCTTTGTTCATCACTGGTACTTTTATCTGCCAACTGTTACCCTTCCCCTGATAAAACGGAATAGTTCGTTTCATCATCCTAAACGTTCTCACCAGGTAATTCGTATTGCAGTCATGGGAGACAAACAGAAAACGGTATTTCGCTTCTTTTTTTCTATAAAAGGTACAAGCTGGCATTTTTGAACAGTGTTATTTAGATTAAACTGTGCATATGCTCCGTCCTTTTAGAATCTACACAAGTTGAAAGAAGCTTATAACAGACTTGTGAAAGCAATATGTGATGCGCTTGCTGATCTGGATCTAAACTTTTCACAAAAGCCAATGTGTACCTTGTCCAATGGACGGGATTAATAAGTAACTTTTACACTAAGATGTCTCCGAAAGATAAATATTTTGGGGAGCATTATAATTCGGAAGATGGTTCTGTAAAGTTTATACTATGTGGCGAGTTTCGAAGAGCCTAGTCAGACTGCGTGCCACGTTGATTGTCGTACATTCCCGAAGGTGTATTTTCCAACGGCTTGACTAGAATAAACGAAAACCCTGATATATGAGCCGTCCCGCGAGAAAACCAACATTATGGCCTCTGCGTAATATATCGAACCAGATCAGTCTGCGCAGTCCGCGCAGACTGAACCCGGCCGACACATTCCGTCTCAGGGGGGTAGAGGTATAGAGTAATGATTCCTGAAACAGAAAATCCACAGGAGGCGAAAAGTGTCTATCCGGGTAAGCCTGCGTGGCATGATTAAGCCGATCGGGGACGATACTTTACGCAGAGTCTACAATGTTGGTTTTCTCGCGGGACGGTTCATATGAGGAATAAAGAATGTAGACCAAGATGAATTTAAACTTTTGTGTGGACTGATCTTGTTCTATAGAATTTCCGCCAATTTTGCAGTAGATGTTACCTATAGCAGTATAAGATCCACAGGTAAGAGTTGATGAAAGGCGAGACAGATTGCAGGGTAACAAGCACACTCACTAGCAATCCTGGAAACCATTTTAATGATTTAATGATGATTTAATTTCACGGACAACTGTTAACCATTATGTTTCTAAGTACTGAAGGAACTTTGGCAAGGAGTTCCAGTCAGAGATTCTGTTAGATTCCAACGTCGGAATCATATGATCCACGACGGGGGAAATGGGGGGCGTCACCTGTATTGGTTAATACGATATGTTATGCCGCTTTCAACAATGGTTTCAGTTATATCCCAGAGATTCCTAGGTCAGTACCAATATTACTGGTCCACTTATCATAACGCCAGCAAATCAGTCGTAACGTTAACACTGACGTCGCGCAAGCTAACCCGGCACATCAACGTAACGTCAAATAACGTTAAAAGTACGTTAAAATCTTAGCGTCGGATAATTTGATACGTTCGTGGTATACTGTTTGACAGTAGGGGCCGTTTTCAATAATTTAAATATATTTCATTTTTTAAAATAAAAAATTAAAATTGCATGTATCACAATAGCAACTATATGGATATTAGAATTCGAGGATGCAGCGAATCTGTCAAATTAATAGTTACGTTGCACCAATCTAGTTCACTGCATATATATTCAATACTGCGTGCAAGAAAAGTTGCCTTATTTCTTTTAATCAAAATTTGATTCAACAGTGTTTGATCTGTTGCTTTGAAATAGTTCCCAGAAATAACTTCATCTCCAGCTTCAAAAATACCACCCATTTGTCTTGGTGAGGCTTCTTAACCGTATCACGCTTGACGAAGCTCGCAAAACATAATATGGGTATGACTCATCCTCTATGTTTCTTACGGCCACACTATATCCTGGGTAGACAACCTCTACCAACGATTCGTCTAAACCACTTTCTGTGCCAGATGGTTTTTGTTCAAGGCAATTCATCTGTTGTTGTCTTTTTGGTCCTAGAGTACGACCCGTTTGTTCACTGTTCATACATCGCAATAAAACAGTGTTCACATGCGTAACACGATAAATCACGGACACTAAGAGACCCATCGCACGTGCGATGGTGAATCTTTCTGTTTTCTTTTATAGGTTGAAAATATCTGTCATCTCGAGCTCTATTGATGGTCTCAACTTATCTGAATATGCGTTTAGAACATAAGGTTTGTCTTTCGTTTCGAAACCAGTGAACAATACAGGAACAATAAACAAGTTTAAGACGTCAAAATGACCAAGCGTGACAATTTTTCTCCACACAGATAAAGGTCGTAATAAGATATAATATGTCGCTTGTCTTTACTGAAAATTACTGTATCGATAAAAGAGAAAAATAATATTATGTAAATTTAATTATAAGGTTTTAGTTAGACTACATCTTTAAATTTCGGTATACCAATTTTACGCATTCATAATTAAACAACGTTTTATATAGGAGCGTGACAATTTTTCTCCACACGCCTTTTCCTCATTTTTTTTGAAAAGTATTAAGTCATTTGCTATATAATTCAGTACACAATAATAAAAGAAAAATAATATTGTATATTTGAGATTTCAACCCGGTTGGAGTAAAATTAATATTAAAAACCTACTTGCCATTTCTGCGTTGTTTGTTTTCCGACGTCGTTTTTTCAGATCTTACATGATTTATGTACAATTTATTTGTATTAATTTGCCAAAAAAAGTGACACGCGTTGTTATTTTGTGTTATGATGCTGAATAACATCATCTCCGGAAACTCGTGCAGTGTTTTCCCGGTAAAAAAAGCACGCGAAGTTTATATATCATAGGTGTGAATACCAAAAGAGAGCGTTTGACTGTTACATCTTATACAACGTTTTTTCATGTTTTTTTCCCCGTTTTATGCTGTATTTGAAATTCTGTTAAACTAATGATAATTTTATTAATACCATATTCATCTACGTTTTGTACAGCACATATTGGTATATCATACTTTACATTCATTTCAAAAATTGAATTATCAAGGACTGACCTTGTAATGTTGGTAGGTGCATTTGACGTTGTACCGGGTTAGCTTGCGCGACGTCACTACGATCATGAGCGCCAAGGTGGGAAAGACATTACTACCATTTTCAAAGTATTTTTGACCCGGCCGGCGATCGAACCCGCACAACTCCCGCACCGAGGCAGTCACTCTCCCCCCACACCCCACTTAGGTGATTGACATCAGTCCGACATGTCCAAACTGTCAAACTACCAAGGTGTAGAATGTTTAAATGTCAAATAATCCATTACCTAAAACAAATAAAACCCGTAGAAAAGTAAAAGAGATTTAAATAGACACCATTTGAATTTGAAACAGGATTTAACTTAAACTTATATATTTTACATCGATTGCGAAACACGCTTTCAACTTATATTAATCACGCTCGATGTCTGCGTCCTGGAGACTTAACCAATATTCGCGCTGTTTTTGTGGAAAAATTCCAAAGGCAGAACCCGCTCATCACGGGATTCGAACCCGGGACATTTGATAAGAGACGCCGACGCTCTACCTCTGCGCCACATTCTATCAAACCAACAACAACAACGACAACATCGGATAGGTATAAACCTATAGGTGTTATTGTTTGATACTGGTTATGTTATCAGATATACTAGTAGTAGTATCTTCAGTATAACATACAGAAGCTTCGTACAACAACTTGTTTAGATGATTGTATTGAGAAGTACTCGTGTTCCTTTTCCTGCTTTGAAATGGTATAATTAACATGTTTATTGGCATGTTTTGATAGTGCAGGGAAAATGGATATTTTATCTATAGGTCTCTTGTTCGTCAATCAACGTTGCATAAACACAACCATCCATTATAACATCTTGCATTGTGTATGAAGTCACACCAATTATGATGACCACAACGTTTATGCCGACAGTACAGCATTTAACCATTTCCAACACAAAGAAGCTTTCTGATGCCTCTGCAGCAGACGACTTTTGAAAACATTGTGACAAAAGCAGAATTTGCTCATGATGAGCAAATTCTCCTTTTGTCACAATGTTTTCAACTTTGTACAATAAGTGTTCTTTCATATATAGAGAGTTTCCATTTGTTTACAATTTTTTTTTCAAAGTCGTCTTTTGCAGATTTGTTGTATGTGGGAAAGGATTTACAATACAGGCTCGTCAGAGTTTTCACTCTTCGCCTAGGCAACGAGATCTCATTTCCGCGTGATTCGGCTGATTTAAAGTCGGGTAACCGCAGTGACTGACACAAAAACGTGTTTAGGCGTGTAAAATCGTTCAGCAAAATGCATTCAGACATGCATTGGTTGAAGCGAGGAAATGTCTGGAAATACTTAAAGCTTTTAACCACATCTGAAGTTAAGACGGATGAACTTAAGTTCAAACCCCTTTAAACCTGCCTGATTTGATATATAGCTGACTTTGAAGCGTTTTGACTTTGACAATTTTTAAAAAACAAACACTTATGAAAAATACCTTTGGTATCAAAAGGCAGTTTTAAAAGATCGTATATGAGTTAAACTAGTGTTTTACACCGCTTTCAACATATTTATTTCTCAGTGATATGCGATACTTCAGATCTGACGTGAACTATTTAACCCGTTAACCAAACGAAACCGCAATTCCACAAATCGTCAGCAGTTTCCTCGTGGTTAGCAATTACTCATTTTCAAATAAATCTCTTTTTTTCTCACAATGCAGTCTGTTTTCTAGGATTATTTTTCTAAAGCTGGAAATTCTTCCCCTTTATATTATATGAATCTAAATCCATATTATTTATAAATATGTTGTGTATGACGAAATACATGCATGTTGTATAAGTTAAACAAATATATTATATTCTATTCATATCCTCACTAGGAATTTTTCTTTGTAGCATAGAAAACATTGCAAGAATATTGAAATGCATGGTACATTACGTTTTCGAAATGTAATACATATATTCGCAAGTTTAAATTGTTGTTTGTATTGTAACATGTACTTATGTATATCGAGGGCTTGGCGTGAAACGGTTGTAACTAAGAACCTATTTTGAAAACCCTGGTTTAGGGGCAATTTTGACCCCTTTGTAAACAATGCAAATTTAGGTGTCATTGCTCAGAACGAGCAATGGCACCTAACTTTCCATTGTTTACCAAGAAAAATGATTTAATGATTATAAAGACTTTATGGCGAGGTAAATATAGGAGTGAAGCCGCTAGATGTACGCCGTCGTAAAACAAATCCGTGAGACATTGTCTAGACCCCCAAATCGACAGACGCGGAACATTTTGTGTTGATTTGTGAGGTCATTTACTCCGGACTGTAATAACATACGAGCTCGGGCATGGGGAAAACGTACAGGGTTGCCTTTCCGAACAGTGCAGAGGCAGATCATCGCGTGTGAATGATAACAATTATTTACATATTACTTACACCAGGGACGTTTCTTATCGACGTTCATACATGCACAGAATCTTTTTTAAAAAAAATTGTCTATCCCTTTCCCTCATACGACAAGTCTGCAGCAGACGACTTTGAACGTATTTTGTCAAGAAATAGAAAATCTCTTGAAGGAGAAATTGCACGTTTTGTGCAATTTCTTCTCTTGTCACTATGTTTTCAAAAAGCCGTCTGCTGCAGAGGCGTCAGAAAGCGTCTATATGAGGGAAAGGGCTGAAGTGTGTTGATTCTGATAAGACTACATATTACTTACACAGAATATTTTCTTTTAAAATTCGGTCATAGTGTGTAGATTCTGATAAGACTGAGCATATGGACAGGCTGATCTGGACCATACATTGTATAGAAATGCCAACGGGAACCTTTTCGCACGGAGTGGCTCATATTTCGATGATTCTGGCACGCACCCCCCTAATTAAGAATAGTAAAACACATTCAAAGATCCACCTCTCTATCTCTATTGTACATAACAAGCTAATATACTATATTATTATCATCAAAATGAGATAAAAGGATAATATTTACGCGCTGGGGGCGGGGGTCAATAACCTCGGTCTGGACTGGGAATACATTTAAGTCATTGTGTATCGCAAGTAAGGTAATTGCTTGACATAGCCATGCTCACCTTTTCTTTTCCCACGTTTATGTTGTTTCACTCCGCTTTCAACACTTGTTCCGTTATATCACGGCGATTATTGGGTAAGTAACCAATATGAGCCGTCTTGCGAGAAAACCAACATTATGGACTCTGCGTAAAGTATCGACCCGGATCAGCCTAAGCAAGCTGCACAGGCTTACGCGGACAGACACTTTCGCCTCCTTTTGATTTTCTACTTCAGGAATAATTACTCTATACATCTTTACCCCTGAGACGGAATGTGTCGGCCCGGAACAGTCTGCGTGGACTGCGCAGGCTGATCTGTGTCTATACATTACGCAGAGGCCATAATGTTGGTTCTCTCGTGGGACGGCTCATATACTGGTCCATTTATCCAGACACCAACGTGCCAGTCTAAAGCCACATTCTTGCGCGAAAGGACGGAAGTCATATCGTCCATTTTTAAAGATTTAGGTATGATAATAATAACAAGAGGGCCATGATGGCCCTTGAATCGCTCACCTGATTTTTTATATTTTTTTCACTTTAGCTATATAAGCCTCGCCCCCTGGCAGCCATAGTTTCCGACCAATCAACTTGGCTTGAAGGAATCTGATAGAGGGTCACCCTAGGAACATTTCTATAAAATTATTTGAAAATCGGCCAGATACTTTTGGAGAAGAAGATTTTTTAAGTTTGCACTATAGCCATGTAAGGCAAAATAGCCCCCCCCCCCCACCCCCCCCCCCCCCCCCCCCGGCGGCCATGTTTTTCGACCAATCAACATGGCTTGAAGGAATCTGATAGAGGGTCACCCAAGGAACATTTCTACAAAATTATTTGAAAATCAGCCTGACACTTTCGGAGGAGAAGATATTTTAAGTTTTCACTATAGCCATATAATACAAAATAGCCCCGCCCCCCCCCCCCTGGCGGCCATGTTTTTCGACCAATCAACATTGCTTGAAGGAATCTGATAGAGGGTCACCCAAGGAACATTTCTACAAAATTATTTGAAAATCGGCCTGACACTTATTGAGGAGAAGATTTTTTAAGTTTTCACTATAGCCATAAAAGGCAAAATAGCCCCACCCCCTGGCGGCCATGTTTTTTGACCAATCAACATGGTTTGAAGGAATCTGATAGAGGATCACCCAAGAAATATTTCTACAAAATTATTTGAAAATTGGCCTGACACTTTTGGAGGAGAAGATTTTTTAAGTTTGCACTATAGCCATATAAAGCAAAATAGCCCCGCCCCCCCTGGCGGCCATGTTTTTCGACCAATCAACATGGCTTGAAGGAATCTGATAGAGGGTCACCAAAGGAACATTTCTACAAAATTATTTGAAAATCGGCCTTACACTTTCGGAGGAGAAGATTTTTTAAGTTTTCACTATAGCCATATAAGGCAAAATAGCCCCGCCCCCCCCCTGGCGGCCATGTTTTTCGACCAATCAACACGGCTTGAAGGAATCTGATAGAGGGTCATCCAAGGAATATTTCTACAAAATTATTTGAAAATCTGCCAACCAATTTGGGAGAAGAAGAATTTTGAAGTTTTTTCGGTTTCGTTGCCATGGAAACCAGAATTTTGCATGGATCCCAAAAATTTGAAGGAATTCTGGTGAGGTCATTGAGAGGATACTTTCTGTGAAGTTTCATCCAAATTGACCCACTGGTTACTGAGGAGAAGAAGTTGACGCACGACGGACGCCGGACAAAAGGCGATCACAATAACTCACCTTGAGCAAAGCTCAGGTGAGCTAATAATAATAATAATAATAAAGGCTTTATTTAGAGAGGACGCTCGATATGACGCGGCCGCTGCTCGATCTCGCGACCTCTAGCACCGAGGCAGACAACCTACCACTGCACAACCTAGTAAACTTTACGAATGTATTGCGTGCTTATTTTATTATTTATTAATACTAATTCACCAGCTAATGAAACAAACAGTGCCAAGAATTTAGAAACAAACGTTATTTACATTCCTCCATGTGATAAACCTGCATTGTCCCAGACGAAGCCACTTCCGCGAAATACCGAAAACCTTGAGACAGAGTTCTAGATAAGGAGGGGAATACAGCTCTTTTCCACACAATCTCTCTCTTACCTATGATGTGGGCACTCAAAAGAATCGTCTCAATGTGACGATTTTTTTAGAGCCACAATATAGGGGTATAGGGTCATTGGGGATTTTAATACAAGCAAAACGCCCCTTATCTGAAGCTTTGCTTGAAACGGTGCATCGACCGATTTTACGATTAGGTCGTCCAATCTGGTCTTTTCCCTATCATATATCACTTATAAACGGACACATCCCTATGTTGTGGGTACTCAAATGAATATTCTCAAAGAGATACAGAATCCATAGAGGCTGTTCAACCCTTTCTCACATACAATTAATTTGCAGTATCTTAAAAGCCGCAGGGCAAAACCTTGGAAAAAGTATCTTTATTGAAAATAGTTGAAAACATTGTGGCAGGAATGAGAAATGTTTTCAACTGTTGTCTATTGTAATTGCGTCAATATGCCTTTGCATGTGTGAAAGATAGGTTTAAGATTTGTCTTAACAATACATATATGACATATTTACGAACCCTACTCTGTTGGTACTCAAAATAATCGTCTCAAAGGCACTAACCTTTTGAGTACCAACAACATATGGTTTATGACTCAAATAAGGATTTCTATAACATGAATTCATCACTTTGTCAATAACTGCTTATGCATTGTTTGGGGATTACTTGCCTTAACCCTTTCCCTCATACGACAATTCTGCAGCAGACGTTTTCAACAATTGTTCTGATACATTGTATATTATGGCGTTTCCAATGTGAGTTACCAGTGATACAGGTCCAACTACCCTGACACCGGCGATATGCTTACCCCGGGGCCCCTCAGTCAACAACCCTGGGTGTCCGACGATGTCATTAACACCCTTTCCCAGTTTTCCTCATGCGGCAATTCTGCAGCAGACGAATTCGAACATATTTTGTCAAGAAATAGAAAATCTCTTTAATTGAATTGATAGCCTATTACTAAAAGTTGAAAATATTGTGGCAAAAGGAGAAATTGCTCGTTTTGAGCAATTTCTTCTTTTGTCACTATGTTTTCAAAAAGCCGTCTGCTGCAGAGGCGTCAAAAAGCGTCTTTATGAGGGAAAGGGTTAAACCGGTACGGTCGCTCAAAGCTTTGGCGAAGCTGTGTGGTGACACGGGTTTTACCATCGTTGTTCTCCTGGTTCGGCGCATTCTATGCTATGCCAGTTATATATAATGTTGTCTTATCCACGGAAAACGTGCACATCAGAGAAAGATTATTGATAAATATTTATATTACTTCGTTGCTCTCAATTGAACCTGCGTAGTAATGAATTTCTTGTAACAACAATGGCTTACTTTAAATGTAAATACGAATAGTTAACATATCATCGTCTACCTAATTACCCAGAATGCATTGGCGAGATGTAGACAACAGTTGACGCATCTGCAGCAGACGATTTCTAATAACAGATTTGAAAATAGAAATTTCTCAAAAGGAAAACTTTTACTTTTACAATGTTTTCAACTTTGTATTACAATCAGTTCTTCCAACTGTGCATATGATACAATACATGCTTTTTCGTCAGACGTTTTCGAAACAGATGACTTAGCCAAAAATTAAATCAGATAAAACTGTACCGGATCCATATAATTGAAGGCACCGCGTGCACATTTTCTATTAATTTGAGATATATGGCGTTTATTGTTGCTGGTAGACTGCCACATTCTATGAACACCGATATCTTTAACAAATGATGTACACGCTTCTAAGTATAACCATTTAAACTACGGGAAAGACCACCGCTATGGTGAAGTAGTACGGGAGGTCACGGGTTTGATCCCAGGCCGCGCCAAACCAATACTTAGCAACTGGTAGTAATGACTTTCCTTTCTTGGCGCTCACGAGTGTGGGATTAGCATTACGACTGACTAGCTGATGTCTGGATAGATGGGTCAGTAGTACTGGTCTCTTATCCAGGACACACCGTGATGTAACTGAGAAATTGTTGAAGACGCCGTTAAACACCGCACATTCGAATATAAACAAAACGTACATTTTCCTTTACGATTCTTAGTAACACCTTTTATTGCGGAAACAATTTAGAATGATAGTCTGTGTTCTTCATTGAGTATCAGTGTTTGTTTGATAGACCTATTAAAATAATCAGAATAAAATTATTTAAAACCTTTCCCGCCTATAGACGCATTTTGAGGTATCTGAACCACACGACGTTTGAAATTATTCTGGTGAAAGGAGACATCACTTTATTATAAGCAGTTTATCATTTGGCAATATTCACTTTGGAAAACACATGCTTTCATTTGTAGAGAATTTCCAAATATATGCCGAGATATTTTCAAAGTCGTCCGCTGCAGATTTGTAGTTTATTTGTGGGAAAGGGTTAAGCACGATACAACCTATTATTAATTCAACTGAAAACTCATGATAAAGCCCACCGGGCTTATCAGTCACAAGGAATTACCTGTAAGACAATAAACAGATACAGAGATCAAGTACAGAACGTAACAGGTGAATGATTTATTAATGTAAGGAATTTCCGGTCTACTTGTCTACACCTATAAACAGTCGATTTCTATTATTCGTAGGTGCAATGCCAGACAGACCTTACGTAATCCATTGTCTAGCAGCAGTTATTCGCTTTTTGAATAAAATCATCCTTCTCGCCGATAGTTTACATGTCACCAATTTAACACGTACAGTACATAAACACCTACACCTGGGCCAATGTCTTCATGGCACAAACCAGTGTTCCGACATAGCTGTTGGAATTGTATTCCTAAAAGTTGCATCTGTTTGTATCGTTTATATTAAGTTTATTGTTCATATAATTGGGTCTCGATAAAACAAAACCGACATACTTTCCCAACGTCCAGTACAGCTTACGCCTTATAATTAGCAAACGTGTACCTTTTTGCGCGGAAGGGTTTATTTGATGATTTATCGTACTTTGTTGTACTATAGTTCTGTAATTTCGCTAGTTTTGTTGTTATCAAAAACAGGTGATTCTTTTCTAAAAATAACGGTATTTATACGTTAATATATACCCGGATATAATATTACTGATTTGGACAGTCGCCGTGGTGTTAGTAGTTATAGCATCCGACGTGGGAGCGGGAAACCTGGGTTCGATTCCCAGTCAGGTATTAAAATAGTTTTAAGAAATGGTAACAATGGCTTCCTATGTTGGCGCTTATTAGTTATTAGGTATTTTGAACCAGACTCGCTAGACCGCAGTGTTTCTGTCTACGATATATTATCTCATGATTCGCTTTGTGTGTATAACTGTTTAAGCTGTTCCGAATTTAATTGCACGCCTGTATGGGTTTGGTGAGGCGTAGATAAGGAGTACGTAAGTGGTTCGTGGTCCATAATATATCTGCGTTAATATACAGATCTCACTTGGTTTTAAGTACCAACTACAAAGGGTTTTGAAATCAAGCAATGATATCAAAACATCAGAACATCAGGATAACGTCCCTTATCAAGAAAGACACTGTCACTGTTTATGGCCCACACTTCCGTTAACTTACCGCCATTTTGTTGGCTTTTTATCATCCGATAACAAGATAAATATCGAGTATAACAATAATCAAGTTATGATTTCTCCCCTATCTGTCATAATTATCTTCTGTCTACTATCAATCTCGCAGAATTATCCATAATAAGATCTGATTATCTAGAACATACAGGTATCGATCCAGGATGTAGTGAGCCATTGTCTCGTCGTCTATCGTGAGATATCCTGTGATATCGAGGAGAAATGAAGCCACGTCACACAACGAGCGATCTTCGGGTATATGGAAATTGTAACGTTTACGATCAACTAAAGTACTTGTAGGTTCTTTTGGTCATCACATTTTTGCTGATACTCCTTGGATGTTTGTATGATTAGATATGAGCCTTTCCACGGAGCCTGGTCATATTAAATGTAGGTTTATCAGGATCTTTGCCGTTCTTGAAGTCCCCGAAGGACGGTTTTTCGTGCGATGTGGACGAATGATCGTTGTACGGAATAAGTGCGGAGACTTGATGCTTAGATGAATGGGAATTATTGTTAAAAGTCACGCGAATATGTATTAGTATACTTGACGTTTAATCTATGCAGTTGACAGGGTCTTCCTAAGAGTTGACTTATACATTTTTAATTTGTGACCTCCAAAAAGTCAGCTTCTTACATGAAGATAAATTACTTCTGGTGAACTGATGAAAATTGGGCGAAATACATGTATATGCATGTGGCCTTTAAGAGTGACAATGTGGTAATTGTTGAGGACGCACGAACCGACGTCAATGATGGGCGACTGCGCCCAGATGGACGGACGGACGATATACACGGTGTGATCACAATAGTTCACAATCAGAATGGCATGCCTGTGTTAGCTAGCGTATATATATATATACACACATTATAACATTTATACGAGATAATACACTTAAAGCTCGATCCTGTCGAGTCAAGTTCACCGCAAATATATTCATCCAGAGAAAATAATTTAAAGAAAGATTGATATGTATTCCTTGTTTAAGACCAGGAAGCGAGACTCCGACCATTCCCGGCTAAAACATCTCAGCTCCTCATCCCTCATTGCTGATCCTTGATATACAAATAATCATACTACGACGGGGCATGGACCGACGTGTCTCTGTATTGTCAAATACAGTGCGTGTGTAGAAGCTCAATGTCATTAATGTTCCATAACTTTGGCAGGAGCTGCACACATGTATATGTGTCCGTGGCAAATGCAAACAGTGTTGACCCTGACGGGACATGGACCGACGCGTGTCTCTGTGTTGTCAGTAACACACAGTGCGCGCGTAGAGGCCCAGTATCACTGACGTTCTAGACGACTAGATAAGGGTGAGTAAACTGGTCTTTTCCCCACAATATATTTCTTATTACTCAACCAACCCCTATATGTTGGTACTCAACAGAATCGTCGCACTAACACAATTATTTTGAGTATACACAGCATAGGGCTTCAGTTTCAAATAAGGATTTTATAATATGAAAAACATGACTCTTATCTAGCACTCTAATGTTACATTACTTTTGCAGGACCTGTTTCTACACATATGTGCCCGTGCTAAATGCGAACAGCGTAGACTCTGACGAGGGCGGCATGTCAAACAAAAAGCACTGTCAGATAATTCGCAATTCGAGTGTACATGTTCTAAACGGGCCAATGTATTTACTTGCCACGGTTCTACTAAACTCAGAGAGGATCGCTGCTACAACAATCGTAGGAAATTGATTTTCCCTTCGCGTGACCGGCGTGGATGAATACAAGATGGCGGGGATTCTTCGCTGCCGCCAGTGACAATATCTATAGCAATACTTCCTGGGAAACTAGGCAGTTACTGTGATCGATTATGCGTTTATTCGCCCGAGATGATTTATACGTAGATGGTTACTATTATGTTCTATGGACTTGTCACTATTGCCCGATGTATTCTACTGTATGTTCCCTTTATAACTTATTAAACCCTTTCAGCGCCGAATTGTTTAAAGTAGACACTTCTATGTTCAAACTCGGACGACTCTATTTTCATGTTATATGATTTTTGGAATATTTTTATAACTCACAGCCAGACAATGCATTGTTTGCAAAAAGCTCAATATTGCCTTTGGCGCTGAAAGAGTTAAGTGATATTTTCCTCCACATGATATGAATTAGGATCAATATATAATCGAAAGCATGTATAAAATGTGTTTAGTTTTCGTTTCAGATAGTTCTAATGTTAACAAAAAATAAATTTTAACTTTGGGGTAAACATTGCGTTTTTTTCTATTACGTCGATAAAATACAGCTTCAAGACAAAACAAGAAATAAAACCCACATTGTCTGCACAATATTCTGCACAGTCTTAAAAAACGTAACAAACATAACAGAACATTAATTATAATTAGTTTATCTACAGTGGATTTCAACAATTCGAGTTTGCTGGAGTTCGCTGGAATTAATGTTGAACACCCTTTAACTCTTTTAGAGCAAATGGCAATATTGAGATTGTTGCAAACAAAACAATACAGATTCAGTTGATCCATCAAGCTGTCTCTATCTAATTCAGCATTGCTTGCCTTTTGGTTATCATAAAATCATATTCAAAAACTCTTTTAACAGGAAATAAGGAGTCGCCCGGTTTTGAACGAGGAAGAGTCAACGTTAGGAAATTCGATGGTGAAAGAGTTAATGTTAGTATATATATATATATACCAATGCCGTGTCAAACGATAATTGGCCATGTTACCCCTGCCAATCGAGAGGAATCGAGTGAGCTTGTGCACACATCCGATTCATCGACATATATATTTTTACAAAGTTGAAAACATTGTGGCAAAGGGAGAAAATGCTCATCATTGGAATTTTCTCCTTTTGCTGTAACGTTTTCAAATGTCATCTGCTACAGAGGCGTCAGAAATCGTCTGTATGCATGTGGGAAAGGGTTAAAACCCAGATATCTGATTTCGCTCAAGGTTGATAAAGCTTACTATAGTAAATTAGTAGTAAGTACTGCATGAACCAACATTGGCTACTAGATTATTCACCTCACATTATATATCGAAATCGCAATAATAACAAATAAGAAAATATAAACTTGATGTTTGTTTGATAGGTTAAATCATCTGGTCCTCCAAAATGCTATCAAGTGGTGTCGCCTGTATTAATGCACTTTCGACCCTTTAATGTAACGGTTGGGACAGGTACCCCCTGACTGGGTTAATATATTAATCGCGTGATAGAGGTTAAATGCAACAGTAAACTTAACGTTACATCAAGGCTGGATTCTGTCAACCATCTTGCATGCCTCAGAATATAGGTGACATGAAATAACGTACACTTACTATTTATACGTTTCTACACAAATAACTGTAGGAGAATCCATCGAATTGCTTGGCCCTGAGATAATATCAAATCAGTAATTTCTAACGTTAAATTTAACGTAAGCAGGTTTTATGCGTCCATTTTGAATACAGATGAAGTCATGATCGTCGCCTTCATACACACACACACTGATCACTGTGGAATCGAGCGAAACATAACAGATAAAAAGAAACTTAAAAAAGTAAATGATACAATGGGGTTATTTCAATGTCAACAGTATTGTAAATAGACAGGTTTTGGGGTCGGAATGCATTTGCATACAGTGAAAATCACTTACGTCAGTCTAGCCTCCGCACTGTCTCACCGGTGTCCCGACCGTCCTCATAAATTGGTAAACACACCTAAATGCACATTCTGAAAACTAACTTGAAGTGAAGTTCAACTGGTGTTAAGCGAATATCTTAAGATAATGCCAAAGTGGGGTAATGCCAAAGTGGGGTGTCATTAAGACACGAACTATTTTATACATGCTAGTATTGGCCTTCCCTCCTTGTCGCTCAGTGTTAGCATTAACATTGGGGCTAACATTATGACTAACACGCTGGTGTCAAGTTGTACTGGTATCTTACCCCGGAAACGTCGTGACATAACTGGAAAAGTGTAGACGGTGGCGTAAATCAATTTGCAAAGAAAAAGTCATTAAGCCCTCAAATCGCTAGACGCGGCTCATAAATAAGTAACGACACAAACCAATACCGATTTTGTAATTAGGTAGAGAGTGCCATGGCTTTAGAAATTACCCAATGACTGTTATTGAACAGAACTACTACAATAGGAAACAGTTTTGTGACCTGTATTTCATTATCTCTCGTACTTTCTGACATCGACCAGACATTTATTGGATACAAAGACGGGTATACGGTGCAATCAACTTTCTAGTTCGATGTTTTTAAACAAGAGAATACAGGATTTTTGTTTGTCCCCGATTGCTTGCATGATGATCATGAAGCTTTAACCAGAACTGCGTTTCACGGTAGACTTCCTGTACCAGCAGCAGATTTTTCCTATCACCGGTGAACCAAATGTACCGTGATCGCAATGGAGGTAAAGTTCCACTATCATTCTGAGGCATTTGGTATGACACGACCTGGAATCAAATCGCTGGTAATTTGCTCTCAAAGCAGAGGATCAAACCCTACACCGCTGGGTCGGTACTGATTCGAGTATGTAGTAAGATGTAGTAAGGGGTTTTAAATGTTCTTAGCATTTGTCGATACACTAACTTTTGTCATTACACATGTGCATTATTATAGATATAAACTTCTGGAAAAGAGTGTTAAATCTTAGTTTGTATTCTACCTTTAACACTTGATACGAGTTATTCTGGGAGACAAGTAGGGCGCGTTTTGCAACTGATTCATTTCACTTCGAAACACAAATTGAAAACATACCGCATTACTCTTTGTTTACAGCACCAATTATGCAAACATAAACCGAAGACTAATTGGACAAAACACCCTTGAGAGTGTTTGTTGTACTTTCACTTTACTTCCTTTTTTCCCTGGTGCCTTTGGTTTCTACCGATCTATGCCCTGTCTTAACCGATCATTCCCACTTGCAGACGTTTTTTGACGCATCTGCAGAAGACGACTCTTGAAATTATTTTTGCAAAAGAACAAATTGCTCATTCTGCCATCTGCTGCAGATTTTTTGTATTTGGGGCAAGGGTTCGAAGTTATAATTGTGGTGCAGTTAATCTGTTTTTGGCAATTTGTAACAGAATCGATCGAAAAATGCATGTTAACATATTTCTTTTTATTCAAGGATGTATTGCTGCAATATTGGTAACGGTCATTAACCCTTTCCATATAGACGCTTTCTAACGCCTCTACAGCAGAATACTTTTTGAAAACATTCAAAAAGTATTCTGCTGTAGAGGCGTTAGAAAGCGTTCTGCCACAATATTTCAAACTCAATTCAATTGTTAAACTTTCATTTTCCATATTTCCCTCCAGATTATTTCAAAGTCGTCCGCTGCAGATTTGTTGTATGTGGGAAAGGGCGAAGAATCGACGTGAACTCATCAGTTCTGTTTGTATTTAAATACCAATGATCACTCACATACTATAAGTTTCAGATCATCCGAATAAGGTGACAGTTGAAATAATATAATAAATCAACTATGTACGTGATTGATAGAACAAATAAAGTAAGCCATACATCATTCAACAATTCTTACACTCACACTCTCCTAAACTGCTTAAATATTAAAGATTTGTGGTTAAATCCAATTACTTATCTGGTATCAGCCAGCTTGGGTTATATTCAATTATGAAAATTCAGGTTATATCGAATAACTATTTGATGTTCAGGTACAAGTTTGTTTATACAAATGATAAGACGCATCATGTATGTATACTTTAAATAAAATAATATCTATATATCTATCTGTGTTTCATCCTCCCACTCACACATTGAAGTTTAACGCCGTGTTCAACGTTATGTACGTTGTATCACGGCGGAGAGTTCACCTAGCGTGTTTAACCTGGCTTTCTCGCGCACGTTATCAACACAGCATTCGATAGGGGGACTTTTGATATGGACTTGCAAATTGAAAGTTGCATTTCATCAGGGAACCAAGTGTCCGCCATTCGTCCCACATATATTGATTGATTGGGGTTTTAAAGCCATTTTCAACAACATTCTTTCCAAGCAACTGGCTGCTTTTCCACATAGACTGTTAGCCCAATGGTGGGAGACGAATGACGCTTGTCACAGTGACTTTTGTCAATCGTCGGGAAGAATGCTGGCCGAGCTGGGGTTCGAACTCACAACCGATGGATTGATAGCTCATGTCGCGACCGACTGAGCTGCCGGGGCATTTAATCCCACATCTAAAATATGCCTTAAACAGGAAAATTGATAGAATCTACGATTTAATTAAGGATACTAAATCATTTTATCATTGCATGCGAAATGTGTATTCTTGGTGCATGGGAATGCTAAATGATACTTATAACGTTTCCCTGGTATTAACAAAATGACCCGTAAACAGATAATCATGCTTTGGGAGATTGGTAATCATTCCAGTGTTAATTAATTTCTTTCCCATAGTCTTCCGAAAAAGTAATTATCACGCAAATGTGTTTCTTACACGATGTATACGGTGTGACACCATTCAGGAAATCACGCAAGAAGACATTGATCTCTTGTTCGATTTGACATGAAAACTGTTTGGTATAGAACGCAGATTACCGAACAGAAATTATTGATACTAGTGTTTAACCCTTACCCACGTACACCCACATACAAGCAGCAGACGATAATATGTTTTATCTACTCCATTGTTCACAAATAGTGTTATAAGTCAGCCTGTACTTGCGTGTCATCTAATCCGATTATGCATTGTTCGATTTGGCAGGAACACTATAGTACATGTAATATGGTGTTCCTGCTTTAGCAAATTAACCCTCTCCCACATACTAACAGTTTGCAGCAGACTACTTTGAAAACATTTATTAAAGAATTTGGAAAATCTCTATAAATGAAAGAACACTTATTAAATAAAATTGAAAATATTGTGACAAATGGAGAAATTGCTCATTATGAACAATTTCTCATTTTGCCACAATCTTTTCAAAATTCGTCTGCTGCCGACGCGTCAGAAAGTGTCTACACGTGGGACAGGGGGTTAACTCTATACGTTAAGGATGTTTCCAGGTTGCCTGCATGTATTCTTCCAAATGACCCGTCAATGCATTGGAATTACATGTATATCTAAACAAAAGTCGACAACCTTTCCTATTTATAAGGAAATGATCGTATTTTTGATATTTTAGGAAATAGTTATCTGGTAAAACATTCGATTATACCAGTGTTCCAAAAATGTCAAAAGTATACCGTTTATAATCAAGGAAGGAATATGGTTAACATTGTCTCACTTGAAGACGCAAATGCTGCGGAAGAACGCGGTGACAAAAGGAGAAATTGCTCATAAAGAGCAGTTTCTCTTTTTGGTACAATCTTTTCAACGCTATTCAATAATTGTTAAATACACTTTCATTCATAGAGAATTTCCGCATGTTTATCTGGATGTCGTCAAAGTGGTCTTCTGCCGATTTTGTTTTATGAGGGAAAGGGTCAAGGTGACTTCGACGTTACCCATGTAATTATCTC